>OY740792.1:25357261-25809182 GCA_963514005.1 Raja brachyura
TACCAATAGCAATAACAACCCATGCTATGGCCATGTCATGTTAATTGTTGGTCCTTCACAGAAAACATGCTTGCATCAATCTCTAGTGTGCATGGTTAAGCATATATGTTATCAAGGTCCAGGATTTATTGACACAGGTTGATCATACGCTGAATAATTCAACCCCATTTTTGTTTGGAAGTGGAAAGAAATAAAAATTGCATTCATTGTAATGTGTAAAAAGAGTTGAGATACTGTATTATAATTTTGCTGCGTGTCATTGTGGTATATATCATGTCTTGATTGGTGAATATGTTAGTTTGTGACTTTATTTGAAGCAGAAATAGTATGTGACTGCTTCATTGAGCATAATTCCGACTGGTAACTACGCACTTCGTCCGAGCATGCGTCATGCAAGCCATCTTAAATGACCACCTAAACTGTCATTGGCAACCTAAAAAGCTCCCAAGATTGCCCGGCTGGCAACAGTGAAAACAATTTAAGCGAGAGCCCTGGGATATGCAGGGAATGGAGCAACTTGATTAATATGAATGTCAGATGTTCTGGAAAGAAGGCAGGAGAATGGGATTGAAAGGGAAAGATAGATCAGCCATGATTGAATGCCGAATGGTCTCATTCTGCTCCTATCACTTATGAACGTGGATCATATGCAGGCAGAAGAGATTAGTTTAACCCGGCATCGTGTTTGGCACGGACATTGTGGATCGAAAGGCCTATTCCTGTAGTATTCTCTGTTATCTCTTTTAGGAAATGTAATTGTTTTCTCACAACTACTTCAGTCAATACGCTTCACTAACCTTTGCTGTTCTCCAGGATTCTTGTGATTCTGGAAATAAATCAATTCTAGGAACTAATTTGTCAGTTTTATTTTCTTGTCACAAGCTTACATTCCCATCAGTTGCATTACCAGTAGTTGTGGCAGGAGGAATAACCCAGACTTCATGGCTCATGAAGTTTCATCTTTTTAATCAAACTGTGGATAGATTCAAGAAATTGTATATTCGACAGCAGTGTCATTATTTTGGTACTACCAAGGGAAATGGATTTTCTTAGAATTCCCTTTCTACTTTGAATGGAAGTGCAATTTTGAAAGGAAGAAAGCAACAGTTTTGAAAATATTTTTCGGCAAACAATTCATTTAAATGAATGAACAATCATTCTCTTCTGATTCACTGGGGCCCAATCATCGAACAAATGAACAATCGTTCATTTAAAGCAAATGGCAAACATGAGATTCTGTATTGATTTTTGAAGAAACAAAGTATTTATTATTTAACTATATTTAATGTGTTTATTCCCAGAAAATGAAGAAGTTAAGGGAAACGACATTGAGGGAACTGAAAATGCTTCGTACTCTAAAGCAAGAAAATATTGTTGAACTTAAGGAAGCTTTTCGAAGAAGAGGAAAGCTATATTTAGTCTTTGAATATGTAGAAAAGGTCAGTGATAAGAAAACCATTTCTACGCTGGTGATTTTCTGCCTGATTTCAGAGCTGACTCTTCCTTAAAGTTTTACTCAATTGCTCAATATGTACCCACATTGTTTAACACAGTTCATAAAATCATGTGATAGGAGCATTCCTATGTGATTAGGTCATTCGGCCCATCAAGTCTACTCTGCCATTTAATCGGCCGATCTACGTATCTCTCCCTATTAACCCCATTCTCCTGCCTTCTCCCCATAACCTAATCAATAATCTAACTCTCTCTGCCTTAAATATATCCACTGACTTGGCCTCTACAGCCTTCTATGGCAAATAATTCCACAGATTCACCACCCTTTGACTAAAGGAATTCCTCCTCATCTCCTTCATAATAGAACGTCTTTTAATTCTGAGGCTATGACCTCTAGTCCTAGACTCCCCCACTAGTGGAAAGATCCTCGCCACATCCACTCTATCCAAGCCTTTCATTATTCTGTACATTTCAATGAGGTTCCCCCTCATTCTTCTCCAGTGAGTACAGGCACAGTGCCATCAAAGCCTTATCATATGTTAACCTACTCATTCCTGGGATCATTCCTTTAAACCTCCTTTGAACCCTCTCCAGAACCAGCACATTCTTGTCCGCTCTGTAGAATGCGACAGTCCAAGTGTCCTGGTTTCTTCTTTGCTCTACTGGCAATAACATTCAAAATGGCATCCGAAGTTCTAATATAGATCGTCTTTTCTTTTCTATAAGCTGAGATGAAGAAATTAACTTGTGCATGTATTCACAACTCAATGAAAATTGTTAGAAATTGGTAGAATCAGTGTCATCAAGTAGGAACTGGATAAATGATAATAATTCACAAATATCACAAGAGTGTTATCAAGCCACATAAAATACCAAAACTTTGCCAAATATGTTAGGTATTAAAAATCCTTGTAAGACAGAGATCCTCAAATAGAAAATAGATGCCTTAAAAATTCTGGAACTTTTAAGTTTAGGCAGCTGAAGGTGGAACCTCAAGTGAAAGAGCAATTTTAATTCAGGATGCCAAAGAGACAAGAATTGCAGAGGTCTAGGTTGTGATTCCAGTCTTCCTTTACTCTGAAGATAGACACACAGCGCTGGAGTAACTCAACAGGTCAGGCAGCATCTCTGGAAAAAAAGGATGGGTAATGTTTCAGATCGGAACTCTTCTTCTTCTGTTGTTCTGGTCAACAGAACAAACAGCCTCTTAGCCATTGTATTTCATTGTTCCAAGTGATTGAATGCTAAATATAAGATATTAGTTTTGAATAGGTTAAAAAGAGGACAAAAATATTTGGAATATGTGATCTTTGAGTGAAATGCTTCAGGTTTATTTTTAATGATTGTCCAGGAATACTGATATTACTTAAAATAATATGTCTAATTTGGTGAAAATATGAATGAAGAGACCTTTGTGCTAATGCTTGATTTTAGCACTTTATAAAAGAAAGTATATTTATGTTTAAAATGCAAGTTTGTGCTTTTATATTTTATAGAATATGCAGTGCAGCATATCTGCTATGCAAAGTAAAAATCTGCATGATGATATAGAATTAACATGTTTCTTCTGTTTTGGATTCCAGAATATGCTTGAATTACTTGAAGAAATGCCAAATGGTGTTCAACCTGAAAAGATGCGGAACTATATCTATCAGCTAATCAAAGCAATTCACTGGTGCCACAGGAATGATATTGTTCATCGAGGTAACGATTTGAGTCGTGCTAACTGTGGAGTCCTTTGTTTCAACAACAATAAGTGTAACCACATTTTGTTCCCATCTTGACAACACCATAGTCGAGATCGAACCCTGGTATTTGGTGCTGTAAGACAGAAACTCTACCACTGCTCCACCGTGACGCCCTGATAAATTGCTCTAAAGCAACGTACCCATTAAATGCTGACTGTTTCATCACATTCCTTTTATTATTTTGCATGTCAGTACATGTTAAAAATTGAATATTTTATATTTAAAATTTGTTGACATGTGGATATTTTCTAGTGATTAATAGTTTTATAGGTTTAGGATACTGGGCTGAGAATCTTAGAAATAAGATTAAGATTTAATTGTTCTGTTTTTTTCATTTTATACTTTAATATTGCTCTTGAATTGATTATTGTTGCCTGTGTAATCTTGTACCTTGTACATGTATGTGTAAAGCGTGGTAAGAATGGATAAACATTTATCTTACTCTGGGTTTGCAGAAATTATCACAGCTGAACTTGATTTTGTCCACCTGTGTACAGTGCAGCAGTTATCCAAAGAGAACATTTTTTGTTGTTCCTGTGGATGGAAGGGAAGAATCCCTGAGATATTTTCTCCTCTTCCACCATAGTTCAAGCCAATGATAGAGTTCGTAGTGATACACTATCACTACGTAGTTTGAATCACTATACTCTGGACAGTTGGAGATTAAAATCTGGCGTTTATGAACTCTTGTTAGTTCCAAGTCAGATATTGAACCAACATACTAATGCTAGTGATTGCAGTATGTTTCTTAAGATATTTTAGATTGAAGCAAACATTGTAAACTTAGTTTCATGCCCAATGGTTCAATTGTTTCTTTATTATCTCGTGTACCAAGGTACAGTGAAATACATTTTTTTTGCATACTGCTCAGCAAGACTATCACTGTTCATAAGCACAATTCCCCAGTTTCCTTCCATTTTCACTTGTAAACTTCTGCCTGAAATGAGGACAAGCTAATTTTTAATCATATAGTTGCTGTTCTAATGGTCAAGACTCAATTCTATGAATGTCTAAGAGAATAACATAGTGTTTATTAAAGTTGTATTTTATCACCTATTTCTCAGTACGTTCTTAGACATTTATGTAAACTGAGTTCTTGTGTAAGGAAATCAAATAAACTGCAGATGCTGGAATCTGAAATCAAAACAGAAAATATTGGAAGCAGGTCATGCAAGGTCTGTAGAAAGAGAAACACAATTAAAATTCAGAGTCTTCTTCTTTCGTGTGATGTGCACAGCCTAAAGTTGTAGGACAACTTGTTCTATTTGATCTGTGTGTGCACGTCGAGTTGATTGCATTAGTCTAAACAGGGCGGACCAGTGAAGGTTGCAATCTTCCACCCCAAATTCAGAGTGATGACCCTTCATCAGATTATATTCAACAGTCTTTGTTGAAGTATTTAACCTGTGGACAATGTCTTCATTTCGACTCCCGTTTCAAAGTGAAGTGCAGGGTTGACGAAATGAAATATATTGTCATCACAGTTTTGTCAATGTCAAATAAAGAAACAAATATTTGACGTGCATACTTGAAGGCAATTTTATTGGTTTAAATCAAAACTTTGTCTCAATTACATATGTGCAAAATTACAAAGCATTGGTATTAACCAGTTAATAAAACTATTGGAGAAGGAAGCAAGAGAATGTGACTGGTCCTTGGAGTCCTGTCTGTTAAGGCAGTTTGAAACTTAATGCTATATGGTAAATCAAAATTCACGAGCACTGTTTGCATAGGTTTAACGTTACAGGTTAATGTTTTCATTCAAGGTTGCTATATGATCTGCTGAGTGTTTCCAGCATTTTCATTTTCTGTGCTAGTTATGCTCCCTTCAATTTTAATGCAAAGTATTAAAATTGCTGCATCAACTGTCATAATGGCTCTTAAAATTGAGAAAGCATCCCATTGATGACAAAATGTGGGATCTAGCCCCATAATTTTTTCCTAATTTCCTTCAATGATAATTTAAACTTTTCACATATGCTGCCTGGCTTGCTGAGTGTTTGCAGAAATCTCTATTTTAATTTTGTATTTTTTAAATCTTTTTTGTAATTTTCAAGACTGCAGACCAATTGTATTTTTTGTGAATACCTAATAGGATATACTTGTCATTAATGTGATAGGAATAACTCCAAGCGGATAATTACGTAGGTACACAAAAATGCTGGAGAAACTCAGCGGGTGCAGTAGCATCTATGGAGCGAAGGAAATAGGCAACGTTTCGGGCCGAAACCCTTCTTAAGTAGGTTAGACACAAAAAGCTGGAGTGAGCTGCCCAAGCGAAATATGAGATGCTGTTCCTCCAATTTGCGTTTAGCCTCACTCTGACAATGGAGGCGACCAAGGACAGAATGGTCTGTGTAGGAATGGGAAGGATAATTAAAGTGTCCAGCAACAGGGAGATCAGGTTGATTCATGCAGGCTGAGCGAAGGTATTCAGTGAAACGAACGGTTGCTGGACACTTTAATTAAGAGTCTCAACCCGAAATGTCACCCATTCCTTCTCTCCAGAGATGCTGCCTGTCCCACTGAGTTACTCCAGCTTTTTGTATCTATCTTCGGTTTAAACCAGCATCTGCAGTTCCTTCTTACAAATTAAGTAGGTTACAATGGACAATTAAAATTTGCAGTTGTTTCTCTGGCATTATCAATTTACTTGCAATGTATCATTTTTAATAACCAAAATTACCGGAGTTTTCCAAGCAGTAATTACATACTGACTTCCAATTATTTTATTTTTGATTTTAGTTACCTCCCTGACACAAATCAAAAATTAAAATTGATTAATTCAAGCCCTATTTTTTTTAATGTATTCTACCTAAAAGAGGGCAAATTATCCATGCACAATGTTTTGGTGTGTTTTTTAAGAAATGTCAGTCAAATTATACCCTTTTAGAAGACCTAGTTAACTAACTGTTTTGTTTTAGATATCAAACCAGAAAACCTTCTAATCAGCCACAATGACATGTTGAAGCTGTGTGATTTTGGTAAGTCATAATTTTTTTTTGTACAATGTATTTCCATATAAAACTACAACTCTGGCTCAAAGAGTGCATACGCATTATTCAGGTAATGATATTTTGGATCTTAAATACTCCACAGCTTCCATTGAGTGTCTAAGATGACAAAGGGTGCCTAAGCACTTTGCATTAAAAAAGGATGTCCTGGGATAATGAAACAAATGACTAAAAACTTAATCAGAATTTTTTTATATAGGAAAGAAAGAAAGAGGTTAGGTTAGATATATTATATATTTGACAGTTGTACATTTTGTCAACTATTTTTGTGCACTGCAGAACTTTAGCCCATGAGAAATTTGTATATTTATACAACTTGATTATCTATCTTTGAAATCAAATATGATTATCCAATCTAAGAGGAAATTTTAGTCAAAGGAGTTAAAGTAATTTATATTGGATGGCCTGCTTGTTTCTAGATTCAATAAATTGAATTGATGTAGATTAAAATAAGATTGAGTTTTCAAATTTTATAGGACACTAGACCAAGTGCAGACCCATTGGGTCTGTTCCCCCAACGTGCGGTTACAGGGGGGAGGGAGGGAAGGGAGGAGGGGAGAGAGGGGTGGGGGAGGGAGGGGGAGAGGTGGGGGATGGGGGAGAGAAGTGGAAGTGGGGAGGGAGGGTGAGAGGTGTAGGGGAGAGTGGCGGAAGTGGGAGAGAGAGAGGGGGAAGGGGGAGTGGTGGAAGAGGGAGAGAGTAGTAGGGGAAAGGGATGGGGGAGATAGGGAGGGGAGAGAGAGGGTGGGTGAGGGAGAGAGGTGGGGTGGGAGAGGGGTGGGGGAAGGGTGGGGAAGGGAGAGAGGTGGAAGAGTGGGGAGGGAGGGGGAGAGGGGTAGGGGAGTGGTGGAAGTTGGAGAGAGGGAGGGGAGGGTGGTGGGGGAGTGGTGGAAGAGGGAGAGAGGGGTAGGGGGAAGGGGGTGGGAGGGAGTGGTGGAAGAGGCACAGGGGTAGGGGGGAAGGGGGCGGGGGGCAGAGGGAAGGGGAAGGTGGAGAGAAGGATGGGGTGGGGGAGAGAGGGAAGGAGGTGGGATGAGGAGGAGGGGGGTGAGGGGTGAGGGGAGGGAGGAAGAGGGGAGATGAGAGCAGAGGGGTGGGGGAAGGGGAGGGAGAAGAGGGGGAGATGAGAGCAGAGGGGTGGTGGAGAAGAGGGGAGGAAATGGACAGGTGGTGGGGAGAGGAGAGGGGGAGGAAGAGGGGGAGGGGAGGTGGAGAGAGAGTGGAGGGGGAGAGAGAGGAGAGGGAGAGAGTGGAAGGGGAGAGAGAGAAAGGGGAGGGAGAGTTGACTTTCCTGTCAAACTAAATCAAATAATAAGATTTTGAAAATGAAAAATAATTTAGATCGATCGCTGTCGAGAAACAAAGTCTGAATTACCGTTGGGGAAGAATGTTCTGGAAAAGGTTTCAAAGGCAACGTGAGCAAGCAATGTTCCCCCCAGTAACATGTGTGGGGGATAGTGCTACAGTATCCCCCGGTCACATGTGTGGGGGATAGTGGTGCAGTGTCCCCCTAGTCACAAGTGTGGGGGGAAGTGGTACAGGTGTCCCTCTAGTCACATGTGTGGGGATATTAGGTGGTACAGTGTCCCCCTAGTCACATGTGTGGGGGATGAGGTACATCGTCCCCCTAGTCACATGTGGGGGGGAAGTGGTACAGTGTCCCCCTAGTCACATGTGTGGGTGAGGTTGTACAGTGTCCCTCTAGTCACATGTGTGGGGGAAGTGGTACAGAGTCCCCCTAGTCACATGTGTGGGGGAAGTGGTACAGAGTCCCCCTAGTCACATGTGTGGGGGAGTGGTACAGTGTCCCTCTAGTCACATGCGTGGGGGATGAGGTACAGTGTCCCCTAGTTACATGTGTGGGGGATATTAGGTGGTACAGTGTCCCCCTCGTCACATGTGTGGGGGGGAGTGGTACAGGTCCCCCAGTCACATGTGTGGGGGAAGTGGTACACTGTCCCCCTAGTCACAAGTGGGGGGGATGAGGTACAGTGTCCCCTAGTCACATGTGTGGGGGATATTAGGTGGTACAGTGTCCCCCTCGTCACGCGTGTCGGGGGGGAGTGGTACAGGTCCCCCTAGTCACATGTGTGGGGGAAGTGGTACAGTGTCCCCTAGTCACATGTGTGGGGGAAGTGGTACAGGTCCCCCTAGTCACATGTGTGGGGGAAGTGGTACAGTGTCCCACTAGTCACATGTGTGGGGGAAGCGGTACAGTGTCCCCCTAGTCACATGTGTGGAGGAAGTGGTGCAGTGTCCCCTTAGTCACATGTGTAGGGGGGGCAGGGCATCATGTCCCTGAGGGTGGGTGAGGGGGTTAGAGAGGGGTGGGGTAAGGGGAAGGGGAGGGGAGAAGAGAGGGGAAGGTGAGAGGAGAGGGGTTATGGAGAAGAGGGGAGGAATGAGAGGTGGAGAGGGGGAGAAAGAGGGGTAGGGGAGAGGTGGAGAAAGAGGTGTAGGGGAGAGATGGAGAGAGTGGAGGGGGAGGGAGAGAGTGGAGGGGGAGGGAGAGAGGTGTGGAGAGAGAGGGGGTGAGAGGAGGGGGAGAGAGAGGGAAAGGAGAGGGGGAGGGGTGGGAAAGGGGAAGAGTGGTGAGGGGAAGAGGGGTAGCAGGGAATGGTGCAAGAGCGATGGGAAGGGGGTGGGGAGGAGATGGGAAGGAAGAGGGGTGGGAGAGAGAGGGGGTGGGAGCGGTAAGGAGAGAGGGAGAGGGAGGGGGTGGGGGAAGGTGTGAGAGGGTTCAGGGAGGGGTTGAGAGAGGGGTGGGAGGGGGAAGAGTGTGGAGGGAGGGGGGAGGGGTAGGGGAGAGAGATGGAAGAGTGTGGAGGGAGGGGGAGAGTGGATGGGTTGAGGGGGAAGAGTGAGGAGGGAGGGGGAAAGCAGGGAGAGGGGAAGAGTGGGGAGGGGGAGGAAAGGGAGGGGGGAGAGAGGGGTGGGGAGGGAGATGAAAGGTGGGGGATGGGGGAGGGAGGGTGAGAGGTGTAGGGGAGAGTGGTGGAAGTGGGAGAGAGAGAGGGGAAAGGGGGAGTGGTGGAAGAGGGATAGAGGAGTAGGGGAAAGGGGTGGGGGAGATAGGGAGGGAGGGAAGAAAGAGGGTGGGGGAGGGAGAGAGGTGGGAGAGGGGTGGGGGAAGGGAGAGACAGTTCAGAAACCGAAAAGCAATGACCTCTTCAAAGTGGGGTAATGGAGTCCTTTGAAAAAAGAGTGAATATTAAAAAAACGGGAAAATGTGTGTTAATTTGGCGGAGAAAATAACGGAGAACTTAATAAAAAGAATTATTCAAATATAAATAAATATTGAAAACATCGTCTACGTTTACCTTTTGAAAACAAACGTGTCAAATGAAAAATTAAAAAACGGCAGAAATCCAACATTTAGATCGATCGCTGTCGAGAAACAAAGTCCGAATGACCGTTGGGGAAGAATGTTCTTGAAAAGGTTTCCAAGGCAACGCCAGCCGGCAATGTCCCCACAGTCACATGTCAACACAGGCTGCTGGGGGGAGGGGCTGGGGCCAAGGCAGATGTAAATGAGATCCATTCCAATTGGCCATCTGTGAGGGATGGCATTGTGACATCACACAATGGAACGTGCTGGAACATCAGGCAGGGGAGGGGGGGGCTGGGGCAGATGTAAATGAGATCCATTCCGATTGGCCATCTGTGAGCCTTGGGCATTGTGACATGGCATGATGGAATGTTTACCAACATTCTATGGGTGAGAGCAGTTTGTTTTTCGAAAAAGGGGGGGGGACGACGGATTTTATTAAAAACGGTGTAGGTAACGACGTCCCAACGTGATGGCAGCTAGTCGGGAAAGCGCGAGCGTAACGTCCGGGCCGGTGGGAAAAACGGCGGCGTCTGAGGGTCCGGTTTTGGCAGAGCGCGACATCAAAGTGCGGAGACGCGGAAGATGGTTGTCGGCAGCCGGCCACACAGTTTTAATATATAATATAATATTATATAATATATAATATATATATATATAGATGATAGATTATGATATGATATGATGATATGATATGATTATCTCCTTAAATAACAGAACATCCTTTCTTAATGCAAAGTGCTTAGGCTAGCTGAGCCAATAAGTATATTCATAGCTGAGATTTGTTTAAGGCTTATAAGGAATAAAATGTTATGAAGAAAAGGCATGAAAATAGAGGTTCAAAAGGGATTGGCAAAGTCAAACCAGCCATGTTCTTATTTAATTATATAAATGCAATCTCAATCACCATTTTTGTAATAGGTACAGCAGCCTTCTATTCAGTTGTCAACATTCATTAATAATTATGTGTAGAATTTCCATGTCCGCAAGCCAAAACATTTAAAACAATGTGATGCTTCACTTACTCAAATAAGGGACAGATGAACATTTTGATAATCTGTGGGGAAATTTATGTCCAAATTCTTTTTTTTTTTGATAGTTTGATGCTCAAATTTTCTGTTGAAGAATTTCCATTCACTGTTGAATAATTTCCATCTTGATTGAATATAGTCTGAGACTGAATCTGAGACATAAAGTTTGCAATAAAATTATGATGATGCATTATGTTGATCTTCCTTTGCCGCCATAAAGTGGGCCTGTCCCACTTAGGCGGTTTTTTGGGTGACTACAAGCGACTGCCGCAAAATTTTCAAAGTTGAAAAATTCCGGCGACAGTGGTGCCAATTTTTGATGTCGTAGGTTGTCGTGGATGCTGTCATAGGTTGTCGCTAGGTGTCGTAGCTGAGTTCCATTAAAACTAGTCTCTGGCAGTCGCCCAAAGAGTCGCCTGAGTGGGACAGGCCCATAACTGTGGCTGCTCCCAGCAATCTGTAAGAAATCTAAGGGACAAATATGCTTGAATATCTCATGCTAATTGATCCGTTGGATGGTTTTTCTACTTACCTTGGCTCAATTAACTCGGCAGCATAATTTTCTGCAGTGTCAGTTGTGGTGATGGGTCAACAGGTTCTCAAGGATCTTGGGGAAAAATAGACAATTAAGTTCTTTAATCAATAACATTTAATCTTATATGGTTGACGATGCTCTTAAATGGTAACTTAAGACATCTATTAAGTAGAATTGATAGTGATATACAGGCAAGATAATGTGCAGCACTTAAGGCTTTAAATCTATCAAACAACAAATAAATCCTGCCAAGGATTCCCTTTTAAATAGCTTACAGTGTTACTTCTGGAATTAGCATGGTAGTTACTGCAAATTTGCAAATTACTGGACTGCAAATTTGCAAATTACTGGACTGCAAATTTTGTAGGTAGTATGCAGGTACTACAAATTCTGACAAGCTGCAATTTATTTGGCATGGACTTAGCCAGAAGTTAAGAGGAAAAAAATAATTTAACACATGAACATGAATCCTGGTTATGAACTTGTATAGGTGTACAGAACAATTAGTATTTTCTTGCCAACTGGTTTGAAAATGGAATGAACACCCCCTCATATTCTGCTTTGATAGCCTACAAACTGATGACATGAACATTGAATTCTCCAATTCAAGCTAAATCCCCAAACCCCCTACCCTTCTCATCTGCCCGTTTTGTCCCCCCATTCCTGGTGAGCACATCTACCCCCTCTGCTCTGTCACTCAATTCCATTCATCTCCATCATTTGCTTAACTCCCACCCCTCCCTCCCACATTTATTCATTTTATTCTCCTTCCATCCCCTACTCTCTGTCCTCTTCCACACACTCTTCATTTCACCAGCTTTTCATTTCACTCCTCTACTTCCTCCCATATCTGGCACCTTTTGTCTTCTTTTCAAATCTAGCCTTTGTTACTATCTCCACCCATCTGCCAATCATCCCTCTCCGCATGTGTCCACCATGACTTTCAATTTTTTGCCCTCCCCTTTCCCTGGCCTCTCTTTGCCAGCTTTCTTCCCTCCATCTGTCCATTTCCCTCCACAGATTCTGCATAGCCTGCTGATTCCCTCTTGCACATCTGCAGTCTCTTGTCTCCATTTAGATATTTTTGTTCTACAATCCCGAATATGCATATTTAAAAGTAACTTTAATATATAAAATAACAGGCTTAAAAATAGTAAGATTAAATGAGAATTTACCAGTTTGAAGTTTGATCCTTATTTTATGAGGAATTACGATGAGGGATTACGTGAAGACCCCGCCAGCACGCATGCGCGACATTCTTCAAAGCAGCGGTGTGAAATCCCAGAACACAGAAGTTGACTGAATGTATAGTACGATAAGAGAACTAAAATACCAGTTGGTCCTTATATAGAGGGTTGGGAGCGGAGGGCACGTAATCCCTCATCGTAACTCCTCATAAAATAAGGATCAGACTTCAAACTGGTATGTTCTCATTTAATCTTACTATTTTACTTCAGAGTCACGTGAGTGACTACGTGAAGATTTCAAAGCTTTGTGATTTCATGCCGTGGACGAGTCCATGCATCACACACTGCATCAGTGAAGAGCTAATTTTAATAATGCATTCAGACGTGACATAGGTATAGACATGTTGATGCTATCAATGTACACATAGTGATAATAGTACCTCCTCACCCAGGAGGACTAAAACACAGACCTAAAAAGAGTCGGCAAATACCCCTGGTCTGGCAAGAGTATTTCTAATGTTTGGAATCGTTCTTTAGACCATCCTGCAGCCGCTAGGATGTGGTCCTGTGAACGTCCATCCCCTGCTGCTGAAATAGTTGCAGCCTGGGTGGAGTGAGACTTGCATGTCAGTGTTCACTCCTGAATCCCAGAACCCATATTAACCACCGGCCGATGGTCTGCAGTGATTCTCTAGTGAGGCTTCATGTGACTAACAATCATTGCTAGTTCAGAGTCCCTAAGGCTCTAGTGACCTTAACATACTGGTGTAGATGTGTGGCCACGTACAATCCAAGGTCCGTGAGATATGCAATTCTAGTATGAGACCTAATGTCCCTGGTGATTTCTGCTGATTAAGTGATAACATAAATGTAATTCCCTGCAGAATAATCATCTTGTCCAGTCACAGCAGTGCAAACTGGACCCGTTGTGCTGACTCTGCGTCATGAGCATAACCACTTGGTTTAGTGAGCCAAGGGCAGGAATGTTCCAATGTTAACATCCCATATCTCTGCGAACCTGGCCCAGGGAGGTGTCGAGTTGAAGATACCCTTCATAATTTTGATAACAGAAGGTGACCCGACAGAGTGGATTCTGCTCCTCGCAGCCAATATGCTGAGAAGGCACATGCGGCACAGTAATGGCACTCTTGAAATGATTAGGATGGGTAGGAGAGTATGGCCAAGTGTAATAGGGATCGATGTGAATGGGGCCACTTGTCAACATAATTCTATAAGGAGTAAGAGTGTTGTAAAAACAAGCCTGAAGGCTTTGTGTCTCAATGCAAGGAGCATTTGTAATAAGGTGGATGAGTTGAAGGTGCAGATAGCGATTTATGACTATGCTATAGTTGGGATCACGGAGACATGGCTCCAGGGTGACCAAGGCTGGGAGCTGAACATCCAGGAATATTCAATATTCAGGAGGGATAGACGAAAAGGAAAAGGAGGTGGGGTAGCGTTGCTGGTGAGAGAGGAGATGAATGCAATAGAAAGGAAGGACATTAGCGTGGAGGATGTGGAATCGATATGGGTAGAGCTGCGAAACTCTAAGGGGCAGAAGACGCTAGTGGGAGCTGTGTACAGGCCACCTAACAGTAGTATTGGAGTTGGGGATGGCATCAAACAGGAAATTAGAAATGCGTGCAACAAGGGTAACACGGTTATAATGGTGACTTCAATCTGCATGTAGATTGGGTGAATCAAATTGGCAGGGGTGCTGAGGAAGAGGATTTCTTGGAATGTATGCGGGATAGTTTTCTCAACCAACATGTGGAGGAGCCAACGAGAGAGCAGGCTATTCTAGACTGGGTATTGAGTAATGAGGAAGGGTTAGTTAGCAGTCTTGTTGTGCGTGGCCCCTTGGGCAAGAGTGACCATAATATGGTTGAGTTCTTCATTAGGATGGAGAGTGACAAAATTAAGTCAGAAACAAGGGTTCTGAACTTGAACAAAGGTAACTTTGAAGGTATGAGATGTGAATTGGCCAAGATAGACTGGCAGGTGATTCTTAAAGGGTTGACAGTGGATATGCAATGGAAGGTATTTAAAGACTGCATGGGTGAAGTACAAAAATTGTTCATACCAGTTTGGCAAAAGAATAAATCGGGGAAGGTGGTGCATCCATGGATAACAAGGGAAATCAGGGATAGTATAAAAACAAAAGATGAGGCATACAAATTTGTCAGAAAAAGCAGCCTACCGGAGGACTGGGAGAAATTCAGAATCCAGCAGAGGAGGACAAAGGGCTTAATTAGGAAAGGGAAAATAGATTATGAAAGGAAACTGGTAGGGAACATAAAAACTGACTGCAAAAGTTTTTATAGATATGTGAAGAGAAAGAGACTAGTTAAAACAAATGTTGGTCCCTTGCAGTCAGAAACAGGTGAATTGATCATGGGGAACAAGGACGTGGCAGACCAATTGAATAACTACTTTGGTTCTGTCTTCACTAAGGAAGACATAAAGAATCTGCCGGAAATAGCAGTGGAACGGGGGTCAAATAAGTTGGACGAACTGAGTGAAATCCAGGTTAGCCGGGAGGTGGTGTTGGGTAAATTGAACGGATTGAAGGCCGATAAATCCCCAGGGCCAGATAGTCTGCATCCCAGAGTACTCAAGAAGGTAGCCACAGAAATAGTGGATGCATTAGTGATAATTTTTCAAAATTCCTTAGATTCTGGAGTAGTTCCTGAGGATTGAAGGGTAGCTAATGTAACCCCACTTTTTAAAAAAGGAGGGAGAGAGAAAGCGGGGAATTATAGACCAGTTAGTCTAACATCGGTAGTGGGGAAACTGCTAGAGTCAGTTATTAAAGATGGGATAGCAGCGCATTTGGAAAGTGGTAAAATCATTGGACAAAGTCAGCATGGATTTACGAAAGGTAAATCATGTCTGACAAATCTGATAGAATTTTTCGAGGATGTAACTAGTAGAGTGGATAAGGGAGAACCAGTGGATGTGTTATATCTAGACTTTCAGAAGGCTTTCGACAAAGTCCCGCATAAGAGATTAGCATACAAACTTAAAGCACACGGTATTGGGGGTTCAGTATTGATGTGGATAGAGAACTGGCTAGCAGACAGGAGGCAAAGCGTAGGAGTAAAAGGATCCTTTTCAGAATGGCAGGCAGTGATTAGTGGGGTGCCGCAAGGCTCAGTGCTGGGACCCCAGCTATTTACAATATATATTAATGATTTGGACGAGGGAATTCAATGCAACATCTCCAAATTTGCAGATGACACCAAGCTGGGGGGTATAGTTAGTTGTGAGGAGGATGCTTGGAGGCTGCAGGGTGATTTGGTTGGGCTGAGTGAATGGGCAGATGCATGGCAGATGCAGTATAATGTGGATAAATGTGAGGTTATCCACTTTGGTGGCAAAAACATGAGGGTAGACTATTATCTGAATGGTGGCAGATTAGGAAAAGGGGAGATGCAACGAGACCTGGGTGTCATGGTACACCAGTCATTGAAAGTAGGCATGCAGGTGCAGCAGGCAGTGAAGAAAGCAAATGGTATGTTAGCATTCATAGCGAAAGGATTTGAGTATAGGAGCAGGGAGGTTCTACTGCAGTTGTACAGGGTTTTGGTGAGGCCACACCTGGAGTATTGCGTACAGTTTTGGTCTCCAAATCTGAGGAAAGACATCCTTGCCATAGAGGGGGTACAGAGAAGATTCACCAAACTGATTCCTGGGATGTCAGGACTTTCATATGAGGAAAGATTGGATAGACTCGGCTTGTACTCGCTGGAATTTAGAAGATTGAGGGGGGATCTTATAGAAACTTACAAAATTCTTAAGGGGTTGGACAAGCTAGATGCTGGAAGATTGTTCCCGATGTTGGGGGAGTCCAGAACAAGGGGTCACAGTCTAAGGATAAGGGGGATTTCCTTTAGATGAGGAAAACATTCTTTACACAGAGAGTGGTGAGTCTCTGGAATTCTCTGCCACGGAAGGTAGTTGAGGCCAATTCATTGGCTATATTTAAGAGGGCGTTAGATGTGGCACTTGTGGCTAAAGGGATCAGGGGGTATGGAGAGAAGGCAGGTACGGGATACTGAGTTGGATGATCAGCCATGATCACATTGAATGGCGGTGCAGGCTCGAAGGGCCGAATGGCCTACTCCTGCACCTATTTTTCTATGTTTCTATGATTGTCAACCCCATATGGAACTGAACTAAGGACGTCAGTCAATCGTGTCAACTTTTGTGTTAACAAAAAATACTCCCCATCCCTATGAGGGAAGCACTGTTTGTTTGGTGCTATCCCTGCAATTGCAGTGAGCACGTCCATAGTTTGGTTTGACAATTCTAAGCCGCAGGAAGCGGTCTTCCCAGTCTGCAAGTCAATGTATAGATTTAAGTATGCAGAGGATGGTTCCCCGGTCACGGCTAACCAGCCATTTAGTGCCTGGAATCCATATAAGGTTTTATCATCATTCCCAACATCAGCGGGAATCATGGCTGCATTGGCCAGTCAGGCACTCCGAAAATGCCTGAAGCGGGAAATGCTGAATTTGCAAGACCCGTCTAGTAAGGTAAAATGGAGGGACACAATGAACATACTTCCTCAGTGTAGCGAGAATGCATCCATTGCCACTGATACACCACGTATTTTGCAACTGGCGTTTGAGCCTGGATGCAACATTTTGATCTTTAGGTGTATTCATCGAGCCCTAATGTCCTTGAATCCTTGCGATTCCACAACCATTCGCGTTTTCCTATTGATACGCCAATGTCAATGAAGTTAGGTAAACTATTACCAGATACTTTGACTTGATTGCACCCATGTGATTTACATATAATAGCACCAGAGTGTATCAAGTTAGATTTGAGCATGCAGATATGCATATTCGCACAAACCTTTATCCACAGAATGCACCTTATGTGAATAGGTAGTTGATACCATATAACTGAATAGTTGGTAACTCATGCAAACCCCATCCGCCTCCATACTAAAGATGGTATATAGTAATTATCCTTCTTTAAGCATAGAATCAGTTAGTAATTAACTGACGAGTACTGATGAAGGTTAGTGGGGCAATGCTAAATACTGTTTGTCCACCGTGGTGACTTTGATAGTTTCAGCTGGGAATAGCCTGTGAGCTTGCTCCTTTGCACGCCGTAGAGCTCTGATGGTGCAGAAGGCGCAATAGCACAGCTGACCAATATATTGCCAATCCCGGACAATTTAATAATTTCAGTTGGTATCAACTTAAATTTACTGGATGGATGAGAATCCAATTTCTGCAGAATGGTTTGTGGCTGATACTGCTAATTTGGCAAAATACAGTGTTTTAGAACATCATCCAGATAGCCTATAATATAATATCTTAGGTGAGCCCAGTGGAAACTGTTCCCCTGTTGTTAGACAGTAATTAAGTTTTCTATTCAAAAAAGTCTATACTGCATATGCGAGTCGAAACCGGTATCTTTCATAGTGACAATGAGCGGCCCGCAACTACGGCCTGTCTTGAAAGGCAACTCGTCTTGCATAAAAAAGTGTAAATTTACCAACTTGTAAATGGTCCACATACCTCATTTTTCGGAAAGAACCAGACCCACCTACCTTCATGGTTATTGGTGGTCTTGTGGTAACCCCAAAGGTTCCTGGAGCAGGTTCTAATTCCGTCCCAGATTTGGAGAGTAGGATTGCTGGGGTGCGTGGACCCAATTCCCTGAGGACCTGTTTGGCCTTGGCCCGAAAAGCCAGCGCCCAGTTTTGAAGCTGCTACCAGCTTCAGTGAAAAGCTTGCTGCCGAAAGAGGCGTGGGGTGTGTTGCCATGGTACCTTGATAAGCCGGACAGCTTTATCCGGATCTTACCTGTTTGTGCAGGTTCCTGAAGAGAGGATTCGGCGGCTAGACATTGCTGGCCTCACTTGAACCTCCAGATTTGAAAATTTAAGGCAGGTCCGATGGCGTTCTTCTGGAAGCAGTTCATTTTGAAGTACATTGTACTCCCATATAGCACTGTACACTGCTGGTCTTTTCAGGGACAATTTTGCAGGTGTATGGTATTCCACCGCTGGCACCTTTGAGGTGGCGGTTCCTTCACGAGGGAACTCTGGCCTTCAGGCTACGTTTCGCGAAGGTCTTGATGCCACGCCAGAATTTCTGGAACCTCATGTTTGTACTCCAGTATATTCCCTGGACACACTTCCGAGTCTTCCACTTCATGCGGGATATGTAGGCGGTGTACCTTCCAGCCCGGACCCATGCTGAATCTCCGAGGTTATTCGCCGGCGGGAAATTCCTCTGCAGGCGGTAATCTTAGAGCCCGGACTCTCCGAGTCTACGGGCTCATCCGCCGGTGGTATATACGCAGCCCGGACACTGCAGGTCTCTGGGCTTACCGTAGGTGGTACATCTCTGCTGATATGCCATACATGGACCATATCAGGAGGGAGCATTAGTGAGATGAGCACTCTCTGACGCTATCCATGCTCCACATGGGTAAACAGCCGAGGACGTACCCATATTGCAGGGGACCCTCCTGGCCTGCCCAGGCCTTTGAGACTCCATTGAACCCCTCTGGGCTGCTGGAGGCTGAAAAATGCCGCCAGCTATCCTCATTTCTGCGGTCCGCAGCCGTGTCTTCACACGGTCCCCTCACGTGGTCCCTGCGGCCAGGTTTCCCTGAGTCGGGTTCATCCCGCGGTTTATCTTCCCGCGGTCCCCACAGCCGGGTTTCCCCCCCCCCAGCTGGGTTCATCCCGTGGTAGTCTTCCCGCGGTCCGCGCAGCCGGGTTTCCCCGAACCGGGTTCATTCCGTGGTCTTCTCGCGGTCCCCGCAGCCGTGTTTTCCCCTGAGCCAGGTTCACCCCGCGGTTAGGCTTTTCCCCACGGTCCCTGCGGCCGGGTTTTCCCTCCAGCCGTGTTCACCCCATGGCCAGAATCTTCCCGCGGTCCCCGCAGCCGGGTTTTCCCCCGAGCCGGGTATGTCCCGTGGAGAGTCTTCCCGCGGTCCCCGCAGCCGGGTTTTCCCCCGAGCCGGGTTCACCACGTGGTTAGGCTTCTCCCCACAGTCCCCGCGGCCGGGTTTTCCCTCCAGCCGTGTTCACCCCACGGCCAGAATCTTCCCGCGGTCCCCGCAGCCGGGTTTTCCCCCGAGCCGGCATCACCATGCGGTTAGGCTTCTCCCCACGGTCCCCGCGGCCGGGTTTTCCCTCCAGCCGTGTTCACCCCACGGCCAGAATCTTCCCGCGGCCGGGTTTTCCCTCCAGCCGGGTTCACTCTGCGGCCAGAATCTTCCCGCGGTCCCCGCGGCCGGGTTTTCCCCGAGTCGGGTTCACCTCGCGGCTTGATTCTCTTGTTGTCCCGGGTTCCCCGCGGAATCCATTCTGCAGTTTACCACAGCCGGGATTCCCTCGTGGTCCCTGGAGACGGGATTCCCCGAGAAGTCTGTGGTGGGGTTCCCCCTCCAGCCGGGCATCCCCGCGATTCTCGCAGCCGGGATTTCCCCGTGGTGTAGGGGAACACAATATCTCCAGCAGGAACTCTGTGCACAGAGCTTCCTGCAAGGAGGAAAACACACCCGGAGTTAAGTTGAAAAACTTACCTTCAGGTTTCAAACTTACCGCTGGTGGAGCAGCACCTCCACAGCCTGTCGATGCGCAATGCAGTAGACGATATGTCGCGCATGCGTGCTGGCGGGGTCTTCACGTAGTCACTCACGTGACCCCGAAGTAAAATTAAATTGACACCTTTAGAGTTGTGGGGATGAAATTCTAGATTTATAGCATGTTTGGTTGAAAACGTTATTTCAGATTAGTCTACTGAATTGCCTAGCTCTTGTTTTTAACAACAACAGCAACAACAACTCCTTGTTAAGGTTACTCCCTCTTGTCAGGATTTTCCTCACTCAAAATAATTCTACCTTTTAAAACTCCTTATCATTTTGCATATCATGATTTGATTATCTTTTAACCCTTTAAACTCAAGGAAACAAAATCCAAATTTATACAACCTTGGCATAATTTAATCTTTAAACTTTCCATCACATTGAAGAAGCTCTCTTGTATTTCATGTATTCGCATCTCACCCTCAAACAAGAGCAATGCACATAAAATCCATGCACACATAGAGCTTAGTTCTCACACACAGTGCGAAATGTTTGGAGGTCAACTGTCAGAGAAAAGTATATAGTAAATGGTAGGGATGTTGGGAACACTGATGAATAGAGGGATCTTGGGGTGCACGTGCATTGCACTGAAAGTGGCAATACAAGTCGACAGGAGGGTAAAGAAGGTATGCAGCATGCTTACTTTTTATCAGTGGAGGCATTAAGTATAAAAGTTGGCAAGTCTTGTGTGCCGGTATATAAAATGTTAGGTATGCCACATTCGGAAAATGATGTGCAGTTCTGGTTGCCACATTGTTGGAAGGATATGCTGTCTTCAGAGAGAGTGCAAAAGGGGATCATCAGTATGATGAGTTGGATAACATCCTGAAGAAGCTGAAACAGTAAGAAAGCGCCAATTCGGGACCTCCTAGCATTTGACTGCCTCGAACTTAAAATTTCTCTACCTATAGAGAAATTGGAGAGGATTCTTCAATTAGTTAATACCTCATCAATGTGTGCAAGACCCGCTCTGATATAATTCAAGGTGGTTCACAGAGCTCATATGTCAAAAGATAAGTTAGCTTGTTTTTATGGTCATATAAATCCAACCTGCGACAGGTAATACGATACAATATTGTTTATTGTCATTTGAACCTCAAATGAAGTTCAAACAAAATCTGAGGTGAGAGGGGGAGGAGAGAGGGGGAGAAGGAAGGGTGGGGATGGGGGAAGGGAGAGAGCGGGGAAGGGGAGAGAGGAGTAGGGGGTGGGGGAGGGGATGTGAGAGTGGTGGGGGAGGGGTGGGGAGAGGGGATGGGGAAGGGGGATAGGGGAGGGGGGTGGAAGGGGAGAGAGGGATGGTGGAGAGAAGGGGGAGGGAGTGAAGGAGGGATGGGGAGGGAGTGAAGGAGGGATGGGGAGGGAGTGAAGGAGGGAGAGGGGCGAGGAGAGGGGTTGGGAGAGAGGTGAGGAGAATAGGGAATGGGGGGGAGAGGGAGGGGAGAGAGAGGGAGGGGGGAGAGAGGGGAGGAGAGGGAAAGGGGGGGAGAGAGATGAGGATGGGGAGGGCAGGCGAGCAGGGAGGTGAAGGGGGAGACGGGGATAGGGGAAGGGGTGGGGGGGGAGTGGGGCGTGGGGGGAGGGGGAAGGGGAGGGGGGTGGGGGAGAGGGAGATTAGAGGGGACGGTAGGGGGAGAAAGAGGAGGGGGTGAGTTGGAGGGGGGAGAGAAAAAGAGGGGGGAGGTGGAGGGGGGAAAGTTGGAGCGAGGAGGTGAAGAGGGGGGAGAGAAGAGGGGGGAGGGTGGAGGGGGAGGAGAATAAGAGGTGGAGGGAGAGAGGAGGGAGGAGAAAGGGTGGTAGAGGTGGGGGGAGGGGGGAGGTGGAGAGAGATTGGACGCATTTGTGGGATCACGTGAAGGTTCCAATCACCCGCACCTGCCCCAATGAGATCCTTGTGATTGTACATCTGTGAGGGCTCTGTGACCCATGCAGCTGTTTGATTTTAGTGGAACCACCTGAAGGTTCCAATCTCCCAGCCCTGTCCCATTGTGATGTCATATCATAGGTAAATGAGATCCATTGTGATTGGACATCTGTGAGATGGCCTTGTGACTCATGCAGCTGCTTGATTTTAAAATGTTTTGATGTTTTTTACTAAAAAAGCAGGGAAATTAATAACCAAATGTTCTAATTTTCCAAACAATATGTGGAGGAGGAAAAACTCTACAGGAGTATGTAAAAATTTCTGTGTTACGGCAAAAGGTGGAGGAGTAAATTCACAAACTGCTTAAACGAATTTTCGCGAAATAGAACCCGTACAAACAAACCCATGAACGAGAGTTTTAATACTTAGTAGACCAAGTGCAGACCCGTTGGGTCTGTTCCCCCAACGTGCGGTTGCAGGGGGGGGCGGGGGGGGGGCAGCATGTCCCTGAGGGTGAGGGGGGTAGAGAGGGGTGAGGTAAGAGGAGGGGAGAAAGAGGGGTAGGGGAGAGGTGGAGAGAGAGTGGAGGGGGAGAGAGGGAAAGGAGAGGGTGAGAGGTGGGGAAGAGTGAGGGGAAGAGGAGTAGCAGGGAGTGGTGTGAGGGGAAGGGGGTGGGGGGGAGATGGGGATGAAGCGGGGAGGGGGAGAGAGGGGGGTGGGAGCGGTGAGGAGAGAGGGAGGGGGGAGAGAAGTGGAGGGGGGGAAGGGGGTTGAGGTAGAGAGGGGAGGGGGCAGAGAGGGAGGAGGTGGGGGGAAAGGGAGGACGAGAGGTGGGGTAGGGGTGAGAGGGGGGTGTGGATGGGAGGAGCGAAGTGGTGGGTGGGGTTGAAGGGGGGGGTGGAGAGAAGGGGGGGGGTTGTTACCAAACTGAACTCACTGGAATGAGCCATTAACAGAGCCATTCTGCTGCTTGATTTGAAGTTGCTTTCCATCTGGAAGCCTCGTTCCCATCAGATGCCGAGTTCCCAAAGCCCTGGTTAAACGCGGGGGCTGCTCATGGTTAAGTCCGTGAAAGCGGCCCCATGAGAGACTGAGGCCTCGCATCCTCGGCGCTTCAGACCCTGAGTGAGGGGTGGGCGGGCGTGGTGTGGGTGGCATTTACCGCGACCGTCCGTCGCCTTATCTCTTCTCCCGATCGGCAGAGCATTTTGAGAACGGGGGGGGGGGGGGGTGGAGTGAACGTGGGTATGGAGCTGTGGGCTTCTGACTCTCTGGAGTGCGCAGGGGACGGGAGTTGCGTGTAAGCGGGGCTTCATGAGCTGCGCCAGCTGTGAGTTCAGCGAAACCTGCGCCTTATCTCTGCTCCCGATCGGCAGAGCATTTACACCGCCTGCCTGTCGCCTTATCTCTACTCCCGATTGGCAGAGCATTCTCTTGCCTTCTCCCCATAATCACTGACACCCTTACTAATCAACCCTTACTAAATTCCCAAGTGAATACAAAATACTCCATTGATTCATTTCAATGAAGAGCCAGGCAAGTTAACTCATGCCCTGGTCGATATTCATCCCTCAACCAAAATCTTGAGAACTGCTCGACTAAACTTCAAAAGCCCTTCATTAGATGTAAAACACTCGGGCTGAAAGAGGTGCTAAATAAATGTAATTTTGTCTGCCTTTTGAAAAAATCAGTGATACTCCATAGGCAAAGATACTTGTTGAAGGAAAACGCTGGGCAAGACGACTAATTTTGATCATAATGCAAATCCACAATGCAGCAGATTAAAAAGCTTGGGTTGTAGAACTTTTCAACTTGCTATTCATTTTTGAAGGCTACATTGATGGTGCTAACGTTTGTTTGTGGAGCATGGATAAGGTCCCTGGGGGATAAGACCCGTCGCCTTATCTCGTCTCCCGATCTGCAGAGCATTTTGAGAACGGGGGGAGGGGATTTGGAGCGGGCCGGCGTGGGAGTGGAGATGTGGGCTTGTGACTCTCTGGAGCACGCAGGGGATGGGAGGACCGCGCAGGCGGGCGGGGCTTCGCGAGCTGCGCCAGCTGTGAGTTCAGCAGAACTTACACCTTATCTCTTCTCCTGATTGGCAGAGCATTTACCCCGCCCGTCGTCTTATCTCTTCTCCCGATCGGCAGAGCATTTTGAGAACGGGGGGGTTTGGAGCGTGCGGGTGATTCCAGTTGCGGGCGGCGCAAGCATAGTTGGAGAGGTGGAGGAGAGCAGGGCTGCCAAATGAAGAGAGAGGTAGAAGCTTGGATTGGTCTGCATGTGGGATTGTGACGTCAGCAGCTCGTGAAGTCCCATTTAGATTTTAAAATGAGTGAGTGTGGGGGAAGGGGGGGGGGGGGAAGGATTTTATTTTAAAATGTGTACATAAAAATGTCGAAATGTAATGAGGAGTGCATTAGTGAATGTAAAATTGTAATGTCTAGCAAAATGAAAAAAATCTCGGAGTTTAAGCATGTGGTTTTGGCGGACCATGGAATCAAAGGGCAAAAATCTCAAAGGGCAAAAATCTGACAGACATAAACACACATACAAACACACGGAGTTTTAAAAGTATACTAGACCAAGTGCTGACCCGTTCCCCCAACGTGCTTTTGCGGGGGGGGGGGGGTGTAGGGTGGCATGCGGCGTGACACACACTAACCACCCCCACACTAACTACCCCCTTGATATTATATTAATATTATTAATTTGATCATTTTACTCCATAACCAACAGAGATGGGAGGAGAGGGGGGGGGGGTGAGAAGGGAGGGGGAGAGGTGGGGGGGGAGGGAAGGGGGGAGAAGGGGTGAGAAGGGAGGGGGAGAGGTGGGAGAAAGGGTGGGGGAAAGGGAGGGGGAGAGGTGGGGGGAAGGGATGGGTGGAGGGAAGGGGGGAGGGTGGGGAGGGGAGGGGGGAAGGGGGTTTATGGGAGGGCAGGGGAGAGGAAGGGGGATAGAGAAGAGAGAGAGGGGGAGAGGGTTAGAGAGTGAGAGCAGAGAGAGAATGGGAAGAGGCAGAGACAGAAGGGCAAGAGATAGAGGGAGTGGGGGTGGAGGAGAGGAGGAGAGGGAGGGTGGGTGAGATGGGGTGGGTAGGGGGGTGGGGAGGGGAGTGAGAGATGGGGTGGGTGGGGGAGGGGGGTGAGAGATGGGAGGAGAGAGAGGGAGGGGACTGAGAGGGGAAGGGAAGGGAGGGGGAAGGGAAGATAGGGGTGGTGGGGGGGAAGGGATGGTGGGGTGGGGATGGGGTAGGGGAGTGAGGGGGAAGTGGGGAGAGGGGTGGGGGCAATCATCTATTCCCCACTCCTCTCCCTCTATTCCCCACTCCATTCCATCTATTCCCCACTCCTCTCCCTCTATTCCCACACTCTCCCTCCCCACCTCCCCCCTCTCCCCTCTCCCTCAATCCCCCGACTCCCCCTCTTCACCTCCCCAGGATCGGACCTTTACCCCGCCTGCCCGTCGCTTTATCCCTTCCCCCGATCTGCAGAGCATGCCAGCGTCAGAGTGGAGTTGTGGGCTTGTGACCAAAGTTCCTGCTTGTGACTCTGGAGGACGGGAGGGGTGCGCAGGCAGGCGGGGCTTCGCCAGCTGCGCCAGCTGTGTGTTCAGCGGAACTTATGCCTTATCTCTTTTCCCGATCGGCCGGGGGGGGGGGGGGGGGGAGTATTTTATTTTAAAATGTGTACATAAAAATGTCTAAATGTAATGAAGAGTGAATCCGTGAATGTAAAAGCGAAATCGCTAGCGAAATGGAAAAATGGCGGAGTTTTCGCGTCTGGTTTTGGCAGACCATGGAATCAAAGGCCAAAAATCTTATCTGAAAAAAAAATGGAATGTCACACGCACACGCACACGCAAAATGGAAAATTTCTCGGGGTTTGAAGGCGTGGGTTTGGCGAGCCATGAAATCAAAGGGCAAATGTGACATACACCCACGAGACACACACACGGCCGGCACACACACACAGATTTTTAAAAGTATACTAGACCATGTGAAGACCTGTTGGGTCTGTTCCCCCATCGCGTCACACACTAACCACCCCCACACTATCTAGCCCATTGATATTATATTAATATTATTAATTAGATCCTTTTACCCCATAACCGCCGTACCAACTGACGCATAGCCCCTAACTCGCAGGCGTGTCTAGAGAGGGAGAGGGGGGTAGAGAGTGAGGGCAGAGAGAGAATGGGGAGAGACAGTGAGAGAGGCAGAGACAGAAGGGAAATAGACAGGGGGAGGAGGGGTGCAGGAGGGGGGGAGGGATGGGGGAGGAGGGGAGAGAAAGATGGGAGGAGAGAGAGGGGAGCTGAGAAGGGGGGAGCGGAAGGAAAGGGGGAGATGGGGTGTGAAGGTGGGGGAAGGGGTGGGGAGAAGGAAGGGAAGAGGGGAGGGTGTGGAGGGAATGGGGTTTATGGGAGGGCAGGGGAGAGGAAGTGGGAGAGGGAAAAGAGAGAGCGGGGGAGAGAGGGAGGGAGAGGGGAGGGAGAGAGAGAGGGAGCAGGGAGAGAGAGAGGGGGGAGGGAGAGAGAGAGGGGGAGGGGGAGAGAGAGGGGGGAGAGGGTTAGAGAGTGAGAGCAGAGAGAGAATGGGGAGAGAAAGAGAAAGGGTTAGAGAGAAGGGCAAGAGATAGAGGGGGGAGGGGTGAGAGAGATGGGAGAGAGAGAGAGGGGGGAAGGGATGGGGTAGGGGAGAGAGGGGGAAGAGTGGGGAGGGAGGAGGAGATAGGGTAAGGGAGAGGATAAGAGGGGTAGGGGAGAGAGTGGGGAGGGGGGTGGGGGCAGTCCATCTATTCCCCACTCCCTATCACCCCCACTCCTCTCCCTCTATTCCCACACTCTCCCTCCTCACCTCCCCCATTCCCCCTTCTCCCTCCCCACCTCCCCCCTTCTCCCTCCCCACCTCCCCCCTTCTCCCTCCCCACCTCCCCCCTTCTCCCTCAATCCCCCGAATCCCCATCTTCACCTCCCCAGGATCGGGCCTTTACCCTGCCTGCCCGTTGCCTTATCTCTTCCCCCGATCTGAAGAGCATGCCAGCGTGAGAGTGGAGTTGTGGGCTTGTGACTTTCTGGAGCGCGCAGAGGACGGGGGGGGGGGGGGGGCGCAGGCGGGCAGGGCTTCGCCAGCTGTGAGTTCAGCGGAACTTATGCCTTATCTCTTCTCCCGATCGGCCGAGCATTTTGAGAACGGGGGGTGTTTGGAGCGGGCGCGCGCGCGTGCGATTCTAGCTGCGGGAGGCGCGGCCCGAGCGTAGTTGGGGGGGGGGATTTGTAGCGGGCAGGTGAGTCCAGCTGCGGGAGGCGCAGCGCATGCGTAGTTGGAGGGGCGGGGGGGGGGGGGGAGCCGGGCTGCCAAATGAAGAGAGAGAAGCGGCTTGGGATTGGTTGGCATGTGGGATTGTGACGTCAGCAGCTCGTGAGGTCCCGTTTCGATTTTAAAATAAGTTGGGGGGGGGGGGGGGGGGGTACTTTATTAAAAAATGTGTACATAAAAATGTCTAAATGTAATGAGGAGTGAATCTGTGAATGTAAAAGCGAAATCGCTAGCGAAATGGAAACGCGGAGTTTTCGCGTATGGTTTTGGCAGACCATGGAATCAAAGGCCAAAAATCTTATCTTTAAAAAAAATGGAATGTGACATACACCCACAAACACACACACACACACATGCGCGCGCACACGGGGGGGGGGGGGGCATGCGGCGTCACACACACTAATCATCCCCTTGATATTATATTAATATTATTAATTAGATCCTTTTACCCCATAACCGCCGTAGCCACTGACGCGTAGCCCCCAACTCGCAGGCGTGTCTAGAGAGGGAGAGGGGGGTAGAGAGTGAGGGCGGAGAGAGAATGGGGAAATACAGTGAGAGAGGCAGAGACGACGGAGAGGTGAGGGAGGCAGAAGAGAAAGAGGAGGGGGGAGAGAGATGGGAGGGGGAGGGGAAGGGGGAGATGGGGTGAGAAGGGAGGGGGAGAGGTGGGTGAGAAGGGAGGGGGAGGGGTGGAGGGAAGGGGGTGGGTGTGGGGTGGAGGGGAGGGTGTGGACGGGAGGGGGGAAGGGGGTTTTAAGGGAGGGGAGAGGAAAGGGGAGGGGGAGATGGGGTAGGGGTGAGAGGGGGTAGAGGGAGAGAGAGGGAAGAGTGGGGAGGGAGGGAGGGAGGGGGAGAGGGGTGGGGGCAGTCCATCTATTCCCCACTCCTCTCCCTCTATTCCCACACTTTCCCTCCTCACCTCCCCCATTCCCCCCCTCTCCCTCCCTACTCCCACCTCTCCCTCAATCCCCCGACCCCCTCTTCACCACCCCAGAATCGGGCCTTACCCCGCCCGCCCACCCACCCATCGACTTATCTGTTCTCCCGATCTGCAGAGCATGCCGGCGTGAGAGTGGAGCTATAGGCTTCTGACCAAAGTTCCTGCTTGTGACCAAGCTCCTCTATAATCTTTGCTTGTGACTATCAGGAGCGCGCAGGGGACAGGAGGGGGTGCGCGGGCGGGGCTTTTTTCGAGCTGCGCCAACTTCGCAGAACTGATGCCTTATCTCTCCTCCCGATCGGCAGAGCATTTTGAGAACGGGGCGGGGGGGGTTTTTGAATGGGCTTGCGCGCGGAGGTAGTTGGAGGAGGGAGGGAGGGGGGGAGCCGGGCTTGCAAATGAAAGAGAAGTAGCTTGGGATTGGTCGCCATGTGTGATTGTGACGTAAGCAGCTCGTGAGGTGCCGTTTCGATTTTAAAATGTGTGGGGGTGGGGAGTATTTTATTTTTAAATGTGTACATAAAAATGTCTAAATGTAATGAGCAGTAAATCCGTGCATGTACAAGCGAAATCGCCAGCGTTTTTGCGTCTGGTTTTGGCGGACCATGGCCAAAGATCTTATCTAAAAAAGAAGTGGAATGTGACATAAACCCACAAATACACACACACACACACACACACACACACACACACTCTCACACTCACAGTTTTAAAAGTATACTAGACCAAGTGCAGACCCGTCTGTTCCCCCAATGCATGTTTGCGGGAGGGGGGGGGGGGGGGCATGCGGCATCACACACACTAACCACCCCCACACTAACTACCCCCTTGATATTATATTAATAATATTCATTAGGGAGGGGGGGATAGGGTGAGAAGGGACGGGGAGATATAGGGGGAAGGGAAGGAGAGAGGTGGGGGAAGGGTGGAGGGAAGGTGTTAGGCGGAGGGAGGGGTGGAGGGTAGGGGAGGGGTGGAAGGGAGGGAGGGGAGGGTGTGGAGGGATGGGGGGAAGGGGGTTTAGGGGAATGCAGGGGAGAGAGAGAGGGAGGGAGGGAGAGAGATGGGGAGTGAGGGAGGGAGAGAGAGAGGGGGGGAGAGAGCGAGCGAGGTAGGGAGAGGGAGGGGGAGGGAGAGAAAGAGGGGGAGAGAGGGAGAGAGGGAGAGAACGAGAGAGAGAAGGGGGTAGAGAGTGAGAGCAGAGAGAGAATGGGGAGAGAGAAAGAGAAAGGGGCAGAGACAGAAGGGCAAAGACAGAGGGGGAGGGAGGGTTGGTGAGGGGGGGGGGATGGGGGGGAGGATGGGTGAGAGAGATGGGAGGGGAGTGAGGGGGCTTAGAGGCGGGGAAGGGAAGGGGGAAGAGGGAGGGGATGGGGTAGGAGAGAAGGGGAAGAGTGAGGAGGGAGAGTGAGCGATGGGGAGAGAGAGAGGTCCCCTGGGAGAGGGAGGGGGAGGGAGAGAGAGAGAGGGGGGGGAGAGGGGGGTAGAGAGTGAGAGCAAAGAGAGAATGGGGAGAGAGAAAGAGAGAGGGGCAGAGACAGAAGGGCAAGAGACAAAGGAAGAGTGAGGGGGAGGTTGGGTGAGGGAGGGGGGGGGGGGGTGGGTGAGGGGGGAGGAGGGGCGTTTGAGCATCTGGTTTTGGCGGACCATGGAATCAAAGGCCAAAGATCTTATCTGAAAAAAAATGGAATGTCACACACGCACACGCACACGCACACGCACACGCACACGCACACACACACACACACACTTTTAAAAGTATACTAGACCAAGTGCAGACCCATTGGGTTTGTTCCCCCAACGTGCGGTTGCGGGCGGGGGGGCAGCATGTCGCGTCACACACACTAAATACCACCCTGCACACACGCTAATTACCCCCCTTGATATTATATTAATATTATTAATTTGCTCCTTTTACCCCATAACCGCCTATCCACTGACACATAGCCCCCAAGTCTCAGGCGTGTCTAGAGGGGGGGGGGGGGGGTAGAGAGGGGAGAGACAGAGAGAGAGGGGCAGAGACAGAAGGGCAAGAGACAGAGGGAGAGGGGGTGGAGGAGAGAGGGAGATGGAGAGAGAGTGGGGAGGGGGAGGGGGATGGGGAGAGAGTGGGAGTGGGGAAGGGAGAGAGAGGGGGATGAGGATGGGGGGAGGGGAGGAGAGGGGGAGGGTAAAGGAGGAGACGGGGAAGGGGGTGGTAGAGTGGGGAGGGGTGAGGGTGGGTGACGGGGTAGAGAGGGGTGGGGGAAGGGAGAGAGGGGGGGATGAGGATGAGGGGAGGGGAGGAGAGCGGGGAGGGTAAAGGAGGAGACGGTTGGGGGAAGGGGGTGGTAGAGGGGGGGTGAGGGGGGTAGAGAGGTGTGGGAGAGGGGGAGGGGAGAGGAGAGGGGTGGGGGAGAAAAGGGGAGGGGGAGAGGAGAGGAGAGGGGTGGGGAGGAAAGGGGAAGGGAAGAAGGGCGAGGTGGAAAGAGAGAGGAGGGGGAGAGAGAGGAGAGGGAGAGAGTGAAAGGGGAGAGGGGTAGCAGGGAGTGGTGCAAGATAGAGGGGAAGGGGATGGGGAGAGAGGGATGGGGGTGGGAGAGGGAGAGGGAGAGGGGTGAGGAGAGGGGGTGGGAGAGGGGTGAGGAGAGGGAGAGGGAAGGGGGATGGGGAGAGGGGGGTGGGGAGAGAGGGATGGGGTGGGAGGGGGAGAGGGGTGAGGGGATGGGGTGGGAGGGGTGAGGAGATGGAGAGGGGGAGGAGAGAGGTGTGGGGAGGGGAGGCGAGAGGGGTGGGGGAGGGGAGGGGGGGAGAGGGGTGGGGGGGAGGAGGGAGATAGGGCAGGGGAGAGAGGGGGTAGAGTGTGGAGGGAGGGGGAAGAGGGGGAAGGGGGTGGGGGGAGAGAGGGATGGGGTGGGGAGAGGGAAGGGGGTGGGGGAGAGAGGGATGGGGTGGGGAGAGGGAAGGGGGTGGGGGAGAGAGGGATGGGGGAGGGGGATGAGAGGGAGAGGGAGGAGGAGAGGGGGAGGAAAGAGGGGGGGAGGAAAGAGGGGTGGGGGAAGAGAGAGTGATGGGGAAGAGAGAGTGATGGGGAAGGGGGAGAGAGGTGTAGGGAGGGAGGGAGGGGGGAGGAGGAGGGAGATGGGGTGAGGGAGGGAGGGGGAAGAGTGGAGGGAGGGGGAGAGGGGTAGGGGCAGGGGAGGTAGAGAAGGAGGGGGAGGGGTAGGGGCAGTCCATCTATTCTCCACTCCCTATCACCCCCAATGCTCTTTCTCTATTCCCACACACGTGATCATGCGCATCGACACAGGCTGCGGGGGGTGGGAGGGGGGTGGGGGGGCTGGGGCAAAGGCAGATGTAAATGAATCCATTCCGATTGGACATCTGTGAGGGATGGCATTGTGACATCACACAATGGAACGTGCTGGAACATCAGACGGGGGGAGTGGTGGCTGGGGCTGGTGCAAAGGCATATGTAAATGAATCCATTCCGATTGGACATCTGTGAGCATTGGGCATTGTGACATCACACAATGGAACGTTCATCAACATTCTTTGGGTGAGAGTAGTTTGATTTTTTTAACATTTTGAAATATTGGGGGGGGAGGGAGGATTTTATTAAAAATTGTGTACATAAAAATGTCCAAATGTAATGAGTGCATTAGTGAATGTAAAAGCGTAATGTCCAGCAAAATGTGAAAAATCGCTAGCAGCTGCCGTTATGGTGGCTGGCCAGCAGGAGGCCACAAAATGAGTGAGGGGGGGGGGGGGGGGTGGGGAAGGATTTTATTTTAAAAAGTCTACATAAAAATGTCTAAATGTAACGAGGAGTGAATGTGCGAATATAAAAGTGTAATGTCTAGCAAAATGGAACATTTCTTGGGGTTTGAAAGTGTGGGTTTGGCAAGCCATGAAATCAAAGGGCAAATGTGACATACACCCACAAGACACACACACGGCCGGCACACACACACACAGTTTTAAAAGTAGATAGATAGATAGATAGATAGATAGATAGATAGATAGATAGATAGATAGATAGATAGATAGATAGATAGATAGATAGATAGATAGATAGATAGATAGATAGATAGATAGATAGATAGATAGATAGATAGATAGATAGATAGAATTTATTTCTTCATATTCTGGATTGTAGTAGCTTTTGTGTGCATTGGTACTCTTTGGGCACAGTCCACTTCCATTCTTATTAAGAATTTATTCAGACCTGTCTTTCTTGGATTCAGAATGGTTGATCTCACAATTTGCATTGTGTAATACTTTTGTCCAATCATTTAATCTGCCTCTGTCTCTTTTGTAAATGTTTTGCTCCCTTGAGTTGCTTATCTAACTTACCCAGACTTTTGCGCATATTTTTTTCCATTGGTTCATCCAATACTTTGTTATACTGGCTCCAGTACTGACCTTTGGGGAATGTAGCTTACCATGTCTTATGAATCAGAGAATATTTCCATGTTCCCCGTCCCTGACATCCTGTTCTGTTGACAGCATCCTTTACGTAAATATTTTTTTGCGATCTCTATGTGTGTATTTATTTTTCATCTGTTAACAGATTCATTTTTAATTATAGTTATGAAGGATTTAATTTGATTTTTCCAAATGCTTACTTAATTTTTATCCATCCAAAAGGAACATAAACAATTTTAATCTTTGTCTCTCGCACGTACATTCCCACTTGTTAAAATATAGAAATTTGGGAATGTACAATATTGTTGAGTATTAAATGGTGGTTAAATAAATGATTTTACTTCGGAGTCACGTGAGTGACTGTGAAGAAGACTCCGCCAGGCGCATGCTCGGCATTACGTCGACGCATGTGGCACCGACAGGGTGGAGAGTGCAGCTCCCACCAGCGGTAAGTTTAACCCGCAGGTATGTTACTGTTGAACTTTCTTGCGAGTGTTTTTTAAACTGTGTAAGTCTGCAGAGCCAGCAAGAGTGTTCATGTATTTTGGGAAAAAAATTTAAAACTCTGTAAATCTGGCTCGAAATACGGAGCCAGCTAGAGTATAAGTATTTTTAAACTGAGGTAATTGAATGGAACGCGCTGGAACAGCAGTTTCCGATTTAGATCGGATCGGGAGATAAGGCTGCTTTATAGATCGGGTTTGGAGATAACGGCTGCGCTAAATGCCGGCTCCAAATACCCACAATTTGTAAAATAAAGTCTGCTCTGAGTATATGTTACTAGATGCCGTTTTCCTTTATGGAAATTTATATAACCCTGTGTGATACTGAGGTTAATACAAATATTCTGCAAGCAGAATGTGTCTGTCAGAATTACAATTTTAAACATATATGGTTTATGCACAAATGCAAAACAGTAAAGAAGTAACTCTCCAAGGGAGAACAAGAATGTGGGGAAGGCTGGAAATGGAGAAAATGCTCCACACTTGACTTTGTCAAGAGTTCTAAGACCCATGTATGCCTTCCTGTAAGGCAGGCTCCAAAGGAGTTTCCATAGGCTGAGTACGGTGCCTATGAAAATGGGATTCTGATTCTCCAGTACCTTGGTTAGGTCTGGATGAGGTCCCTAGAGCAAGATAAAATGCTCCAAACTCTAATCAGTCAAGGGTTCCAAAGGACCCATGAGATTCTAAGGCAGGCTCCGTAGGCGTTTACATACACTGAGTATGGTGCCTATAAAGAATGAGAATCTCGTTCACCAGTGCCTTGCATAGGTCTGGATGAAGTCCTTAGAGCAAGATTAAATGCTCAAAACTCTAAACAATCAAGGGTTAAGACCCATGAGATTCTAAGGCAGGCTCAGAGGGAGTTTCCATACACTGAGTATGGTGCCTATGAAGAATGAGAATCTCGTTCACCAGTGCCTTGCATAGGTCTGGATGAAGTCTCCCTAGAGCAAGACTCGGGGAGTACCAGGGCAGGATGAAACTGACCCTGAAGCTGGTGTCCCTACTTGTGTGTATAGACCAGAGCACAATAGAAATGCTCCGGGTGTTCCCGATGTAGCACTAAGTTTTGCTATATCGGTATGGACTGGTGAGGCTATGGATGAACCTGGCGGCCAACATTATTTGGTTTCTCACCTACTCCAAGAAACTGTTATGACTGAAACAGTAAAAAATGTATAAAACACCTGTCTATTGTGCCTCGCTCAGGGTGCCAACAGTAACTCAGTAATTGGGCACCCATGAGTGTAATGATGCGAGAACAGGAAATGTGTTCCAGTATGTCCTCTAGCTGATATTCAGTTGGCATCATTGTATTTGGGGAAGACATACATGGGTCGATAATGTCCAATACTTTTAAGACACGCTTGCGCTACTCTGCAATGCATATTCAAACCCAATTGTATGATACAAATTGCCATTTGGCTAACATTATACCCAAAAAATGCAGGATTATGTGTGCAAGCTATAACCAGATTTATGATTGATGAAAAACTGCCCAAACAATTAAGGATATTTTCCTTATAAAACTTCTCATCCCTGTTTTGAGAAAACAAACAGGTTGAATACGAACCCCTATATTAAGAGAAGGGATCTTCTGGTTCATTTACGGAAGTACAGAAACGTCATTCCATCACACATGGAATTTCTGGGAAACAACCTCTGGTTGGTTGTAAGATTACAATTGTTTTGTAATTCTGCATTAAATCTGATTGGCTTGGTGTTTAAATGTACCAGGAACTCGTCAGGTAGAGTTAATATATCCCAGACACAAGTATGGGGGTTGCAGAGTCATTCTGGGATTCACAAACTTAAAGTTATAGTTCACTATAGGCATTTTAAAAAGTACTTCAACACTGTAATGAAGTTGTTATCACAAGGCTGCTATATGGCTATTATTAGACCGAAAAAGATGCCTTATTATTCAGGTACCTCAATTAAGTGGATGGGTCAGCTGAAGGAATTACCTAATGGGTTAAATTCAGCCCTCAGATTGCTCACACAATTATTGAAACTAGGACTGGTGTTAATGAGGGCTCAGAATCACATTGTAATGACTTATCTAGAGGATATGTTTATTGTAAATGGGAGACAGCTGAAGAACTGGGTTCAGCAACCATAAGCCTATTGAAAGGCTGAGGTCTGTACATCCAAACAACATGTAAGTTACAGGGATCCCAAACAATTGATTATTTGGGGTTTGTCTTTAATACAGTTGATGCGTCAGTAACTTTACCAACAATTAAGGTTGGGGATGTTACAAATGCCTGTATTTGTCTTGGTAAAAAACATTATCCCATCATCCAAGAAGTAGCTATGGTTACTTGTAAAGTGATAGCAGCATTGCTGCTGTCGAATTGGGACCTCTGCATGATCAAAGTCTGCAAAGACCAGAGTATAAGCATAAAAAGCGTGCAGATCATTGATTAGGTCCATGCAGTTACCAACTAAAAAGGTTGAGCTGAATTGCAATGGCGGATTCTCAATGTTGCACAAGTTACTAGAAGTAAAAATGTACTTGTTCAGCAGTCTTCAGTGTTATTACAGATTGTTGGGAGTGCTCTCAGATGGGGAGCCAAGGACAGCGACACCAGTTGTGGTGGTCAATGGACTGTCCAAGACGATTTAATTGTCCAAACACATGGTATGAATGATTTGGAGTTATTGGGGGCGTTTTTATGCATTGATAGCTGTTTGTTCTACAATAAAGAATTTACATGTTCAATTACGAGTAGACGATACCACAACTGTGGGAGAAGACAATATTGTGGTAAGACAACAGATCACGAAAGTTCATTGACAATACAGAATGAATGTTAAAATTCAAAAAGTTTCAAATAGATTGTCAGACAGTATGAGTACCAAATGTTGATCTGTTGTGTCTGGATTAAATCTCCAGTGGTCTAAATGTGTCTCGTGGGAGCCAGATCCAGGAGCATTAGCAGTGGATGCATTCTCGCTACATTGGGGAAGTATAATCTTTTATGTTTTCCCCATTTTTGCCTGATTAGGCAATGTGTCACCAAAATAGAGCAAGTCTCTGCCGCAGGCGTTTGGTGGTTCCAAACTGGTATTGCTTCTCGGCCTTTTGGCTAAGATCAAGGTAGTATCTGTTCTTATCAGTTAAATATCGTGATACGTCCCTTATCTAGGGACCATTACTACACAGCCATTGTTCCCTTTGGTGCTCAGAATGATGATTTTTGACAAATCCCAGGTGCAGTAATTGTTGGTACATCCAGTAACAGCAGAAGTCATCCATTACATGACCGTATTAATTGTTAATCTGCAGGTTCTGATGGAATGTCGGATAGGACCATGGATGTCATAACTGCAGCTTGGAGAGATAGCACTAAGAAACAATATATGTTTCATATAAGGAATGGGAAATCTTTTGTATACAGTCAGATATATTTTATCATACTGCAAACATATCGGATATATTGGAGTTCCTTGCTATGTTGCACCTGAGTTATAGTACCATGAATGGAGCTCGGAGTGTTTTGTCCTCCTATTTAGGACAATTTCGGAACGACAATTTATCGGGTCTCATCCGTTTATATCCTGATTTATGAGAGGAATTTTAATAAAATCCTACCAAACCCAGATATACAGAAATCTGGGATGTCAGTATAGTTCTCACATAGTGATTTGGCAATGGACTCCAATTACGTCACTGTCTTCTCAGAAGTTAATATTTAAAATGGTTATGCTCATGCCATTAATATCAGCACAATGAGTACAAACATTACAAATGTTGTGGTTAGATTGTATGCAGTTGGCTGTAGATAAAATAATGTTTTATGTCAATGATCTAAGCAAGCAAAGCAAGCCAAGAAAGGCTGGAACCAATGTAATTTTTAAGACATACTCTGTCAATTAAACATTGTGTGTGGTTAAGCATCTGACTTAATATATATGGAATTAAGAGTCTCCGAGATTGTGAGACACCAATGTTCATTACCCACAAGAAACATATAAAAAGTGACAGTACAAACTATTCTAGATGGATAAACAGGTTCTGGATTAACTGGAGTAGACACTGATGTGTTAAATCTCACTCCACATGGGCGGTGTCAATGTCCGCAGCGAAGGTGCAGGATGTGCCGCTCAACCAAATTCTGGAGATCGCAGGATGCTCTAAAGAAGAAACTTTCCTAGATTTATGATAAACCTGTTGTTACAGTGCCAGGGTTGCACATGCTGTGTTGGGTTCTGTTCAAAGTTGTTTGCTTTGTTGCATATCATTTGTTGTTATTTCCCCTAGGATAGAGGGCTTATTATTTTTCATTATTATTATTAAAATATTAAAATATTTATTGCATAATTTCAAGCAATATATATTATTTACTCACTACTGTGTAAGCTGAAGCAGTGTGTCGTATGGAATGATCTACGGCATGAAAATCACAGAGCTTTAAAATCTTCACGTAGTCACTAACGTGACTCCGATGTAAAATAGTAAGATTAAACGAGAACTTACCTGTTCGAAGTTTGATCTTTATTTTATGAGGAGTTACGATAAGGGATTACGTGCCCTCCTCTCCTGACCCTCATAATCTAAAAGATCATCTGGTAGTTCTAGTCTTGTGTGAGCCTTACTATCTTACTTCGGCTATTGGTTCTGTGTTTTTTCACGCCGCTGCTTTGAAGTATGCCGAGCATGCACCTGGCGGGGTCTTCTTCACGTAATCCCTCATCGTAACTTCTCATAAAATAAAGATCAAACTTCGAACAGGTAAGTTCTCATTTAATCTTACTATTCTTGCTTAATTCTCGTTGGTTTATTTACCACGTCTTCCTCCTCTTTGTGCATTGATTTGCACACCCACCAAATTTCTATTTAAGAAATCTTCTTTTTAATCACACCTTATTCTGTGAAGTAATTCACTTTGCTTTTCTCTTGACAAAGCCTGGCTGCCATGAATATCAGTGTACATTTGTCATTTAGGCTGAAGTACAGTTTCAAATACTAAATTATAGTCGACTGAGTCATTTTGATAAAACATGACTTTTGCAATACTTGCCTACTTACACTTTCTCCTATTCACAGTGTTTTTGTGCTTTCAGCATATACTCTATTTTTAGATGTTGTCTCTGTTACTGACCTATATTATTAAAATAAAAAAACTGCAGACATTGGAAATGTGAAGAACAGAAAATGCTCAAAACATGCAGCATATTAGACAAGCAATAAGGAACAAGCTATCACTTATTTGATTTTAGATGAATTGTCAGGAATAACTCATAGATATTTTTCATGCATATAGTGCTATTAAAACACTTATGTGCTTCTATGCAAACAGAAAAAACTATGCTTTACCATCTTGTACAAAAATATCTCAATGTAGCAGAATAATATGTAGTGAAGTAAAGGATATACATTTTAATACCACTGGGAGAAGATCATTGTTCTAGATTATGTGTGTTCAAACTAAGCCAATTACACAATAGTGCTTTCAAACTTCACTTTTTGGTGTGGTGCATATGTTATATTTAGGGAAAAACACTATTCCTTTTATTTTAAATTGGGTATAAAGTCTGATAAATTTGAGAGCTTGATTCAATTTTGTTGTTGGCCTGGAAGTTTTCAAGCCTCTCAGAGCAATATGCTGTTATGAAAGATGCTGCATAGCTTAGAGACAGACCTTCCAACGACAAGAAAGTAGCTAGAGCTCTTCAGTTACATGTCACAGTGATCACTCTTCTGACAGCTGGCAGGCTCCTGGCTTATCAGTATGTCGGGCTTATCTGACCATAAGTCTCTGACTATTGCATTGCTTCCACAGGGGCAGAAGGGGAAGACTGGGGAACAAAAGGATGAAGATAACTGATAGGCTGGGGGGGGGGGGGGGGGGAGGAAAGTTGGGAAGGATGTAATGTTTTTCTTGCACCTCTTAATTGAAGGATTATCAGTATATCCTGAGTGCAGAAGATCATAACTGACACGGTTGAAATACCATTCAGTTCCATTTGCTTATGAGTACCTGCAGCCAGAACTATATACAATTCAATCGTTAATTCTTGTTTTCAGAACCTGCATGAAAAGGCTTTACAAAGCAAAGGTTATGTGCCCTGCAATTCAGCAGACCAAGTGTGCTGACTTGTGCCGATGCTGCCTAGCCTGCAACTGAAACACATAGCCTTTTCCTTGGTAGATGGTCCCTACCATCTGTCAGACCCAGGGATAATGGTTTCTGCTGGCCCACTGAGCTTTATGTCAACTTCAGCACCACAATGTTTCAGGAGATTAAAAACCTAGAAACGTAGAAAATAGGTGCAGGAGGATGCGATTAGGCCCTTTGAGCCAGCACCGCCATTCATTCTGATCATGGCTGACCATCCACAATCAGTAACCCATGCCTGCCTTCTCCCCATGCCCCTTGATTCCGCTAGCCCCAATAGTTCTATCTAACTCTCTTTTAAATTCATCCAGTGAATTGGCCTCCACTGACTTCTGTGGCAGAGAATTCCACAAGTGCACAACTCTCTGGGTGAGGGATGCTTGAAGTCAAGTGTGATTATCATAAACAACTCTAGTTTAAAAAGGCTGTAGTATCAGCATTTATAACAACTGTCACCTGGTCATTGGAAGATATGGCTCACTATGTTTTCTTTGTGACATAGTATTTCTCATATAAAATGCTTTGCTGAAACTTAATATGTGCATTTATTTCTTCCTTGTCAATCATTCAGTTTTCATCTCTGCCTGAATACATTTAATTTGGCACGTGTCAATACTGTACTCAGATTCAGACTTGGTTTACCTTCATTTAATCCTTGTAATCATTGCTGAGGTGACCCGATGTCTTGTCAAAAACATTTCATTGTACCGTTGACCCTGTGTTAACCTACATATGACAAATAAAACTGAACTGAATTGAATTCTAGACGACTTTTAGCCCAGGCATTATCCAGGAAGCCATTTAATACTATCTGTACTTCTCGAAACCTGGACCCCTGAATTCACCAAGGAGAGAAAGAGTAGAATTGCTAATTTATTAAGAAAAATATGATGCTGTGCCAGGCAACATGAGCGCATAAGAAATTCATACAGTGCTGGCACAGAGTGAAGATTGGTTAATTTACTAAGTTTTCATCTAAAGCACATTTTTTCCTGGCTTCTTCCCAAAATATTTTAATACTAGGAAATGTGAAGTTCTTAAAGAAGCATAAAGTGATGTAGCTTACTTCTTTGTCAATTTTCTCTCATTGCTTACCTTGAAAGAATAGATGTTTTACCTGGCCCTATCCCAGAAAGGCCAGGTATCCTCTGCAACCAAGTTGAACTGATCCTGAATGGAACTTAAAACCACGTGTTAGGTTTTATTAGAAACAAGGAACCGCAGATGCTGGCCTACAAAAAAAGACACAAAGTGCTGGAGTAACTCAGCGGGTCAGGCAGCATCTCTGGAGAACATGGATAGGTGACATATCTAATTCTAATCCGAAACACTGCCTTCCTAACCTTCTGAGTTACTCCAGCACTTTATATTTTTTTAGGTTTTATTAAGCTATTTGCCTGATTATTTTGCAGAGTTAATATGGACCCGAGTCATATGTGGTTTAAATCAAAAGCCCCTTATTGCAGACCAGTGAACATAATTAACTATTTCAAGATTTACACTGTGGATTTGCAATTGTATATACAGGTAGTTTCTTTATACTTTTTTTGTCTTCCTTTGTCATGCTTCCCGTTGTCTAGCCGATTAACCTGCAGCACTGTGCCATTCTTAGATAAAAGACTGATTTGGACAGGTATTTCCTTAGTCATTGTTATTCCATCACATCTGTCGGTCTTGAGGGCTATTACAAGTAGGTAATCTGTCATAATTTGATTTAATTTATTTAGGCAAGATCTAACCCATTCCAATGTAATCATATTCTTAAAGAAGTGAATTCAATCTCTTGAGCAAGAATATTGTTTCTTTTGGAGCTCGGAGTTGGATGTACTAACATCAAAGCTGACTTAATATTCCAAATGCAGTAAATCGTGTTGTGAAAATATGAAACTGGAGTAAATGTTTAAAAAATAGTGAATTTGTTTTCAGTGAATATGTGGGAAAAAATCTTTTCACTTTTACATTCTATTAGAATCCTAGTAACAAACCTGAATTCTTTTTTGAGAAAATAACTGTTATAATTAATCTTGAAAATGTTCCTTGTTCTTTAATTATTATCAGGATTTGAGGACTGTGTTGATATATAACATGCTTATATTTTATATTGTTGCACTAACAGGATTTGCTCGAAACTTGTCAGAGGGCAGCAATGCAAATTACACAGAATATGTGGCCACTAGGTGGTATCGTTCACCTGAGCTACTGCTTGGGTAAGTTGAGCTGATGTACAATTATCATTTACTAGGTTATTGTCAAATTGTTATTGTTTCAATGGATATGTTAAGTACAACAGCCAAACATTTTAATGTAGGAAATATTTTGAGGAATGGTATATCGAATTATTTTTGTTTGGTACCTAAATAGTAATATGGACACAGCTATGTAAGATGGAAGTGGTGATCACTTACAGGATTTGTCTGCTTTGCTCTGGCTAAGCAAGTACTCGAAAAGAAAATAATATACTATATACAGTTCTTCAGGTAAACTTTGCAACTAATTGGGGTAACATTTATTTTAAAAATAATTTTGACAAAAGATGGAAGCATAATATGATTTTATGAAGAAACAGTGTAATATTTTATATTGGAGCTAAGCTCCATGAGGCTTTCTACAGATGGACAATTTCTAATGGTCTCTAATTCTTCACTTTGATCATTTGTTTTCCTGGAAGATGTTTGATAGAAAATTACAATCTGATTTTATATCTAGCTCATTGATATTTTATGGCAACTGGGTGTTAATTCATGAGGTCTCATGAGCCAACAGCAATTTGTGAAGTACCTTACCATATTTTTCACACCCATAAGTGGGCAATTATGAAAGAGTCGTCTTACAGTTGGTTCAGTGAGTCCCTGCATTTAATTTAGAGTTTACTGTCACCTGTACGAAGATAGCCAAAAACTTTGTTTCGCATTCTATCCAAGCAGATCAGATATGTCATACATACCGTAGCTACAATTAGTTCAAACTCCAGTACAAAAGATATAGCAAAAGGGAAGTTAAAGAATGCAGTATATAGTTATCATCATGGTAATGCATCAGATACAAATGTGGCCTAACCAAAGTCCTATAAAGCTGCATCATGACTTCCTGAGTCTTTCACTCAATGAAGGCAAGCATACCATATGCCTTATTTGCCACTCTACCTACTCGTGTTGCCACTTTGAGTGAGTTATGGAGTGAGTTACATCCAAGTCATTTATATATGTAATGTGTGTGTGTGTGTGTGTGTATGAACAACAGCACAGACCACAGCACAGACCTCCTTGATTAGGCAGTCTCCTTGATTAGTAGTGTAATTCCTCCACTTATTTTCTCTCCCTTTCTATCACATCTGAAACAATGAAAAAGCAGAACATTCAGCTGTTTTTCAACCACATTTTCGCAATGGCCCTGCATCACAGTCCCATGCACCGATCCAGACTCTAAGATCATCTGCTTTCTTCACAATACTCCTTGGATTGAAAAAAACACACTTCAACCCATCGGCTTCATCATAATCCTTCACATAGAAACATAGAAAATAGGTGCAGGAGTAGGCCATTCGGCCCTTCGAGCCTGCACCGCCATTCAATGTGATCATGGCTGATCATCCAACTCAGTATCCCGTACCTGCCTTCTCTCCATACCCCCTGATCCCTTTAGCCACAAGTGCCACATCTAACGCCCTCTTAAATATAGCCAATGAACTGGCCTCAACTACCTTCTGTGGCAGAGAATTCCAGAGACTCACCACTCTCTGTGTAAAGATATCTCCCTGCCTGTCCTTCCTTTGAGACATTATTCTGAAACTCTACCTTCCCATCGCACTTTCCAATTTCTGACCTACTTCTCTGATTCTCCCCCCCACCCGCCTCTCTACTTTAAACCCCCCTCCTCGAGTAGCACTAGCGAACCTTCTGCAAGGATCCATCACTTTCTGTCTTTTTTTTTGGAAAGTCTGAGAACGGATCCCGACATGAAACGTCACCAATCCATGTTCTTCAAGGTTGCTGCCTAACATGCTGCGTTATTCCAATACCTTGTGTCTTTCCCAGCAAGGATATTGGTCCCCCTCCAATTCAGATCCAACTTGACCCTCATGTACAGGTCACTACTCCCATTGGTCTAAACATTTGAACCCCTTCCCCTGTACTACTTCCTGAGCCAGGCATTCATTGGTCCTATTGTCCTTTTCCGAACCATATTAGCACGTGGCACCAGGAGTAATCCAGATATTACTCCCTTCGGGTTCCTGATTGTTAATTTTTAGCCTAATTTCCTATATTAACTCCACAGGACCTCTTCCATTTTCCTACCTCTGTCCTTTGTGCTAACATGCACAATGACCTTCGCTGCTCACCATCACCTTGTGAATGTTCTGCACCTGCTCAGAGACATTCTCTTTGCTCCACCTATTGTTTCATCCCAATCCTTCCAAAGAAGCCAAAGGGAATGCTATGCTTTTGTAATGTGACACAAAATAAATGATTTGTTACTTTATATTTCCACTCTACTTTTACAGAGCTCCATATGGAAAGGCTGTTGACATGTGGTCTGTGGGCTGCATTCTTGGGGAATTAAGTGATGGACAACCACTTTTTCCAGGAGAGAGTGAAATAGATCAACTTTACACAATTCAGAGAGTATTAGGACCTCTGCCATCTGAGCAGATGAAGCTGTTTTACAGTAATCCTCGTTTTCACGGACTACGGGTATAGTGTTCAATTTTCTAAAAATCAAATTATGATTCAAGACCTAGCATGAATTTTATGCAAAATTACCTTTTTAAGACTATATGTTAAATTCTTCTGATCAAATACTTTAGGTTGCAGTTTTCTCACTAATCTTGGATTATGTTCATTGGTCTTGGTATTTTATCAAAACTGTACAAATATATTTAGTTGAACAAGTCATTGGCATCACTAATTGCAAGGAGTGTCGCTGGTTAAAATAATTACCATTAAATGTTTTTTGCTCCATTACTGTTGGTTTTAGTTAAGTATTAAATGGTGCATTTACTGCACCATCTCATTCAATTTTTTTTTATTGCTGATTCCAATATTGTCATCATCAAAAAGATATTCCACGCAAAAAAACGAATTATTCTGGAAGAGAGCATCAGAAACAAGTTTTTAAATTGTTACATTCAGCTACTGCAATATTGAAAAACCTAAGCCAAAAGTGCAACGCAACACAAAAACTCAGGTTTTTATTTTGAAAGGAACCCATGTAAGACTGGCAATTAATGTCAAGCAAAATATTATGAACTCACTGTCATTTACTGCCTAATAATTTGAATAACGCCAAAAATAAACTCACTGAACAAGGCATGCCCTGTTATTTTGAGAGACACACCAGCTACCAGCTTCCATCAAGCATGAACAAATGTACCATAAGAATTCAGCGAAGAAAGACACAAAATCTTTTTTTTAATTCTCAAGGTGATGGTGAGCAGCCGAAGGTCATTGTCCCGAATTATTCACAAATTCTCCTGAGTTATTCACGAATTCTCCCGAGTTTTCAAATTCGCAGAATGTTCGTAACAAGTCCATAGGAGGCCGTAGGGGTCCGTGGATATATCGTAGCGGCTCGTTATGCCAGCCGTAGGTACTCAGGGCATCAGGTAAGTCGGGACGTTTTTTCCAGCCTGATGAAAACTGTCCACAAGTTAAAAAAATAGCCCCGAGTACCTACAGCTACGATATATCCACGGACTCTTACGGCCTCCTATGGACTCATTACGAACATTCTGCAAGTTTGAAAACTCGGGAGAATTCGTGAATAACTCGGGAGAATTCGTGAATAACGCGGGAGAGTGGGACAGGCCCTTTAGTAAACTGGGGTCGACCTGTATACAAATTATGCATTTAGACTTTTTAAACACAAAATATAAAATATAAAAAAACTGTGTAACTATCAATGTAACCAAAAATATGAAATACTATGAACTACTTTTAATTAGATCTTGATGTACCCTATGCTTTTCTTGCAAAAATATGATTTATTTAACCATTCTGCTTATAGTTTCCTGCTGTTAACCACCCACAAACCCTGGAAAGAAGATACCTGGGTGTTATTAGTGGAGTTATGCTAGACCTCATGAAGGTATGAAATTATAATATAGCATTCATTTGACGTTCTGACAGCTTGTAGAGTTCTGGCCAATCCAAAAGCATTATGGTTCCAAGAAATTTGACCTAGACATTTATCATAATTTATTTCCATTCTCAATGGATGGTCCCAAAGATGATCTACTGTGACCTCTTGTGAGTAGTGTGTATTTTTCAATTAAAATGAGACATCTTCTGATAGTTCTGCTTAAAAATGTTAATTGACTAGATGATTCTATGTGAATAAACATGTATTGTCAGTTTTGTTTTTTCCTTCAAAGAATTTGCTGAAACTGAATCCATCTGAAAGATACCTAACAGAACAGTGCTTGAACCACACTGCTTTCCAGACCCAGAGACTTTTGGATAGGTCTAGTGGCACTTCCCCTACACGCGTAACTAAAAGGAAACCTCATCATGCAGAAAATAGGTAAAAGCAATACTTTGTTTTAAAAATGCAAACTTACATCTAATGTGCTAATTGTTAATAATGTTTTCTGGACCATCTCGATGTTGCCACTTGGTTCTCCTCTGCCAAAGTTTCCTGCCACTGTTGGGATTATTTTAAATATCAAAGATAATGATAGCTGTTTATTGCCCTCTTCCCAGATCCCAACCTACTCCCACATTTCCCAATTAAACCAACAGTTGTAAACTGTTTGTGAATGCAGATTCCCTCAGACTCATTGTTTTTCTCAGAAATCTAGTTGGTCCTTCTTTCTTCAACATTCAAGCTTCCCTGCACCTTCAGAACTGTACTGCATTTGATTGCAGAACTGGTTTTCAATTTAAGAACTGGAAGGTGTGGCGTTAACTTAAGTTCTCACTGATGGCTATTTAGTAGAGTGGTTAAGTTAATATCCAGAGGCTGGCCTGATATAGAAATGCTGGTTTAAATTCCACTTCAACAACTGTGATATTTAACTTGTTAATTAAATCTGGTTTACAAAAAACTAAAAAACTGTCAAGTACTAAGCGAGGGACCATTGGGGGAAAAAAAAGGGGTACTTTATAACTTTGTCGGCGCTCTTTACATGACTCTTTGTACACCAAGGTATGCAAACAAAACATCTCACTTGTCACACGTGACAATAAAACTAATCTAATCTAATCTAAATCAGTCTGGTTTATCAATATTCTTGGAAGAAAGTCTGTTGCCTTACCCACAGTGATTTGATTGACTCTTCACTATCTTTAAGTTATGGACAGTTAGGAATCGTAAGTAAATGCTGGCAAGGCCAATGATTACTTGGATTCCTGTATTATTTTAGTTGTGAATAAATTAAAAATAATTGAACACTCTATTTCTCGGCATCTCTACCTATCTTTCTCCCTAACGTCTATCTTTTTAACCAAAAGTTTATTTTCCTTGTTATCTCATTTTAACATTGCAACAGTGTGTGGTTGCATAATTCTACTATCAGGGAAAGTTTAGCTGCATTCTGGATATAATAAATACAAATTATTTTTGGGATAGTTCTGCTAAAATCAAATCTTGGGTAAGAACAGATAAAATATTATGTGTAGAAAGGAACTGCAGATGCTGGTTTAAACCAAAGATAGGCACAAAATGATGCCGTTTCGGGTTGAGACCCCTTTTTCAGATCCTTCTCCAGTGTGTGTGTGTGTGTGTGTGTGTGTGTGTAATATATATTTTATATATATATATATATATATATATATATATATATATATATAGGATAAAATATTATCCAATATATACACACTTTAAAATATTATTTTCAGTAATTAAAATGTTGTTTTTGTTTTTCAGAAATCATGGCAGCAAAAGTACATCAATGTCTGTTCGATCAGATAGCCGAGATCAGCAAAATCTAAGTGTCAATATTAAACGAGGAGATGACATCAATCAGCCTGATGGCCTTTCCTGTGAAAGTTCTGCCCCGCGCAGCCCTGCCCTTATTCCTTCACCTGACTACCAACATACAAAACAAAATCTCTCTGGTAGCAAAGATTTTACCAACACTAATTTACCACTTCTTCCTAGTCCACGCCTAGCCTCAAAGGAAGCACATGCAAAGACTAAAACTGATTTCCAGGCAGATCAGAAGATTGCAGAAGGTCCAGGTGCAAAATATTTAAAACCTAGTACGAAATCACAACAGAATCGACACTCATTTGTAGAAATACCACAAAATAAAACTGGAACCCTGCCAACTGACAAACCTACCCGTCACAGTTACATTGAACCAGTACAAGGTTCTATGTTGCAACAGTCAAAGAACACACCTGTTTTAACACCATCCAAATCTTACAGGACATTGAGCGACTCAAGGTCAGTTGGAAACCTTAATGAAATGAAAGTGCATGGGGAGGATCAGGCATCCAGGTATTTTCCTTCAAGCTGTTTGGAGCTCAATGCTTCAAACAATACGCTATCAACTGGACCTAATGAGAACAGGCCAGCACAGAATCCTCCAGCTACGAGTAAAGGTCTGGAAACTCGCAAACCATCCATAAGACACTCTACAAACGATGATGAACTAAAGGTTCCTGCTAGCCATCTTGAAGGGGGCCATTCGCATTCAGCATCTGCTCCACATGAATCCTTTCCTTTTGACCTAAATTACCCCAGTCCTTATGCCAAATCACGTGCACAAAGGCATTCTCTATATATTCCAAGGAAACATGTGTCTGAAATTAGCCCTGGAAGTGTGGGGCAAGGACTGCCTACTCGGACAAATAGTTTACAGATGTTATCTCCTCAAATGCAACATGCTCGGACATCTCTCAATCGAGGTTCTTTGGGCTCCTCTCGTGAGGACTTTGCTGAAACAACTGGGGTCAGTGTTAACTTTGCTCTGCTGACTTTTGAATCAGAATAGCACTTGTTCTGATCGATTTTTAATTGTAAGTAATGACACAGTCAGGTTTTCCAGATTCATTATAATTCTACTTACCAAAGAATCACATGCTACCACTTAGTAACATAGCAATGCTCCGTAATTAGATTGGTGCCATATCGGAACTATATTTTCAGATCCCACTTTATGGTATCTTTGGTTGCTGCTTTACAAATTACAAAATGAATTATTAATTTAGTGAAATAATTCTTAGCTGATAGAAACAATATGCAGCAGAAAGCATAAATTATTAAATAACAGCTTTGGAAATATGCAGAGATATTTATATATTCTTCAGACAAAAGGAGACAGCTTGACAGCAAGTTTTTCTTTCTGACAAAATGAAAGGATGAGGTGAAATAATTGAGCAACTGATGATGAGTGAAATAGGATCAGAAAATACAGTTCTGATCCAAAATTCTAAATTTCTGGCCTGTGCTTAGATTTCAAATAGAAACTGTGGTAACTCGACTGCTGAAGCAAGCATTGAATTAGATGAGCTAATTGCCATGTGACAGTTCCTTTTCCAGCATTTGAGTCATTACTAGGCATAAGAGGTCATTTGACTATTTGGATTAGAAGCTATCAACTCCAGGCATATTGTTGATGTCAGATGTGAATTAAAAAATAATAATTTGGGTTAAGTAGGTTGATTTCATGAAGCCAATTCATTGATTTAAAAGTTTTTTAAAAGTAAAAATATCCATATGAGAAATTGTGATAACTGAGCTTTTTGTGAAACATTTATTTTAATACGATAGATAGATAGATAGATAGATAGATGGATAGATAGATGGATAGATAGATGGATAGATAGATGGATAGATAGATAGATAGATAGATAGATAGATAGATAGATAGATAGATAGATAGATAGATAGATAGATAGCTGTTGTTCTTTCTGATTGGGGATATTTGGTAATGGCAGTTACTGTGGAACAGGCAGGCACGCTCAGGAAACAGTGACCATTTTTGTCACTGGATTGTTACACTTGTGGGCCGTGGAACTTCGGAGTTGAAATTGAATCAACGTAATATTTATTTCATTAAGGAGGTGTATGTTCTCCCTTTTGACCTGTGTGGAGTTTCCTCCCTCACTCCAAAGATGTACAGGTTTATTTATAGGTTAATTGGCTTCGGTAAAATTGTTGGTCGGCGTGGACTTGGTAGGCTGAAGAGCCTGTTTCCCTTCACAGATGAGACCATCTTCATGGAATTCATTGTATGATTATTAACTTTTGCCTCAATTTACACTTTTTCAGTGCCTAAACGGCGGGGCGCTGGGGAGATGGCAGCCCTGATGGCAATCTGTTCGTTTTTTCATCTTTTTGTTATTTTTAGCGTTTGTTAAAAGTTTGTTGTAATGTGCTTCAGTTTGCTTTATGTGGGAGGGGATCGGGGGAAACCTTTTTTCAAGTTCCTACCTTCCCGGAGATGTGATAAATTTTTCGGATCACATTCTCCGGGCTCTGCGGCCTACCATCGCTGGAGCTGGAGGCCTCCTCGGACTGTCGTGATCCTCACCTCGGGGCGCGGACTTAACATCAGAGCGGATCCCTTGCCTGGGATCTCGCCCACCGCGGCCTGCGGACTTACCATCAAGGGCTCGCAGTCTCGGGAGAGGCTACTCGGGAGCTCCAACGCTGCAGAGGGTTCGACCAGCCCCGCCGCGAGGTTTGATCGCCCGGCGCGGGGGAGCTGACAACCCCCCGATGCAGGAGCTGAACGCCTCGACGTGGAGGGCCGGAACGCTGCCGGTTACGGGACTTAAGACCGTCCTGTCAATGGAGGGCTCAAGACCCCCGACCGAGGAAGAACAAAAGGAAGAACTTGAACTTTATTTTGCCTTCCATCACAGTGAGGAATGTGTAGGAGTCACTGTGGTGGATGTTCATGTTAAAATGTGTTTTTGAGTCTGTTGTTTTTAATTGTATGATTGACCTGGCCAGTGAAACTCCTCGTATGTTGCAAAACATACTTGGCGAATAAATTCCGATTCTGATTCTCTAGTCTATAATTTTGTTTCTGAACAAGTACCTGATCTGCTGTTTTTTTGTTTTTAATTGTTTTTAAACTATTTATTAGTTTATTCTTTCCCTTACTTTCTTCTCCACTTTGAATATCTTGCACCAATATTAGTTGTTGGAAACTTCATATTCCTTCTCTATAGCATTTTTCTTTGGACAAATATAAAGGTATACAAAAATTCTGAACATTTCTAATCGCATTTGGCTTAGGGTATTTTGTTCTGCTTTATTTCCCAACATGGCATAAACATTCTCACAGTGTTTACATCAACCTCTTGTTTGTCAACATTATTTGTTTGATTTCTTGCTTAGATAATAAAGCTATAAGGCAAATTGGTAGATAGATTACAAAGTATGGCATTATTTCACACCTATGGAAAAGATGATGGATAAATCCACCATGTGATGGATCATCTAAAGTCCGTTTGCATCTTGTTATTTAGGGCTGTTCACCTTTTTTTTTAATGTACAAAATAGCAATCTAGCACAGTTCATTCTCTTACAGTTGATACCAACCCAGTACATTTGTTGGACTCTGAACAGTTGGGAATCCATTTGTTGAATTTGCAATTAACTTCTTCTTTTGACTAGAATCATAAAATTATTGTTGTATTGGAAAAATGTATTAAGTCTAATGAGTCCATGCCCACTACTGACAGAGCGATCTCTGTAAATCCATTCTCAAACTCATTTTCTGCAAATTATTCTCTCTCAATGCCTATTCAAAAGCCATTTGATAGCACTGATTGATTATATTTCCACCCTTCCTCAAACTTTGGATTAATACCACACTCAGTATTTTAAATGAAACTTGTTTGCTCACAACATTGCTGTGTATGCAAAATGGACACATTTTGAAAGGTGAGATTTTCATTACTTTACATTTTGTATCTTTTGCTTTATGAATGGAAAGACCTGTCCCATTCCATGGTCTTTCAGCTGATTATAAGATTGTCGAGTGTGCAATTGCTGATTTTTAAAAAATGTGATTGCATTAGGTATGTTAAAATTGAAATTTTAAATGAGGATAAAACTATTTTTGGGAATCTCTACTCATGCTCGATGTAACTAGAAAATGCTAAATAGTTCCAAGATCACCAGCATACCTTCGGTGAATTGATCAAGATATTATTCATTCTTTGTGTGTCCAGAGCAATGAAGTTGGTGCACTGGAATTGTCACATTTGTGCGCTAGCTTGATTTCTCACAGGGAATCACTAAATGGGAGTTAGATGCAAGAAAAACGATGTACTTTTTATTCTGCTCAGATCTCCAACTGCATAAGCATGTAAATAGCTTATCTTGCATCATTTTCCACTCTTTAGTGTCCAAAAAACTCTGTTAAGAAATACTCCTGGATAAAAGTCCGCTTCTCTTCAGAAAAAGAGTAAAGTTCTGGATAAGAGATCAATAACTCTAATACCTTTTTGGATTTTTTTTCACTGAATAATATTCTAGATATAATATCCTAGTCATTTCTGATATTCTGGACAATTCCAAAAGTCTTAAATAAAACTACAAATGTTGGAAGCATGTTGCAGACCGTGCATCATTCTGTAGTAAGGAGATCAATGCCCCAGATCCTGTATTGAAGCTAAAGTAAGAATATAGAAATGCTCGGTAACTAATATGACCAGCTTTCTTTTCTAAGGATTTGAAAAGTTTTTTAAAGAAAGTGGGAAATTGAAGGTACAAATGGAATAAAGTTGATGTGTTAATAAATTTCTTGATTGCATGCAATGTGGTACATTACTGGCACTTTGTAGACAATACCTGTCAGTTATAAGAGGAAGTATGGTAGTTTGGGCAAAAAAGTGACAGTCAGGAAAATTTGGTATTGCTGATGCTCGTTATGATTAGATGTGGCATTTCCAGAGAGCAATATTAGTATTAGGTTCTTTGAATTTAGCATAGAGAGCATAATCAAATAAATTTAATGCAAGTTGCTTGCACAGCCATTGTATCACCAAACATTTTAGATACTATCAAGGGCAGTATTTTAAATTAAGATTATATAATCAACAAATAGCTCACAGTTCTTCCCACCCTGTTTCTTGTAAAGACTCTATCCCCTCTTCCTAATTCCTCTATCTACGCCACATCTCCGCCCAGGATGAGGTTTTCCATGCTAGGGCATCGGAGGGTCCTCATTCTTTAGAGAACGGGGATTCCCCTCTTCCATTACAGATGGGGCTCTCACTAGGGCCTCCTCGATATCCCGCAGCTCTGCTCTTACCCCACCTCCCCCCACTCGTAACAAGGACAGAATCCCCCTTGTCCTCGCCTTCCACCCCATTAGCTGTTGCATACAACATATAATCCTCGCCAAAGGGATCTCACTACTGGACACATCTTCCCATCTCCACCCATCTCTGCTTTCTGCTGAGACCCTTCCCTCCGTAACTCCCTGGTCAACTCGTCCCTTGCCACCCAAACCACCCCCTCCACAGGCAGGGGGAGCAACACCTGTTCCTTTACCTCCTCCCTCTACTCCATCCAAGGACCCAGTCTTTCCAGATGAGGCAGAGGTTCACTTGCACCTCCTCCAACCTCATCTTCTGCATCAGCTGTTCCAGGTGTCAATTTCTCTACATTGGCAAGACCAAGCACAGACTCGGCGATCGTTTCGCTGAACACTTCCGCTCAGTCTGTCTTAACCAAGCTGATCTCACGGTTGCTCTGCACTTCAACTCCCCCTCCCAATCCCAATCTGACCTTTCTGTCCTGGGCCTCCTCCATTGTCAGAGTGAGGCCCAATGCAAATTGGAGGAACAGCACCTAATATTTTGCTTGGCTAGTTTGCATCCCAATGGTATGAACGTTGTCTCCTCTAACTTCAGGTCGCCCTTGCTTTCTCTCTCCATCCCCACCCCCTTCGCAGTTCTCCCACTAGTCTTACTGCCTCCGCCTACATTATTTCCATGACCCGCCCCCTCCCCTGACAAGAAACAGGGTGAGAAGAGCTGTGAGCTATTCGTTGATTATATAATCTTAATTTAAAATACTACCCTTGATAGTCTGAAGAAGGGTCTCGACCTGAAACGTCACCAATTCCTTCTCTCCACAGATGCTGCCTCACCCGCTGAGTTACTCCAGCATTTTGTGTCTACCTTCGATTTACCAGCATCTGCAATTCTTTCTTAAACAGATCAGTTATTCTTAGTTTCTGGTGGAACTTGGATTGATATTTACAATTATGATTCTATTAAGATATACTGACAGATTCAAAGTTTAATTATTACAGAATCTAAAATAGCATTTTATAAAAATGAAAAGTGAAAGGATAATTAAATATTACAGGAAATTGTCATAAGCCAGCAATTCCATCATGGATTACGATTTGTTACATAGAAAAGTATAGCATAGGAACAGGCCTTTTGATCCGCAATGTCTGTGCCAAATTAAACTAATCTCCTCTGCCTGCATGTGATCCATAATCCCCCCCATTCCTTACATTCCATGTGCCTGTCCAAAAGCCTCTTGAATGTTGCTATCATATCTCCACCAACACCCACGGCAGTGTATTCCAAGGATCTGCAACACTGTAAAAAAAAAATTTGCTCCACTCATCTTCTTTAAACTTTGTCCTTCTCACTTTAAAGCTAGACAAAGGTTCTGACTCTCATTGTATTTTTTTTCTTTCTGGGCTCCCCGCAGCCTCCGATGCTCAAGAGAAAACAATCCAAGTTAGTCCAACCTCTCAATATAGCTGATAGCCTCTAATCCGGCAGCATTCTGGTGAACTATTTCTGCACCTTCTCCAAAGCATCCACATCCTTTCTCTCATTGGGCGACCAGAACTGCACACAGTATATGTTTTTTTATATTTTAATATGCTTTAATTTCTGAATGCTTCCTGTGTGTTGTAAGTCATTGACAGGTCTTTATCTTCTTCAAGCGTGCTCAGTTTTTTCAGAAACTGAATGAAGTTAATTTTGCATGTGGCCTTCTTAATTCTATTCTTGTTGTTGAGATTATTTCTGTATCATACTTTCAGATGGAGCAGCCCTTAACTGATGGAAAGCATAGCAGACCGCTTATCAAAGATTCTACCATGGATAATACAGTATCTTTTCACAGCCATCAACATCAGATTGAGGTTAGACCTAATTAATTTTCATTACTTTAACTCAGAGCTTGGGAGTGATGCTTTATTTCAATTAATATCAATTTCCTGCTTTCTCTGCGAAGCATGGTTAAAATGTATTTTATTTCGGAGTCACGTGAGTGACTTCGTGAAGACCCCGCTCGCAGTTGCAGTCGACGGCTGGGGGGGGGGGGGGGGGGGGGAGAGAGTACGCTCCTCCACCAGCCCTTCAAAAAGGACTGCTCAGGTAAGGGGTACTAACCTTGAGTTGGTTAGTTCCTATGGATAGAATTTTTGTTCACAGGGACGATGGGAAGGAGTTCGAAATATACCTCCAGCCGCAGGACTTCCATCAGGAGTCAGCAGCTGCATTCCCCGGAGCCGCCCGCTACAACGGCAGCACCCGCTCGTCGGGGCGGGAAAAGGACGCGGAAGTCGGGGAGCCCTACTCAACCAGGACCCGACTCTCCACCACGGTTGTCTATGGAGCCACATAGTGGTAAGAGCACCGCGCGGAAGCAGGGAAGCAAGACCCTGACTCCCTACCACTGTCACCTAAACATAGGGACAGTGGGAAAAAGGTGCGTAAACGTGTTACCCGCTCTGCAGCACGTTCTGTCTCCCCTCCTATACAGGTCACCAGAGGGCGAACGTGGGGAAGAACCGCACAAAAGTCAAAGAGCCCCGCTGCTGCAGCCGGTGTCGACTCACCACCTGCCAGATCGCGGGTCGGTGGTAAATCATCTCGGTCACCGCACCCTGCGTTAGCGGCTGGACGTGACCGAACATTGCCTTTGTCTCGGGGGAAGACAGGCTGCAAGCCCGCGCGGACATCGGTGAACGCCGCTCCGGCGGCTGGAACTGACTCCTTACCGCTCATGTCTTTCCAGACAAGCGGGCCGCCTCAGTCCGGAAGACTGCAGACTAGCGGCATGTCCGCGCGGGAGTCGCTGAGCCCCGCTGGAGCGGCAGGCAGTGACATCCTGCCTAGGCACCCTAGACATCACCTCGACGAGGTGCGGGCCGATGGCAGACGCCTCAGTAGTTCAGGAGAACCTGAGGAAGTCGACTTGTTGTCCGCAGATAGCGGCGGCGGTCGCATGGCCCGCATGGATCGCATGATGGAGTGACTCCTTGAGCAAAATCTCCAGCAGCAGGACTAGATGTCCTCTAGTTTCATGAGACATGCATCTGGGCCACCCAGCATGTCCCCGTCATCGGTGGGGAGTGCCAGGGGTCAGCAGCTGGCTGACGTGGAAGAACGGTTGGCGCAGGAACCTGCAGCACCTGAGAAACCCCAAGAGGAACTTCTTGATGTGGTTTCCAAATTTGCCAAGCCTAAGCACTCTGGACAGCCATTGCAGCCCCATCTAGCAGCAAGCATTGACTTCCTTACTACACACCAGCTGCGGGATCAGGTACTAACCGAGGCAATGAACAAATATAAGGCCCCGAACAGTGGAGGGTGGAGGTAAAGGGACAAGTATAGCATCTCTTGCGGTTGCAAGGGAAAGTGCCCGGGGAAGGGGTGGAGCGGGAGGGAAGGGTAGAATTGACAAGGGAGTTGCGGAGGGTGTGGTCTTCCACACCAGGTCATCACAAATGTCCTCATTCTTCAGAGAACGTGGATTCCCCTCCCCCACTATAGATGAGGCTCGCACCAGGGTCTCCTCCATACCCCGCAACACTGCCCTCTCTCCCCATTCCCCCACTCGCAACAAGGGCAGAGTCCCCCTGGTCCTCACCTTTCACCCCACCAGCCGGCACATACAACACATAGTCCTCCGTCAGTTTCGCCACCTCCAACGTGACCCCACCACTCGCCACATCTTCCCATCTCCCCCCCGTCTGCCTTCCGTTAAGACCGCTCCCTCCGCAACTCCCTTGTCAATTCTACCCTTTCCTCCCGCTCCACCTCTTCCCCGGGCACTTTCCCTTGCAACTGCAAAAGATGCTACACTTGTCCCTTTACCTCCCCCCTCCACTCCTTTCAGGGGCCCAAGCAGTCCTTCCAGGTCCGACAGAGGTTCACCTGCACCTCCTCCAACCTCATCTACTGCATCCGCTGCTCTAGATGCCAGCTGATCTATATCGGTGAGACCAAGCGGAGGCTTGGCAATCATTTCGCCAAACACCTCCGCTCGGTCCGCAATAACCAACCCGACCTCCCAGTGGCTCAGCACTTCAACTCCCCCTCTCATTCCGTATCCGACCTCCCTGTCCTGGGCATCTTCCATGGCCAGAGTGAGCAACACCGCAAATTGGAGGAACAGCACCTCATATTTCGCTTGGGGAGTCTGCATCCTCTGGGCTTGAACATTGAATTTTCTCAATTCTGTTAACCCTTGCTGTCTCCTCCCCTTGCCACCTCTCCCCCAACCCTCGGGCTCCTCCTTTTTCCTTTCTTCTCCCTGCCCCCCCCCCCACCTCCCATCAGTCTGAAGAAGGGTTTCGGCCCGAAACGTTGCCTATCTCCTTCGCTCCTTAGATGCTGCTGCACCCGCTGAGTTTCTCTAGCCTTTTGTGTTCCCTCGATTTTCCAGCATCTTCAGTTCCTTCTTTAACAACATGGAGGTAAGGGGGTCTGGTTCTCATGCGAGTGCTGCATGTTTAACCTCACAAATTGGTGGGAGATTACGTTTATTCTGGGATGCATGGAGCTCTATAACTTTAGACTCATTTATATTACAAAGTATTCAGGGGTATGAGATTGAATTCATAAATGAACAACTTCCCCCGCCTCAACATGCACCAAACCGGAAATTTGCTCTTTCCCATAAGGAAATAGCGGAAGGACATGAGGAAATTTTGAGGCTACATGCCAAGGGGGTGATAGAGAAAACGATACACGAACCTCTTGGGTTTGTATTCAACATTTTTACCAAAACCAAAAAAGATGGTGGATGTCGGATTATTATTGATTTAACCCATTTGAATACTTTTGTAAAATATACCCATTTTAAAATGGACGCATTCGAAACAGCTAAATCACTGATTTCCAAAGGGTGCTTCATGGCATGCATCGATTTAAAAGATGCATACTATTGTATCCATATGGAAACATCACCGAAAGTTCTTAAAGTTTGTTTGGATGGATCAGCTATGGCAATATAGAGCCTTACCTAATGGGCTTACAACAGCCCCTAGGTTATTTACAAAAAATTTGAAACCGGTATTGGTATCCCTGAGGAAACGAAACCATATTGTCATGGTATATTTAGATGACATCTTGATTGTGGGAAAGACTATGGAATCGACATATTTAGCAGTAGCAGCTACTAAAACATTGTTTCAAAAATTAGGGTTTGTCATTCATCCAGCAAATCTAAGTTCTACCCTTCACAGGTCATGACTATCTGGGATTCACAATTAACACCAATCAAATTATTGTTACCATCCCAGATAACAAGGCAATGGATGTTATTGAAGCATGTAACAACCTTGCCAGGAAACTAACAATCAGACATGCTGCTAAGGTAATTGGGAAATTAGTAGCTACATTTCCAGCTGCACGATTTGGCCCTCTACACTATCAAAATGTGCAAAGAACATAAATTTCAGCATTAAAAACAAATGCTGAGCATTTTGATAGGGCTATGCAGCTGCCAATCAAGGCAAAAGTTGAGTTACAATAGTGGATTGATAATATTCGTGACTCATTCAATCCCATTATTGTACCAAACCCGTCAGTCGTGGTACAAACCGACGCAAGTGCCCAAGGCTGGGGAGCTACCGACACTACTTCAAGTTGTGGCGCTAGATGGGATTTACACAAATCTACCATTCCATTATCACAAGGGATAAACTATTTGGAGATGCTAGGAGCATTTCACAGGCTGTGAGCTTATTGCATGAATTTACATCATACGCATGTCCGTCTTCAAATAGGTAACACCACTGTGGTGGCATATTTAAATCATATGGGTGGTTTCAAGTCAATATCTTGTGATGAATTGGCAAACTCAATCTGGCTCTGGTGCATAGCAAGACATATTTGGATATCAGCTACCTACCTTCCAGGTAAGCTCAATATAGTGGCGGACACCAGGTCACGCGTATTCAATGATAACATTGAGTGGATATTAAAACCCAAATATTTGCTAATATTATTGCCAAATTTGGAACACCAGATATCGACCTTTTTTGCGTCCCGATTGAACCATCAGATACCAACATATGTATCTTGGGAACCAGATCCTGGGGCAGTAGCGATGGACGCTTTCTCGCTGAACTGGGGGAAATGGTTTTTCTATGCATTTCCTCCATTTTGCCTCATCAGTCGGGTGTTGCAGAAAATAAAATCAGATTCTGCAACAGGCATCTTGATAATACCCGACTGGCCTACACAACCATGGTATCCGGTGGTCCTTGAGATGATTAAAGAACCATGGGCACATATTAACAAGTGCCCGGATTTGGTTACTAACCCCACAACAGGGGAATACCATCCGTGCCATGGTCATCTGAACCTGTTGGCTTGCAGGTTCTGAAGAGGCCACTCCTGCAATACGGACTAACACCAAGGACCATGGACACCATTGCAGCATCGTGCAGAGAATCCACTAGACGACAGTACCTCACGCAAATCAGGAAGTGGGAGGCCTACTGCAGCCGGATGTACATCGCGTATGACTCTGCCACGATTCCCCATGTGCTGGAATTCCTCGCGGGGCTACATCATGATGAGGGCCTCAGCTACAGCGCCATCAACAGTGCCAGGAATGCACTGTTACCCTACTTTTGTATAGGAGTAGGATCTCACCAGCTCGTGTCCAAATTGATGAGGGGTATCTTCAATTCGAACCCTCCCCGACCACGATACAACATCACCTGGGATATAGGGGTAGTATTGACCCTACTCTGGAGTTGGTCGCCCTATGATTGGACTACCGCTGGACAAACGCACCCTGAAGATGGTGATCTTAATGGCGCTAACCTCGGCTCAACGGGTCCAGACCGTACGAAAGATCAAGTTGGATCACATGGTCTCAACCCCTGAGAGAGTAACTTTCTTCATAGATGAGTTACTCAAGCAGCACAGACCTGGTACTACAGGGCTGCAATTAATATTTCCAGCATACCCCGTTGATGTGAGGCTCTGCATAGCCACCTACATACGTCACTATGTTAAAGTGACGCATACCATCAGGAAAATGGAGAAAGGCCTGCTGATCAGCCATAAGAAACCCCATCACAGGGTGACGGTGCAGACGATCTCCAGGTGGCTCAGGGTGGTATTGCATGCAGCAGGTATTAATACTAATATCTTTAAATCCCATTCTACCAGGGCTGCATCCACATCAGCGGCGAGGACCTTGGAGGTTCCCTTGGACCATATCCTCGCAACAGCAGGCTGGGCCAGCGAAGCTACGTTCAGCGGTTTTATAATAAACCTGTGGCTGCTCCCGCTACGTTTGCGGAGACAGTGTTAAGTACTGGTCCCCAAGAAACGTTTATCCCCGAGTGAGAGGTTTTGATTTGTATTAATAAATACTATATTATTTTTTCAGGTTGTCAAGTCTGAAATAAGTTAACATACTCCTTCCATCAGAATTGCGGCAGTGTGTGAGCATGGACGTGATCCAGGGCATGTAATCACAGAGCTTTGAAATCTTCACGAAGTCGCTCACGTGACTCCGAAATGAAAAAGTAAGATTAAACGGGCACTTACCAGTTTGAAGTTTGATCTTTATTTTATGAGGAGTTGCGATGAGGGATTTTGTGCCCTCCGCTCCCACCCCTCTACTATAAGGTTAACTGGTAAATAGAGTCTCTTCAATCTTACTATATTTAGTCATTATTGTTTAATCTGTGATTCCACACCGCTGCTTTGAAGAATGTCGCGCATGCGTGCTGGCGGGGTCTTCACGAAATCCCTCATCGCAACTCCTCATAAAATAAAGATCAAACTTCAAACTAGTAAGTTCTCGTTTAATCTTACTATTTTATGCGACAGAATACTTTGGGGGAAAAATGTTTTCTGACTAAGCTGTTAGTAATGTCATGGTCTATTATCCCTTTTAAAAACAAAAAGCTATCATGAGTCTGAATTGCATGACAATTTTTCCACCTGTGGACTTTGATAAGTTCCCTCAAATATCTACATTTCAATAATGTGACAACCATCTTTGAGCCAAGCTCAACTGTGTTCAAGCACTAAGAATGGTAATTAATCAAGGAATAAGTAGCAATTTACCATATTAGAATAGAGGTTTGTATATTTTATACAGTTTATGGGGGGGAATGACAATCATATTCACTAGTAATGTTGAAACCTAAAACGTCCTTGATAAAGCTACTCATGGCCCACAGGTATTTGGTAGCACCAGTAGTAACTGAGGAAAATCTTTAAATTATGAATTTTATCACTTGCGTTAGGATAGTTAGTTTAGTATTTAGTAATGTATATTCCTGAACCTCCTAAGGCGGGAAGTAACTTGATTTGAGCGTTGAGAGTTCCTGGACTTGTGACTAGAGGTCCCGACAGAATGGTAACACTTGATGTTAATGAGGTATGTAATTTTCTTGGACTATGAGTCCTTAAATATGTTTAGACTGAGAGAAGTGATATCCCGTTGTCTGGTAGAATAGGTAACATAAGACTCAGAATATTAGGATAGTCCCAGGATGTGTATGTGCTGGGACATAGGCCTAAATTGGTAGGACCTCAGTAATAGCATGTTCACTGCTAAGAAGTTAACAGAGGGTGCTTTGAAAACATTCTCAAATAAAATTAAACTTTATAAACTAGAATAAGTTCACTGAGCAACATCCTGGAGTATGCATTTGATATACTCTGGAAAATTCCAATAATCTTAAAAGAACCACCCCAGAAAATTCTAGAAACGTCTTGGCATCACCTACGAGAAGAGAAACAACCAACATCCCAGGTTTGGGACCTTCCTTTGTTGTTAGCAGCATTTTGCGTTTTTGGTTCAGTTCAACTTCATTTGCAGTTTTATGACTTCCAAAAATCTTATGTTTCTATTGGCGGCTTCCAGAGAAATTATTTCAAGAACTACATTCATGTGAATGGAAAAGACTACAATATTATAAGCATGCCAATGTTGTATTGCCTACTAATATAGGGTACACTTCGTAGTTCTGATGTTTTGTTATTGAAAATGTTAATAAATATGGTACCAATTTGAGGCTATTGATTTGCTTTCCACATGATACTTCTGCATTCATATTGATGTAGTTTATTATGAATATTCACTTCATTAGGAAACTATATCCCTGACGTGTAATGTTAAAGATGCATTCACACCTGTTGTGACTAATTCCTGGGAAGCTTGACGGTGATTTTTAAATAGCTAATACAGTTATCTTAAAATGGATTTGTAAGAAATATTTTTTAAATATTTCATGTGATTCCATAGCTATAAGCTACGTGTTACATGGATTTTCACTTATCATAAACAAATTTAAACGTGCAGTTCTTTGTTTACAATTTAGCCTGGAGGATATCATGATATACATTTGGAAGATGGAATTTCCACAAAAGAAAATAAATGTGTATTTTCGGACACAGTGCCCAGAGATAGAAGAGTACGAAGTTATTATGAAGGTAAGTTTAGAACCCATTGATTTGTCGAAGTTGATAGCAATATGATGAAGCAGAATTTAATATTTATTGTTTGTTTAGATTATTCTTCATTGGAGGGCACATTCAGTGAGAGAGGACCAATTAATGTGCCAATGACTAGTAACATTCAATCAAAGCATTCAAAAAGACATACTGCTATGGACCTTTGGTAAGAAAACAATCATCTTTTCTTATGTTTTCTTAGTTCAGTAAAATAATTTTGAAAGAAGTTTCTGAGACAACAAAAATAACTGCATTTGTAGCCTAAAACCATATATAATCGATTTGTGAAGTCTTTGTGAGGAGAAATTGTCTCCTTTAGTTAAGTGGACTCCAGCTGAATTCAGAAGTCAGTTATGTCCAGCACATATTTGCATATATTGAATTAGCTAAAGGTTTTACATTATATGCACTGTGAAATTAAATGTGACTAGATATGGGTCAAAAAGGTTTATTGTCTTCAAAAAAAAAGCTCAATAACAATGTTCTGGAATTAGATTTGTTTTCACATTAAAAATCTTTCTACAAGATTGGCTGATGATATATATTTACTTTTAGAATATAGGTATGAATTTAAATACATTATAAACATTAAGTAAACATTTTGAGAATCTGAGGCTATTTTAATAAATTTAGGATTAGGAATAGCATTTAACACCTTGAGGGACATAAGGAGCTTAGTAACATGTAGTCAAGACAACATTCTCATCTTCAATGTCAGCAAAACAAAGAAGCGGGTCACCAACCTCAGGAAGCAGGGTGGATTACACACCCCAGTCAGCATCAATAGTGCTAGAGTGGAGAAGGTCAAGAGCTTCATGTTCCTAGTTGTAAATATTATCAACAGTTCGATTTGGTCCAACCACATTGGCAATGCAACAAAGAAAGTACGCCCATGCCTCTAGTTCCTCAGAAGACAAAGGAAATTCAACATGTCTCCAGTGATTCTTACCAATTTGTACAGATGTACCATAGAAAGCACTCTGTCTGGATGTATCATAGCTTGGTATGGGAGCTGCTTTGCCAAGACCATAAGTAGCTGGAGAGTCATGAATGCTGTCCAATTCATCATGCAAACCATTCTCCCCTCCCCCACCCCCATCAACTCCATCTACACTTCAAGGTGTTTCAGAAAAGCAACCAACATAACCGACAAACCACTCGCACCCCATTAATTTTCTCTTCTTCCCCTCTTCTATTGGGCAAAAGATACAAAAGCTTGAAAGCCAGTGCTGACAGATTTACAACTCTTGAACAGACGTCTCGTTGCTAAGGCTGTAACCCGGTCTTACAAAATACCTCATAGAAGCTCTCACACTTTTTTATCTGCACTTATTGGAACATAATAGAGCAGAAGAACAGAATGTCTGTGCTGAACCTGATACCAACCCATCACTTATCTACCTGCATTTAACACACATCCTTTGGATTTGCACATCCAAATTCCTATCCTAAATTTTAAATTATTTTATATTCCATTAACATATCTGCTTCAACCACCACCTGGACAGCACATTCAGGTACTCACCATCCTCTGTAAAATAAAAACTTGCCACATATATCTCCATTAAACTTACCCCTCTCACCTTAAAGTTACAGTGCCCTCCATAATTTTTGGGACAAAGACCCATCATTTATTTATTTGCCTCCATACCCCACAATTTGAGATTTGTAATAGAAAACGTTGCATTAAACAAAATTGCAAGTGAGTGTATATATAACAACTTCACAGAAAAAAACATTGCCTACTGAAAGAGTAATTTAAATTAGTATTAACAACATACTTAACCATTGTTATAGTTTTAGGCCTCAAAAAGTTGCACTGATAAATTTACTGATTCAAATATCTTAACTTGAAATGTAAAAGATTTGGCGTACCAGAAAAATCAACATTTCATGGATAGGGATTACATTGTGTGCATGGACATACAGTGCCCTTCGTAATGTTTGGGATAAAGAGCTTGGGATGACGCCACACCATCATTTATTTATTTGCGTCTGTACTCCACAATTTGAGATTTGTAACAGAAAAAAATCATATGTGGTTAAAGTACACATTGTCAGATTTTAATAAAGGCCATTTGTATGCATTTTGGTTTCACTATGTAGAAATTACAGCAGTGTTTATACATAGTCCCTCCATTCAGGGCACCATAATGACAATGTGCATGTTAACCACATGTGTTTTATTTTTATTACAAATCTCAAATTGTGGAGTACAGAGGCAAATAAATAAATGATGGGTCTTTGTCCCAAACATTATGGAGGGCACTGTGTGCCCTCTAGATTTCCAAATCTTGGGAAAAATATTCTGACTATCTATGCCTCGCATAATTTTCTATGCTTGTATCAGGTCTCCCTGTAATTTCTGGCATTCCAGAGAAAACAATCTAGATCTATCCAACTCTCTCTGTAGTTTTTTTACCCACAAATCCAGGCATTATTCTTGTAAACCACTGCATCCTTTGCAACGCCTCCACATCCTTCCTTTAATGGGATGACGAGAACAATGCACAATACTCCAAATGTGGCACAACCAAAGTCCTACAAAGCTGCATCATGTCTTCCTGTCAATATCCTGTGCTATGAAAGCACACATACATATGCCTTTTATATCACTCTATCTTCTTATGTTGCCACTTACAGGGAGTTATGGACTTGGATCCCAAGATCCCTCTGTACATGAATGCTGTTAAGGGTCATGCTATTTGTTGTTTATTTTCCCCTTGATATGACCTCCCGAGTGCAACACCTCACTCTTGCTCGGATTAAACTCCATCTGTCATTTCTCCACCCATTTCTATAGCTGATCTTCATTCTGCTGTGTACTTCGACAGCCTTTCTCACAGTCCGCGACTCCAGCAATCTTGTAGTCTGTGTAGCTCCACTGGGTTACAAACCCACAGCCTAAATAATGTCCTTCCATGACAACTCTGTCTTCTCTCAATAAGCCAGTTCTTAGTCCATATGACCAAGTCACTATTAATCCCATGCATCTTAATTTATGCATTTTACACATTTATTTATTTTCGCTTTTACACTATCAGTTGTACTTGTGTATGGTTTGATATTGCCTGGAAAGTATGCAAAACAAAGTTTTTCACTGTATCTGGGTACACATGACAATAATAAACCAATGCCGATAGATTTAAATTATTTTCTTTTGACCTTGCATCAATTGCTTTTTACAGAAGTTCTAAACGTCTACTACTTTGTGTATGTAAAAATAACTTTTCACTTTGATTTGTAGAATCATTACAAAATGAAACAAGATCATTCTGACTGAAATAAAAATCTGGTCAATCACTTTCTTACAGCACTGCAATTGTTTTACTCCCTCAATTATCCATTATACACATTCGGGTGTGAATTCCAGATCATGACCATTAGTTACATGAAAAATGAATCCCTTGTGTCACAGAGTCAAACACAAGCAGTTTTTATGATTTCTTTGAAATCTCAATCAAATCAACTCTTGAATTGAATTGAATTACCTTTATTGTCATTCAGACCTTTCGGTCTGAACGAAATTTCGTGCCTGCAGTCATACATATATTAAAAGTAACAAAACCACACAATAAACACAAATTTAACATCCACCACAGTGAGTTCACCGAACACCTCCTCACTGTGGTGGAAGGCAAAAGTCTTAGATTCTCTGTCTTCTTCCCTCCTTGTTCTCCCTCTGCGTTGAGGAGATCCATGCCTCCGATGTTGCCGTCCACCAGACCGAGCCTCCGAAACCGGGCTGCCGCCACCGCTGTCGCCGGAACACCGCCACAGGGCCCGCCGCCGGAACGCTGGAGCACCGCAGCTCCAAAGCCAGGTCGCCACTGGAACGTCGCTGGAGCACTGCAGCCCCGAAAGCCAGGTCGCCGCTGGAGCACCGCAGCCCCGAAAGCCAGGCCGCCGCTGGAGCACCGCAGCCCTGAAAGCCAGGTCACCGCTGGACCTCCGAAGCCGTGCCGCGCTGCTGAAAGCTGGAAGGCCGCCAGCTCCGCCATTAGGACCTCAGCTCAGACGGATACGGTGACGGGGGACATGACAAGAAAAGTCGCATCCCCCCGAAGGAAGAGACTAAAACCCTGTTTCTCCCACCCCCACACGCATACACAGCCTAATAAACCAAAATAATTGCTAAAAACAGACACGAACACAAAAATAAAATAAAAAACAGAGAGACTGCAGGTGAGCCGCAGCTGCCAAGCAGCGCCGCCACTTCCGCTTAACGTTCAGTTCCAAGGAATACAATCTTAATAATAATTCTTCCTGTACTTGAGCCTTTTAACTCTTGGTAAATATCCCATGCTCTCCCTCTGAAACCTGTGTACATCATGTGGCCAGAATTGCTCTTGGTAATGTCACAAGTGTTATTTAACCATGGATTGGAATGTTAACCTTTGTACCTGGAATACAAGGCAATAACTTCTGCCTCCTTATATTTTAATTTGCACCTGTCTGTGGCATTTCACTCTACTTATGTAAGCGTTGTTGTTTCTTTTTGGAATCCCACTTTTTCTGTAATTTCATTGGTGAAAGTGAAAAACTACATTCTATCCATTTTAGATACAAATAGGTGAGTGCAAACTTCCCTTCTTCAGGAAAGGGAATAAAGCAATATGCTGAGCTGTATGATGTACAAATCAATTTAATTCCAGCATCCATTATTTTGAAAATAAATAATAGAGTACTTTGGGAAAGAAGCTCCAACAGTGTGATCCACTTATCAACTGACCTAAAATGTATCCAAATCAATGAGGAATCAGTTGATTTTAAGGCAGGGATGTTTACAATTTAGTGATGTGATGAACTAGGAAAACAATTAATACTTGTGTAGTGTCATTAAAAGTAGAAAGCAATTATGGGAATTTTATCAGAATTTGAAAGCAACTTCCTCTTGAGATATTAGCGCAGATACCCAAATCATAGCTAGAGTTGTGGGTTTCAAGGAGAGATGTGTCATTGGAAGAAGTGGAAAGGAATTCTAGAGCTTGGGGTCCTTGGAGCTGATGACACTGCTTCCAGTGGTGGGGGAAATAAAATTGTTGATGCTGGAGAAGTGTTTATCTTAAAAGGTTATAGGGCTAAAGGAGTTTCAGAGATTGGTTAGGACAGGGCTAAGAAGGGAGTTAGAAAACAAGAATAAGGCTTTTATAATTCAACTATTGGTTGACTAGGAGTCATGGTAGCTCTACCAGCATTTTGGCAATGATAAAATTAAATGATGGGTCTAGCAAAATATAGAGAGTAGAACAAGGGAGGCTGACAAGTAGAACATGAATAATCTGATGTAAATAAATGTGTAGAGTTTTGTATCTCATTCAATTCTTCAGAATGGATTCCATCATTTATTCTGAACTCTAATTAATTGTTATGCCGAAAATTGATATTATTCTTCATTTCAGGAAAAGTACAGAAAATCTTAACATAAACCCTCCAGAGCAAACTAAGGAGAAGGGGAAGGGTTTCTTCAGGGCAATAAAAAAGAAAAAGAAGAAATCACAAACTGTAAGTTTTACTTTCTGTTTGATTATTTATAATGGATTGTCAAGTTGGGATGGCTTATAGATTAATCTTAAAATATGGTTATTGTGTTTATTTTGTGTATCTAATTGCTTCCTGGCAGGTCTGAAGAAGAATAATTAATTGCACAGCCAAGGGGGCAAATTAAATGCTAAGGTCTTTATAGCATCCTTGATAAAGCTGGTGAATGTAGTAGAACTATCTGTTTTATGCATTTCCCTCAAGCTCTTCAAACATATTAGCAAAGAACCCGTTTATAGTTAAATAGTTATATTTGATTACTTTAATATACATAATCGCCAAATAACTTGATCTTCGTGCCTGGTTGTGGTACTCAAATATTTTACATTTATTTTCAGGGTTCCCCTTGGGAAGAATGTTTTGGTAAAGATATAATGTTGTTTGCAAAAGAAAATCTGGTTACAGCAATATTGATATGTCCTTCTTTAGGAAACTTGGTTTTTAAAATTAATGTATTTTGTTATCCTAGTAATTATATCGACATGAAATAAGATATCCCATATGAATTATATTGGCAGTCAAAGATGACAAGTAAAATGTCTTTCCAGGTTGAATTTGTTAAAAAATTCTGTAAAATTATAATCGGAAAGTAGTTTCCATTTTCATATGATAGAAAATCTACTTTTTGTGTTGGAAGTATTAAATTATTTTTGAAATCTAGTTCCTTGGAGAAAAATGACATTTATAACATGATGGATCCTTGCTGTGGTGCAAGTACTGTTGGTGGCGCAGGGTTTTGTCCTCAGTAAAAAGCTCCTCCTCAGTATGAAGTGAAAGACTGTCAAACTGCCGATTTATGTCTTATTGATGAATATTAGTGAAATATTAAATAAAACCTTTTTTCTTTTTAAACAGAATTTTTGCTTTCACTTTTTCGTGTAGCCAAGAGTTTAGACAAATCCCAGATGTTTATCATATTGTTTGCAGTGTACTATGTTTACATATTATGTTGTGCTGCAGCAAGTAAGAATTTCATTGTTCTATCTGGGACATATGAAAATAAAACTCTCTTGACTCTTGAATGCTTACAATTTGGAAGGAAATCTGTATTTGCTCATTTTAAAGGGAAATCGAGCTAGTCCTACTCCCCATCCTATCAGTGTAGGATACTTATCCAGTTCCCTTTTAAACTATGATTAAATCCGCCTCTGCTATTACCCCAGACACTCACAATGTAGGCCACTCATATTGTAAAATAATGTTTCCTCTCTTTACTCTTGGAACTTTTGCCAATCATCTTTATTTGGTTCTTGAACCATCTGACAATGGGAACATTATGTTACCCAGCCTTGATCCTCCTCGGTCCTTGCAAACTTATTTTGTTCCAAGAAGAACAATGTGAAATTTTACAATCTATCCACATAAGTAAAGAATCCGCTTTTTGAAATAATGTTGGTAAATCCTTTCTGCACCCTCTTTAAATACTTCATATGCTTCCTAAGGTGCAGTGTTCAGAACTGGAAATAATACCCTAAATTGTGGCTGCACCAATTTTTATAACAGGATGACCAAAACTGAACACAGTATTCCAAATGTGATCTTACAACTGTAAAGTAACACAGTAACTTCTGCACTCACTGTCCTTGCTGATGAAGGCGAGCGCGGCAAAAGCTTTCTTTATCGCTGTCTACTTGAGTCACCATTTTCAAGGAACTACATACTTGTACTCCCAGGTCCCTCTGTTCTCCAACATTCCCCAGGGCCCTACCATTTACAGTGAAGGTCCTATTTAACAACCTTGCTCTTGTACGCTGTGACTCTACTTATAAAGACTGGAATCCCAGCTGCATTTTAATCACTTTTTTAACCTGCCCTGCCACATTCAATATTGCCCCATACTTTTCTGTTCTTACCCCTTTTGGAATTGTGTCCTCAGTTTACATTGTGTCCTTTATTCATTGTATACTCATTTAGTGCCCTCAGTATGAGTAGACTTCCTTTTTGGTTGCTAATCAGCCCAATGTCAACTTGCACCCTTTTTTCTGTTCACAGGCATACAGAAGGTTTTAAGATTCTGAATGTTTGCTGCCAGTCTTCCCTCAGGCTCTTTTCCAGCATTCCATTTTGTTTAGATCGTTTGCAAACTTTCTGTAATCAACCTGGTTCTCTCATATGTTAATAATTAGGTAGCTGTCTAATCTCCTTTTTACACACTATTTTACTTTCTGCCTTAGCCATCTGTGGAACTTTGACTCCCTGCCCTTCTCTCCTGTGAGAATATAATTAGCACTGCCGCGGAGTGTTAGTACTTACACAATTATTCAACCTTCATATATAAATAAAAAGCTGGGGTTTTTTTTCCAAACGGGCAGAATTAAATGCTGCAAGACATTTTCCAAATTATAATTTTAATTTTTTTTGCTACCATTTTAGTTGGGTGATTTTTATAAATCCTAACTACTCTCATTTTCTTTACTGTTCTTAATAAATGCATTTTTTCTTTTCAGCACAAACAAGTGTTTTTGTAGTGAATTTTTATAGAATTGATTGTCATAGGTCTTTTTGCACTTCATGAACAGACTTTGTGAAATTTCATATTTGCTTAAACAGCCCCATAACTATTCCCCACACCTGAAGATTAACCTAATAAAAGCTTCCAAGTCCTGTTGTGAAATGTGTTGCACCCACAACGCTTAACTGCACAGTCTTCCATTGACTCATAGTGTTTAGTAGTAATAGTATTAGGATGGTATGAATTAGTCTGGTATTGATTTTAAACCTATGTAACCATCAGGCCAGTGTTAAACTGCAGTTTAAAAAAAAATGTGCTGACAATGCTTTAACTTTAGCCAGCCGGGTTGGAAGTAATGTGCCAGTTCCCTTGTCAAATGACCGATGTGGCAACACTGTAGACACAAGGACTATGTGATCATTTCGCCAACACTCCTACCCGATTTACATAGATACCGCACCCTAAACAACTCCTTGGTTCACTCATCCCTTCCCACCTAAACAATCCCCTCCTCCCTCCTTCCAGGGACTCCCACAGCACTTCCAGGTGAGACACATGCACCTCTTCTAACCTCATCTACTGCACTTAGTGATCCCGACGTGGCCTCCTTCACATTGGCAAGCCCAAGGCCTACCAGATCCCAGATGCTAACCATTTTAATTCCCCTTCCCATTCCTATGCTGACATTCCTTTCCTGGGTTTCCTCCATTGAGTAAGGCCACACTCAAACTGGAGGAACAGTGCCTCATATTCCGCTTGGGTCACATACAACACGACGGTACGAACACTAAATTCTTCAATTATAGGTAACAAAAATGTACAAACTCCCCCCTTTTCCTCCCCCCTTCCCCCTCTCTCTTCCAAGTGCCCCACTGGAACCCCCACCCCATCATCTTCCACTTATATTTCTTACTCTGGTTTCACACATCACACCTCTTCTATCCTTATCTCCTTATTTCAAACTTTATCTTTTCATCTGTGGCATTTGTCCAACCATCTGCTAATTAAAGACCTGACTGTATTAGTTACCAAGCTTTGTCATGCCCCCATCTCTCTTTCAGCTTCCCCCCTCCCCTCCCCCCCCCCCCCCCCCCCATATACCATCAGCCTGAAGAAGGGTCCCAAGCGTCGTCTATCCATGTTTGCTTATTGCCTATCTTGACCCAGTGAGTTACTCCAGCCCTTTGTCTTTTTATGTGATAACATTAGGTGCGTGACTGAGAGTAATTTCATGCACATACTTTAAATCGAAATATTCTTGAATCACAATATTTATTGTAAGTTTATCCTATCCATATGTGAAAATATTATATTTTCTGATCAAACACAATTGTGTTTCATCTGTGCTTTAAATAGACTGCTTATTGCCTATTACGGAGCACAAGAGAGTATAGATGCTGAAATAGTCATATAGAAAGAGAGTGAGATGGACATAGAGAGTCTTACAGCACGGATAAAGGCCGTTCAGCCAAACATGTCCCTGCTGTCCACAATGCCCATATAAGCAAGTCCCAATTGCCTATGTTTGACCCTAATCCCTCTAAACCTTGTTTAACCATGAATCTGTCCAGATGTCTTTTTTTTTGTTAAGTTTTTTTATTAATTAGAAGCAATTACATAATTTTTTTTAAAAGATACGTGTTCATTGTTGACGTAATAAAAATAATTTTGTTCTTTGTAGCTATACATAATCAGAATTATTTATGTTAATCCTTGCTTAATAATTGTGCTTCTATATTTTTTTTTCCATTTTTTATAAAGATAGAAAATAGTGGGAAAAGATTAAACAAAAAAAAAATATATATATACATATATAAAGTTAGGAAAGAATGGAATATTCTACAGATTTTACATCATTGGAGATATATCCGCGTTTTATGAAATGTACTACTTCATCTATTCTTCGATTCTGGTTTCAGTCGGGTTCTCGTGCCGAATCAGTTTGCCCCTTCAAATATTCAATAAATGGGGACCATATTTTTTTAAATAGTTCTTGTTTGTCCATTAAGACAAATCTTATTCTTTCCAAATATAGGGTCTCCGACATTCTGTGGTCCACATTTTAATTGTGGGGGTTAGTCTGTCCAGATGTCTTTTAAATGGTGCTATTATACCTGCTCAACAAATTCCTCTGGCAGTTCATCCAGAAAAGTATGTGTGGAACAAATTGCGCCTTTGATTCCTATGATATCTGTCCCATCTCATGTTAAACCTATGTCCTCTAGTTGTGTTCCTACTCTTCAAAAATATGCTCTCTTTCGGTTCATTATGATATTATACACTACTCTCAGATCACCCTGCAGTCTTCTATAGTCCGAGGAATAAAATCCTAGCACCACTCCCTAGAACTCAGTTCCTGGAGTCCTGGCAAGATCCTGGTAAATCTTTTCCTTACTCTTTCCAGCAGACTTCAGGAAAAACCGGCACAGTCCCACACCACTTCACATCAATGACAGCGATGTGGAGGTGGTCAGTAGCACTAAGTTCCTGGGGGTGCAGATCACTAGCAGTCTGACCTGGTCAAATAATATCTCATCAACAGTTAAGAGAGCGCAGCAGCGGTTGCACTTTCTGCGCCGGATGAGAAGAGCTCACCTCCCCCATCCCATCCTCACTGCTTTCTACAGGGGCACCATAGAGAGTATTTTGACCAGCTGTATCTCTGTCTGGTTTGGGGACTGTAAAGCCTCCGACTGGAAGTCCATGCAGAGAGTGGTGAGGACAGCGGAAAAAATCATCGGGACTTCTCTCCCCTCAATCGGGGATATTGCGACCAAACGTTGCATGGATAGGGGAGAACCAGTAGATGTGGTGTATCTGGACTTCCAGAAGGCTTTCGACAAGATCCCACATAAGAGATTAGTATATAAGCTTAAAACATACGGCATTGGGGGTTCAGTATTGATGTGGATAGAGAACTGGCTGGCAATCAGGAAGCAAAGAGTAGGAGAATGTCATATTGAATGGCGGTGCAGGCTCGAAGGGCCGAATGGCCTACTCCTGCACCTAATTTCTATGTTTCTATGTTTCTAATCGATGGGATAGGCAGTCAAATCCTTTTACCCAGGATGGAAATATCATATACTAGAAGGGAGAGGGGCAAATGTTAAGTAGATGTGCGGGACAAGTTTATTGCAGAGAAACATAGAAAATAAGTGCAGGAGTATGCCATTCGGCCCTTCGGGCCTGCACCACCATTCAATATGATCATGGCTGATCATCCAACTCAGTGTCCCGTACCTGCCTTCTCTCCATACCCCCGATCTCTTTAGCCACAAGGGCCACATCTAACTCCCTCTTAAATATAGCCAATGAACTGGCCTCAACTACCTTCTGTGACAGAGAATTCCAGAGATTCACCACTCTCTGTGTGAAAAATGTTTTTCTCCTCTCGGTCCTACAAGATTTCCCCCTTATCCTTAAACTGTGACCTGACCCCTTGTACTGGACTTCCCCAACATCGGAAACAATCTTCCTGCATCTAGCCTGTCCAACCCCTTAAGAATTTTGTACGTTTCTTTAAGATCCCCCCTCAATCTTCTAAATTCTAGCGAGTACATGCCGAGTCTATCCAGTCTTTCTTCATATGAAAGTCCTGACATCCCAGGAATCAGTCTGGTGAACGTTCTCTGTACTCCCCCTATGGCAAGAATGTCTTTCCTCAGATTAGTAGACCAAAACTGTACGCAATACTCCAGGTGTGGTCTCACCAAGACCCTGCTCCTACACTCAAATCCTTTTGCTATGAATGCTAACATACCATTCACTTTCTTCACTGCCTGCTACACCTGCATGCTACTTTCAATGATTGGTGTACCATGACACCCAGGTCTCGTTGCATCTCCCCTTTTCGTAATCGGCCACCATTCAAATAATAGTCTACTTTCCTGTTTTTGCCACCAAAGTAGATAACCTCACATTTATCCACATTATACTGCATCTGCGATGCATTTGCCCACTCACTCAACGTATTCAAGTCACCTTGCAGCCTCCTAGCATCCTCCTCACAGCTAACACTGCCCCCCAGCTTCGTGTAATCCGCAAACTTGGAGATGGTGCATTCAATTTCCTCGTCCAAATCATTAATATATATTATAAATAGCTGGGGTCCCAGCACTGAGCCTTGCGGTACCCCACTAGTCACTGCCCGTCATCCTGAAAAGGACCCGTTTACTCCTACTCTTTGCTTCCTGTCTGCCAGCCAGTTCTATTCACATCAATACTGAACCCCCAATACCATGTGCTTTAAGTTTGCATACTGATCTCTTATGTGGGACCTTGTCAAAAGTCCAGATATAACACATCCACTGGTTCTCCCTTATCCACTCTACTAGTTACATCCTCAAAAAATTCTATAAAATTCGTCAGACATGATTTACCTTTCATAAATCCATGCTGACTTTGTCCAATGATTTCACCACTTTCCAAATGTGCTGCTATTCCATCTTTAATAACTGACTCTAGCAGTTTCCCCACTACCGATGTTAGACTAACTGGTCTGTAATTCCCCGTTTTCTCTCTCCCTCCCTTTGTAAAAAGTGGCGTTACATTAGCTACCCTCCAATCCTCAGGAATTACTCCAGAATCTAAAGAGTTTTGAAAAATTATTACTAATGCATCCACTATTTCTGGGGCTACTTCCTTAAGTACTCTGGGATGCAGCCTATCTGCCCCTGGGGATTTATCGGTCTTCAATCCATTCAATTTACCTAACACCACTTCCCGGCTAACCTGGATTTCACCCCGTTCCATCTCATTGTACCCCCAGTCCCCTGCTATTTCCGGCAGATTATTTATGTCTTCCTTAGTGAAGACAAAACCAAAGTAGTTATTCAATTGGTCTGCTATGTCCTTCTTCCCCATGATCAATTCACCTGTTTCTGTCTGCAAGGGACATAATTTTTTTTACTAATCTTTTTCTCCTCACATATTTAGAAACACTTTTGCAGTCAGTTTTTATGTTCCCTGCCAGTTTTCTTTCATAATCTTTCCCTTTCCTAATTAAGCCCTTTGTCCTCCTCTGCTGGACTGAATTTCTCCCAGTCCTCTGGTTGGCTGCTTTTTCTGGTTAATTTGTATGCTTCATCTTTTGTTTTGATACTATCCCTGATTTCCCTTGTTATCCACAGATGTACTACCGTCCCTGATTTATTCTTTTGCCAAACTGGGATGAACTATTTTTGCAGTTCATCCATGCAGTCTTTAAATGCCTTCCATTGCCTATCCACCTTCAACCCTTTAGGAATCAATTGCCAGTCTATCTTGGCCAATTCATGTCTCATACCCTCAAAGTTACCTTTCTTTAAGTTCAGAACTCTTGTTTCTGAATTAATTATGTCACTCTCCATCCTAATGAAGAACTCAACCATATTATGGTCACTCTTGCCCAAGGGGCCACGCACAACAAGACTGTTAACTATCCCTTCCTCATTACTCAATACCCAGTCTAGAATAGCCTGCTCTCTCGTTGGTTCCTCTACATGTTGGTGGGTGGGTGCTTGGAACACCATGCAGGGTGTGTCATTGAGGCAGATATGATTGTAGCATTTAAGAGACTTTTGCATAGGCATTTGGATTTGCATGAAATGCAGGAATATGTGTCTTTTTACAATACTGCACTCAAAAATGTGACAACGGGGATCAAATTCCAAATTCCTTCAAAAAAGATGACAAGCACTTAATTGGGTTCATGCCTAACATAGTATCAACAAAAAATATAAGAAAAGATAACATATTGATGGCAAGTTTCCGAAAATGGCATCAGAATACACAAATACATTTTGTATAACGGTTATCACGTGGTGTCAACCAGTGACCTGGTTGGCACAGTAAGTGCATGCATTTCTTATTCCTTTCTATGTTTATGAATACTACATGGAACAATAAAATTGCAAACACCTTTTCCACTTCATTCACCTGATCATGTAGTAGAATACTACAAGATAGAATACTACAAGGCACACTAAAAGGTTCCCAGAAAATGAACGTTACATTATTAGCGAGAACCAAGCATTTTCACCAATGTGATCTAAACGGTACATTACCTTATGGATTTGATCTATAGATGGCCGATGATTCGTCAGATCGTTTGATTTGGGCTGATTTTTTTGTGAGTAAAATGTCTCCGTAACGGTCGCTGCAGAGCTTCCCGAAGTTGACAAGAAGGAATTAAGTTAGCGACTTGGTCGGTACGAAAGATAAACAAGAGACAGCGTGTTGCCAAATTAAAGATTGGCTCAGTTTCTTAGTTTTGATGACCAATTTATGACCAAATATTTTTTTTAATTGATTTTGAAAAGTCCGAAAATATATCATAAACGGTCGTTGCGTTTTTGACACCACAATGTTTTCGATATATTAAATTGGAAAATAAGAAAAAATAATTAATGCCCAAAAATCGCTACTACTGTAGGATACCTCGGTGTGCTTTTGAAAAGCATTAGAGGTTTGGACCCTCCATGATTTAACTTACGGAGGTACCGCCCCCGATAAACGGTCGTAACAATGGACAATGATCATTATGGGATCTCTACTGTACTGTATTTTCTTTATGTTACTGTATTTTTCTCCTGGTATTGATGAAGATATTTCCATAGATCAGTATCAAAATGCATATGTATGAGGGACTATATGAAGTTTATTTATGAATTGAATATTCATGACTAAATAATGTCACATTTTTGGTGTCCAAATTGGTGATAAAACGATTAAGATTTGTCTGTTATGAAAAACGTTTTTGACTTTCGGTCTTGAAGTTGTCTAAGTTATATTTATTATTTATAAGGTTTCACATGATGGGTAGATTTTTGTTAGACACATGTATTGGTGTAAAAAACTGAATAATAATCGTGTTCCTCAAAATCTCTCCAGTATTGTAAAAAGACACATATGGATTATGTGCTGGCAGATAAGTTTGGTTGGCATCATGGTCAGCACAAACATTACGGGCAGAAGGGTTTGTTTTGGTGCTATACTGTTCTATGTTCTAGTTCCGATGTTGTCCTCGATGAAAACATAAGAGATTACAGATGCTGGAATCTAGAGCAAAAAACGAGGTGCTGGGAGAATTCAGCAGTCCAGTGAAGGGAAAATAACAGGCAACATTTTGGATTGTGACACTTCCAACTGATGGAGTAGAGGGGAAAAACTGAGAGAGATGGGAGGAAGGAGTGAGGCAAGAGTCGGCAAATGATTCAGATGAATTCAGGTGAATTCAGCTGTGGAGTGATGACTGGCAGACAGGTGAGATTTGGAGTATTGCGTTCAGTTTTGTTCACCGGAGGGAGGTATAGGGACAGGTGATGCATCTCTTTGCAGGGGAAGTTATGTGGTGAAGTGAGGGGTGGGTGGGGATGAGCTAAAATAATTGCTGAAAGAGAGGTCTCTGCGGAAGGGGCTTGCGACAGCCCTTGCAGGTAAAGACAGAGGTTTACTTGCAACTCCTCCAACCTCGTCTATTGCATTTGGTGCTCCCACAATGGCCTCCTCTCCATCAGCAAGACCAAGTGGAGACTAGTCAACCATTTAGCTGAACGCTTATGCTTCATCTACCAGGGCTCACTGCTAGCCATTTTAATTTATTTTCCTTTCCCATGCCAACCTCATCCACCACATCCTACACAGCCAAAGTGAAGGCACATTGCAAACTGGAAGAACAGCACCTCATATTTGACTTGGGAAGTTTACAGACCCCATTTCTCATCTACCCAGCTTCCCCCCCCCCTCCCCCCCACCCTTTTTTCCACTCCCCATATCCTTGTCACCCAGTTCTTTTCCCCTCCCCCATCAGCTCATCCACCCAACCCTCCAAACATTTTATTTTTGTACCCCCTTCCCCTCATCACGCCTTGTTCTCTTCTATGCACTTCTGGTTCTAAGGGTCATTAATCATCTGAATTTGCTCCTTATCTGAATTTACCGAAGACTTGCCAGTTCTTGCCCCAACCCTATCTCTTGCCTCTTTCGCAACCTTCTCTCTAATCCATCAGCCTGAAAAAAGGACCCAACCCAAAACATTGTCCTTTTTTTTCCTCCACAGATGCTGCCTGGCCTGCTAAGTTCCACCAGCACTTTTTTTTGTTTGTTCTCATGAATTCAAGGAATTTACGTAACCAAGTTGGTACTTTTGTTATTTCAAGGTTGAATCTCTCTAAATGAGTGCAAGTAGACACAACTATAATTGGTGATTTGAATTTGCTACTTTATAAATTGCACGAAACGAAAAATGTTCTGTTTGTACCTAGTGCTTATTGGCAAAATAGGAACTTCAGTCAAAGCACAGAAATATGTGTGTTACAATGTGTGTGCACTTGGTATATTTATATCTTATATTACAGACAGAAAACAACGATGGAGCAAATCCAAGTATCAGAAAATCCCTCTTTCCTCTTTTTAGTGCAAAGAGCCATTTAAAAAATATCTGTTCCTCAAGACAACCTCCTGTAGTCAATCTTCCCATGGTATTCATTTTAAAATATTGTATTCCTAACAAGCTATAATACCTCAGCGCCATAACAGCTAGAGCATGCACATATTTGAAATGGATTTAAGCTTGGGTATTCCTCTGTATTCTCATAAATAACACGGGGAATGCAGATAGGAAATTAATTTTTGTGAATAACTGGATACTTTCAATTTTTCGGTGAAAAGAGCTTTTTGTTTTTGCTGCCATTGAACTAATAGCATGTTCAAGAATCAGAACGTTTCAAATTTGGGAAGCAGTAACAAAAACACAATTGCATGTAATTGGGAAATGCTGAATTATATACATGTCTTGGCTATGGTGCTTCTTAGAGAAAAACAATCTGATATTTTTCAAGTAGATTCGTTTCTGACCACTTCACAAATATACCAAAAATATTCATTTGAAACTAGACCACATAGAACGTTGTGCTTTTAACCATGTTCATATTATTGTAGCCTAATGGTTTAGATAGAACTAATGTTTGTTTGCGCAAGATAGCAGATATGTTGCTACTAATCTGTCCCTTGTATAAAAGTTCATTCATAGCAAAAACATAGATTTTCTTGAAATATTTGTAATAGAATACAGATTTTGATAAGTGAATGTTCTGCACAATTGGAAAAAAAATCCAAAGCAATAACACAAAATCCATATTTGCTGCCATTGCACTGTAGAGCTGTTATCAATTTTGAAGTCTGCATTTGTGGACAAATGCATAATTCCAGGCTCTCAGTAATCCCATGCTTTTCCAAAGCTTGTAGTTTTGCAGTCCTTACAGATGAACCTTTCTCCAAATCATTTTTTGAAAATAACTTTATGGAACCATGTTTTTTGTAAAATATCTTTAAAATGGTCCTTGTTGACTGATTAAAATTAGATGTTTTAGAGACATCTCCAAAACAATAATTATTACTTAATATTTTGTTCTAAAATATTAATTGTTAACAGAATTCCCCAAAGAATATTTCAAAATTCAATAATTTTTTTAATGTAAAACTCTTTAAATTGATTTATGATATATTCTACTATAATTGCACACGTCCCAATCTTTATTTTGTGCTCTGCAAATTATTTCAAACTATCGATTAAAGATTGATTAAATAATTCTTCAATGTTGCTCATCCTGTAATAGCATTGTTTTTACTTGACTCCAAAGATCCCCTGTAACTTGTGCCACAATTAACATAAAATTAAGAAAGGAGAAATCCATGCCACAGAGTGGCTGCTGTTGTCAAGATTAGCACTTTTGCAAATTAGTCTCTTCAAAAGTTAGTAAATCTACCCCAAATTTTTATTTGCTGATCTGTATCTAATATAGTTATTGGTATTGAAGCACAAGTCTTACTCATGTGATCTGAGGTTTAGAACAGGGTAACTACTTAGTAGTCTATTTGGTTCTGAAATATCTTTTGAGAAAAGGATCAGATTTTCTGATCACTCATCCATAACAAAAATATTTATTTCTATATCACCTTGGAAGAACAAAGTATTGCAAGAACTGAGTTAAGTCTCTTTTTGAAATTAGCAGTTTAGATTATGCAATTATAGAAAACAATAAATCTTACAAATAACTTCATATATATTGTATTGTATACTTCCTCCTCTGATAGGCACCATAGAGGGCCATTTTTTGGACAAAGCTATGTAATCTTTCATTCAGTCTAATTTTGACATTCCATCTTGACTTCTGGCTACATACATATTTGCTACATTACCAAAATCCTATTCACTCTGTTTCCAGGCTGTGATCGAGCTAAACTTTAAAGAATGCATGTCATTACCAAATTTGAAATCCAAGAACATGTTCTTATTATGTGCGAAGTTCCTGTGGTAATGCAAGCTTTTTGTTCTTAGATGCCGAGCAGTGATGGCCATGATCGGCAGGCATTACAGAAAGCTCTACAGTCTTGTCAAAACAGAGGCAAGGATTGGTCCATGGATAAAATGGTGGATGATCAGTCTCAGGTATTTTTCTCAGGAATCTTGGACTGTTTCACAGCCAGTGAAATAATGTTGATGTGCAATCACTATTGTTCAGTGAGGTAATTTGAACCTAATGGAATTAACTTTTGCCATAAGTTCCAATGCAAATAGTTGAAAAGTAGTTTTGTGCTAATGTTACTTATTCCTTTCTTAGACCTTTACTTTGCATTGTCATTAGCTTGCGTTCATACCAGTATTGTGGGTTCTAAAAGAACTGCAATGGCCATTGTAGAACTTCCACATTTGGAGCAAGAGGTACCTAACAGGAAGGGAAAGTGAAATAAAAAGGAGCTGCAGATGCTGGCTTATACCAGAGATAGACACAAAATGCTGGAGAATGCTTTTCTGGTCAGAATCCTGCTTCTGAGGAAGAGTCCCAACATAAAATGTTGCATGTCCATTTTCTCCAGCATTTTGTGTCTATTTTCGGGTGAGTGAATGGGTAGTTTGAGAAGGTGTGGTTTTTGTGCATTTAAACTGGGATTACATCTACTCCCAATGAATGGACTCAAGGCTTTCAATACTATTTCAAATTATTTTTCTCCACTTTCGATCAGGAATCTGTGGGGAAGGTGCATCTTTTCAAGGTGTCTTTGATAATATTTTTTAATCTTTTCTGTTAATTGGATATTCTCTTCATATGACAGTTCTTGGAGTAGAATGCCTGTTTCAGAAATCTGCTGTCAGCATGTGAACTGACTGAGTGTAATTATTGCCTCAGTGATGGACTGTTTGGTTGCCTCTTAACTATGCCACATTGCAGGTACTTTGTAGGCCATGATTTTATTCTTGGTGGAAAAAATGGTGGGTTAGTTATTCATCAATGTGTTTTTTTAAATCTTCAACAGAAGCACCCCTTGAAATCTCTGCGAAAGTTCTTGCAGCTCCCAACTTCATTAAGTCACTCTACTTCCTCAGACGTGCGATTTCAAGCTTTGCCAAGTCAGCCAGCCAAATCAACTCGCAGTGAGGGTCGCCACCGTACAACAGGACAGACTCATAACAGCTCTATACGACAAGATTCCCAGGCAAAACCTAGGCCAAATTTCCAACTACCTGGCCAAATGGAGCCAATTTGGCACGTGATACCAAGTGGCAGGACTGGTATTGATGGAGCTATTAACTCTGACCAGATAATCTCAAAGACAAGTCAGAATGGTCATTCTATACATATAACTAGAACAGCACGTCCCAGAATGCCAAATCTAAATGATTTAAAAGAAACAGCACTGTAGTTCTTGTTTAAAAAAAAAAGGTGAATAGTATTATTTTAGATGAATAATCTGTAATAAAGTAAAAATACTCCCAACCAATGCACCAGTGATGAGCAGAATTATTTTAAATTTAAGTTTTTCAAGAAACTACTAAACAGCTGTGTAGAAATGATGTGTATATAATGATTTCTAACAATGCTCACAATTCATATGGTGTTGCAATTATTGGGTATCAGTTAAACAATTTGTAGTTATAGCAAATATATTTGTATATTATTGGGGAGAAATTATTGGAGAATATCTTGGGATCCATGTTTTCACAAGAGCACAATATTACCATGTACTAATGCACAGTTTATTCACAAGCTGCTGATGTTTCCTCGCATTTGGTACTTATTCTTCCTCATAACAATCATCACTTGCATTATATTTCAGCATATGGATAGTGGCATTTCAGGAAATATACTAGTAATTATATTTGGTGTGCGCAATTAGCAGCTTGTCAAAGTTTGATAAAAGGATTTTATTTTTGGTATGTAATTTAAAATCTATACAAAATACTTTATGAAAATTATATATAGAATGAACTCAAATTACGTTCCAAATTGCAGTTTCATAAACTGAAAATGCAAAACTAACACCATTTCAACCAATGATGTGTTACAGATGATTGAGCCTATTATTTTGCAGATTATGCAACTGAGATGATATTTTCATTCATTTAGATTATAGTTAAAAAGCTTAAATCCATTTGGCTTGAACCAGGTGAATAAAACTCTTCTGGATGAAGGTTTTAATTTTTACATTTTGTGCTTAACAGTGAACTACACATATATTGTATAGACATTTTTAAAAATCATGCATAAGATGCAATGATTATCTAAATTGCAAGAATACAGCTGGAATCAATTTCACCACATCCCGATCTCTAGCTTTGGGGTCATGGATGAAAAAAAATGTGTCAGTGAAAAGATTGCAACTTTTTTAAAGAAATGTTGACTTCTGTTCTTTCCCCACAACGCTCATTATCTTTACCACTTTGAATTTTATTGTCTAATTGTACTAAATCCGCTTTGGCACTTCCCATTGTCTAATAATTGATTCTTGATTATCTACCAGTGCAGTAATATATATTTTGTTTCCTCATGTTTATTTAATTACATTATCATTGCATATTTTGGTTGCTTGAGTGTCACTGTGTTCTGTTAATGATGGTCTTGGATAATTTTATTCGGTCATGTGCCAGTAACAAAATTACACAACTTCCAGTGGTACAATTCGCTTAGTTGATTATTACTGTGCTACCAAAGGGATAAAATGTTAAGTTCTCATCTTCCCTCTTTTCAGTATGGGCTTCTTTCAAGTGAGGTTTTCTGTGGAGTTCATGGGAATATAATTTCTACAAACAGTTTCTTACTGCTTGGTAGTTTTTCAGTATCATGCTGATTCTGATCATTATACTTTCTTACTGGTTGACTTATAAGTAACTTTTATGGTGGAGATGTGATGCTTCACCAGAGTATAAAAATGTCGAGTGAACTGTGGTGGAAATGGATGACAAGCCCAGCAGGCTTCGATCCATACTCGATAAACGCTTGTGGCCGTACCTGGCATGAAAACGTTTAGTATCAAAATTGTACATTTTCTAATTTGTAATTGTCTTTTAAATTGATCATGCTAGAGATTGTGTTCTCTTATGTGGGAACATCCAAGATATCCATGTTATTTTTCATGTTAAACATCTACATTTTTTTAAATTCATGTTTTCACCAGTGCTAGCTGTTTTTCATTGTTGAACTCTGGTACAGTGATTCTATGGACAAAAAGTGTTTTGGGAGAAAACAATGGGTAAAAGGATCAACCAAAAGCAAAATGCATGCTGGAAATTTGAAATTAAAGCAAAAAATGGTTGATAAAAGCAATAGATAATGGGTCATGAATGGCAAATGTTAATATTATTTTTCTTTTTAAGATCCTGCTTGATGAGCTAAATATTTTCAGTGTTGCCTGAAAATAAAATGTTGGTCTTGCACAATATTTCATATTGGCATCAGTTTTTCAAAAAGAGAAATAGCACCAAGTCACCTATCATCCAAAAATAGCAGTTCAGGAGGAAATTAAGTTCTCGTCTGTAATTTTCACAAGATCATATTCTGATTTTAGGCAGAATTTAACAATTTACATTTCACATTTTTTTTTAAATATTCTGCTTGCCTTTAAATGTAAATATAAACACAGTCAAATGTACATGTATAAAAACACAGCACAGGAACGAGCTTCCTGGCCCACAGTGTCTGCGATGATAATGCTGGCAGTTTAAACTAATCCCATCTGTCTCATAATGGTACAGATCTTTCTATTCACTGTCTGCTCATGTGTTCGTCTTCGTGCTTCATATGAGTTGCTATCATATCTGTTTCCACCATCTCCGTTGGCAATGCATTCCAGGCACCTACCACTATGTGTAGATAAAATAAAATTCCCTAGAAATCTCTTTTAAACTTTCCCCCTCTCACCTTACACCTAATTTCCATAATATATGACATTTCCTTGTAGTCAAGTCCCCAATCTAGGCAAGATCCTGGTGAACCTCTTCTGCACCGTCTCCAAAGCCTCCATGTCCTTACAATAGTGTGATGACCTGAACTGCATACTGTACTCCAAATCTTTATACAACTGCAACGTGACTTGTCAACTTGAATACTCATTTCTCTGATTGATCAAGGCAAGCACTTATAGGGAGATATAGACATGCACTCTAAGATTCCTTTCTGTACATCAATGCTCCTTTGGGTCCTGCTATTTCCAGTATAGTTTTCCCTGTCAATTCACTTTCCAAAGTGCATCACCTTTTGTCCATTGAACTTCCTCTACCATTTCTCTGCCCAAATTTCCAACTGATCAACACCCTTTTGTATTCTTTGATAACCTTTCTTGCTATCCACAACTCCAACAACTTTCCATGTCATCTGCAGACTTATTTATCAGATCACTTATATTTTCATCCAAATAATTCATGTTGTACAAACAAAAGACGTCCTACATTTATCCTTGCGGCACACCACTGGTCACAGACCACTAGCCCAAAAAAAATCTACCACTATCGTGTCTTCTGTGACTAAACCAATTTTGTTTCAAATTACCCAACTCACAGTATACATAGGTAGACTCAAAATGCTGGAGTAACTCAGCAGGACAGGCAGCATCTCTGGAGAGAAGGAATGATCTTCCAGCAGAAGTGGTGGAGGCAGATCGATTTTAACATTTAAAAGTAAAGTGGTATATGGACGGGAAGGGAATGGAGGGGTCTGAGTGCAAGTAGATGGGATTAGGGGAAAATAAATGTTCGGCACGGACTGGAAGGGCCGAGAAGGCCTGTTTCCGTGCTGTAATTGTTATATGGTTATATGGGTGACGTTTCGGATCGAAACCCTTCTACAGACTTCACTATATATTCCAATTTGCTTCTTTTATTTCCTGAATTCACAAAATGCTGGAAACATGTCAAATTTCCACTGGTCCACGAGGTCAGTTAGCTTGCAAACATTTTTTTAAGGGCACATTGCCCTTATGTAAAATGTATATGCAGCTGAAAGATCAAAATCAAGCATTTGCATTAATAGAAGTAGCACAAAAACAAAAGCTTTAATACAGTTGAGATACCTGTTGAACTAAAACCAATGTTTACAACTTGGGATCATGCATATGCACACTTGAAATCATAGATTTCATTGTTTAGTCATGATGAATAACAAGATGATCAAAAAGCATAATATAATTCCTGAACTCGTCCATTGGTAAGAAGTAATAATTAATCAATAAGCCTAAATAATTACCAAACTTTAAACAAATGAACAAATATGGAATTCTGTCAAAAGTCAACATTGTCAGAACCAATTGCATTACCATCCTTTTTTCAAGAAATTACTAATAGTTATATGCCATATTATTCGCAGGCAATTTTGAAATTAATTTTGATCCTTATCTTGCAATTGGAATTGATCTCAGAATAAAGATTTTTTTTTAATATATATATTTTCAGCTACTTTTAAGTAGTTCAGGTTTAAAATATTTATATTTGTGTTCCAAAGCTTCAGTACAGCAAAACACAAAATTTGCAGCATCACAATTTGCCCAGATATTTTCTTCAAGAAACTAACTAATCGTTTAACTAATCGTTTCACACATGTACTGTTCTTTGAAAATAGTGCCTTGTTGGTTTACAGTTAAATTTGCACAACAGTGCGTGATTTTTTTCAACGGTATCTTGCCTTATTTTTATTTGAAAGATTTCCACAACTTCAGAATCAATATCTTTTCTAGGAAAGATTGATTTGTGATTGTTTTGTGTTTGCCAACAAATAATATGTGGCTTATCAACATTGCCACATATATTTGTGTTCTTTTCTGCTCTGTAAGGATTTTTACTTGATTTTTACATGAGTTGGAAAAATACTCCAGGTTTTCATTGAGCTTACCTTTCACTATTTCTTCTGTGCACAGACCAAGTTAAAATTTAAGAATATATATTTTATGTATTAAAAGGTAGGATTTTCAGTACAAACATTGTAATTCAAGCATTGAATGGATTCTGCCATTCCATTGGTGAAAGGTTCCTGTTCCTTGTGAGCAAGTGTTTGTACTAATTCACATTTTAAAATATGCTTATTTTAATGTTCTAGAAACTATGAATTCTTCAATGTTGATCTTTTCTAAATAGAACTTAGAAAAATCCAGCGCCTGAATAGGCGTTGCTGTATACAGTTTTTTACTGGTCCTTTTCAGTATTAACGAGATGAGTTACACAACTTCAAGATCTCAAACAGTTAAAATGTACAATTGACATTTCCTTTAAAATAGATCGCTTTTATATTCTGCAGAATTTTAAGTTTAAAAAAAATTATTGTTGCTGTCACATTACAATTTTTTTTACATCTGTACACTTTTTCATATTAAATGTTATATGGAAAGGTCAGTTTTCAGAGCTAAAACTTAAAAAAAGGTTTTTGCACAAAGCAACCAATATGCAGAGATTTTTATGCTACATTTTTAAAACAGCTTTTATACAATGGTAATTGATGCAGCATTAACCCAGGGTCTAAATAATTCAGCAGAATATAAACCAGCAAGTATAATTAGTGTATATGTACATTTCTGTCTCTGAAAGAATGTGTTCCATGCATGCAGATCCAAGTACTTCTTACCAGATTTGTATGGGTGTACACAAGTGTATTATCTCTTAGACGTTAATAGTACACATGTATAGGGGTTAGAAATTGCTACCAAGAGTATGATATTAATAGGGAAAATCAAATAATCATAAATTGCTATTTAATATTTTTCTGTTTAGATAATGTCCAGATGTACAAAGAATATGGAAATAAAAGTTGCATTAAGGTGTATATGTAATTCTCTAAAGTGTTTAATGCCTATAGTCACTACTTAAATTATATTTTAGGCAGATTTTTTTGAAAGAAAAACTGCAAATGTTTTCAAGAATTCAGTTATCAGTGAACTCAAAAGTCCTGTATTTGGAATTCTGTATGGCGATGTGCATATATGTCACATAGTCGCATTCTTGTTTGTTTAAGCCGTTGCAGTTATTCCCTTTAAATAATTGGTGCAAGATATAAAGCATTTGTAAATTGTTTATAACATTTATATGTTTGTATATTGAACCTTTATGGTGTGATTCCCATCTGTATGTACAACTATGTTGTAAAATTTAAATCATAATGTTGTCACTGAATATTGGCATGAAATTGGTTAATTTTTACTAAGCACAATGTATTTTTGAATGGAACTTGTAAAACACACCTTTATAAAAATGCAAATGTTTGCACTAAAATATCAAGTATTCCTGTTTTCAATACTGTATACATGTTTAATTTTAATCGTGGGAGTGTGATGTATAAAGATATACAATACAATATTTATTGTTATTTGAACCTCAAAAGAAGTTCAAACTAAATTTGGTTTCTGCAGTCATACAACAAAAAAAGAACCAAGGCACACAGCCAACACAGTTTACACAAACATCCATCTCCTTCTCACTGTGATGGAAGGCAAAGTCTTGTCTCTACCCTGTGTTCCATTTCTTCTCCCGATGTTAAAGCCCCCAGCGGGCGATGGCTAGTCCCGCGGCCGTTAAGGAGACTTAGGGTTAGGGCGATGTTAGGGCCGTTAAGTTGGGCGATGTAAGGCCCCGCTCCGGGTCTTAATGCCGTAGTTCCCAGCGGGCGATGGCAAGTCCCTCGGCCGTTAAAGCAGCGCGGGGCGATGCAAGGCCCTGCTCCAGGTCATTTTCAACCCCGCAACTCGGGCGGCAGAAGTCGCCGTTGCGGGAGCTCCGAAAAACGGTCTCCCACCAGGGACCCGCGAGCTCCTGATGTCACCGTCCACCGGACCTGCAGCTGGAGCTTCTGAGCTCTGGAGTCGGGTCACAGCCGCGCCACCGCAGCTCTCCAATCTCCGAAGCCGGCCAGCCTAACGATAGTAAGTCCGCAGTTCCGCGACTGGAGTCCCCAGGTCGTTCCGGTTGGAGGCCGCTCCACTGTGCTACGCCCCTACGACAACAGAGACCAACAGGGAAACGGTCGGGTCACCTGTACAGGGAAGAGATTTAAAACTTTCCCCCCACCCCCCCATATACACAGCTAAAAACAATATAAAAACCACAACAAAACTATACATTCCACGGGACAAAAAATTAAAAAAAAGATAGACAGACTGCAGAGACCGCTGCAACGTCAGTCGCGCCACCTACGTGCGTCGGTGCATTACAAGAAAAATCTGCCTTCTCTTAGGGTATGTGATTGACATAGAATTGACTTAAATACCTTAGTTTCCTTTGATCTTATAATTATAATTATTTGGTAATTATTCGAATTAATATTAAATTCCATTCTTTTTTCTGGTTGAATTGAAGTTTCTATGTTAATTTGTCTGGAAACCAATTCATATAAAAAATATATTGCTTACGTAATTTCACATGTGAACAAGCAGCAATATGCATTTAGAGGGGAGAGATGGCCTTTATAATTTAGGAGTGATGCAAGAGTGAAAGCACAAGGCAAAGGCGATTGTTGATTTGCATATGCCCCATATAATGCAAATTGATTTTCCATATTAAAGGCAGTAACTATTTAGTGATCAAGCACAGATACATCTTTGAGGTCTATTCTCAACAGGTCCATCACGCTTTTCATATAAATGTTATACACTCGATCTACTCCAATGCATAATACGACTTTTTTTCTTGTTTTTAATGTACAGTTCAGATCCCAACAAATTGATAAATCAAAGAACTTTTTTCCGAAGAAGGATTCCGACCCAAACCTTGCCTGTCTTTTCCCTCCTTAAATGCAGCCTGATCTGCTGAGTTCCTCCAGCACTTTTTGCTTTGCTCAAGATTCCAGCATCTGCAGTTTCTCCTGAGTCCCTCTTACCCGATCAACCCTGATTCACTGTCGACAATATAGCCTAATGGCACATTTTGAATAAAACCACCAAAATAATGTGATGTTACGTTGGTGTAATATTGGACCATTAATCTGACGACCTGCATGAGCAATACAATACAACAGGTGAGTTAAAGATTAACCGCGACAGTTTAAAAATTGAATTGCATTGGGTTTTTTTAAGTGAAAATACCAGTTTGGGATAGGCATCAAATTGTTGTGAATGATCAATATGTTTGTTAATACCAGTTCCATATTAACGTGTGATTCCACTATTTTTTAACATGGCTAAGCATGTTCCTCAACTATACTAAAAGATCAGGATTGGGTAATGTCACATTTAAAAATTATTCTTTGTCTGTAAATTGTCTTTAAAGTACCTCTAGCAGATATTGATTTTCTATACACATTAGATTATTTGTTGAATAGTGTTTTTATTAAATTCAGTAAATTCTGATATAAATACTACATCAGAATACAACGAGGGAACAGTGCCGTAGACATTTCAGGTGTGCACTAAAATCTGCTCTGTTGACTGAAAGTTAGAATTTTTAGAGAATGCAGAGGAAGATGTGGATGATGAGCATGAAGTTATAGAAAAAAATGTTAAATGTAGTTTAAACATTTTTTTTGTGACTTAAGCCATGAATTGAAAAAACTGTTCTTTAGGGAGAGGTGATGGAGCAAATGCCTTACCTAAAACGAAGATGGCTGAAATCACTTCCCCGGATGAAAGATACTGCACAGATAGGTAAAGCAGAGGCTGAAGTTTGGTTGGTAATATTTTTAGTCTCACTACCTGCCTGCAAAACTTTTTGCCCAAACTGTCTTCCAACAGTTTAATAACCAATAAATTATTAAAAAGAAACTGAATATTTTTAAATGGCATACTATTTTAAACCTTAAATTTTCCAAAAATGTTTTATAGGTTTATTAATATACTTTGTATTTCCCCAAAATGAAGAGATTAATATATTGGTTTATTAATATCATATACTTTTTCCTAATGTACCAGTATATTAATCCTTTAATTCTTTGAAAGGCCAAGGTTATCCTGAAGGTTGAAAAGCCAGGTACTTGACGGTGAAAATCTTCACGTTGTATATTAATGATTTGGATGAGGGGATTGAAGGCTTTGTGGCCAAGTTGGTGGATGATACGAAAATAGGTGGAGGGGCAGGAAGTGAGGAGACAGCAGGGACTTTGTGGAAGGACTTGGATAGGTTGGGAGAGTGGACAGAGATGTGTCAAATGGAATGAACGTAAGCATGCAGGTACAGCAGGCAGTGAAGAAAGCAAATGGCATGTTGATCTTAATAGCGAGAGGATTTGAGTATAGGAGCAAGGAGGTCCCACTGCAGTTGTATAGGACCCTGGTGAGACTGCACAGGGAGTACTGTTTGGAGTTTTGGTCTGCTAATTTGAGGAAGGACATTCTTGCTATTGAGGGAGTGCAGCGCAGGTTCACCAGGTTGATTCCGGGATGGCGGGATTGACATATGATGAAAGAATGCATCAACTGGGCTTATATTCACTGGAAGTTAGATGGATAAAGGGGGATCTTATAGAAACATAAAATTATTAAGGGATTGGACAGGCTAGATGCAGGAAAAAGGTTCCCGATATTGGGGGAGCCCAGAACCAGAGGTCACATTTTAAGAATAAGGGATAAGCCATTTTGGACTGAGATGAGGAAAAACCTTTGTGAATCTGTGGAATTCTCTGCCTCAGATGGCAGTGGAGGCCAATTCACTGGATGTATTCAAGAGAGCTGGATATAGCTCTTAGGGCTAACGGAATCAAGGGATATAGGGAGAAAGCAGGTATGAGGTACTGATTCTGGATGATCAGCCATGATCATATTGAATGACGGTGCTAGCTCAAAGGGCCGAATGGCCTATTCCTGCACTTATTTTCTGTGTTTCTATAGTGTAGCTAAGTGTGAGGTCAATTTAGGTAGTAGGAATAAAGGCGTAGATTATTTTCTAAACGGGGAGTGAATCCAGAAATTGGAGTGGCAATGGACTTGGGAGTGCTGGTGCAGGATTCCCAAAAAGTTAATCTTCAAGTCGAATCAGGAGTATAGAAAACAACTGTAATGCTAGCATTTATTTCAAGAAGGCGTGTAGGCAAAAATAGGTCAGGCTGTATTTGGAATATTGTGAGCAATTTTGGGCACCATATCTGAGGGAAATAAATAAATTATGTGTCTTCCATCTGAGGGCACCTATATCTGAGGCATGTGCTGGCTCTGGAGAGGGTCCAGAAGAGGTTTACAAGAATTATCCCAGGAATGAGTAAGTTAACAGTATGATGAGTGTTTGACAGCAGTGGGCCTGTACTTGCTGGAGTTTAGAATGAGGGGTGACCTCACTGAAATGTACAGAATAGTGAAAGGCTTGGATAGAGTGGATATGGAGAGGATGTTTCCACTAGTGGGGGTCTAGGACAAGAGGTCATGGCCTCAGAAGTAAAGGATGTTATTTTAGGAAGGAGATGAGGATGGTGAATCAAAGGATTTAGACAAAGGGTGGTGAATCTGTGGAATTATTTGCCACAGAAGGCTGTGGAGGCCAAGTCAGTGGATATATTTAAGGCAGCGAGAGATAGATTCTTGAATAGTGTGGGTGTCAGAGGTTATGGTGAGACAGCAGGAGAATGGGGTTAGGAGGGAGAGATAGATCAGCCATGATTGAATGGTGGAATAGATTTGATGGGCCAAATGGCATAATTCTGCTCCTATCACTTATGTGCCAAATGGCATAATTCTGCTCCTATCGCCCCTCATCTTATGACTAGAATGAAATGAGTCAGTAGAAATTCATTTTAATTTGATTGTACAATTTATTACGTACCATAGTAAATGTAACTACACTGGATTAAAACTGGCTGAGTCGTAAGCATAGATTGTTTTAAAACAAGGATAAATAGATCCATGGTTACACAAAAAGCTGGAGAAACTCAGCGGGTGCAGCAGCATCTAAGGAGCGAAGGAGATAGGCGACGTTTCGGGTCGAGACCCTTCTTCAGACTGGCATGTTCATTTAATTGTTAATTTTGAGCAAAGTCCATTTTTTTCTTAAGAGAATATGCCATTTCTTCTATTTTGTAAATTATATTACTGACATTTGTTCAGGCATTCAAGTAGTTCCATCCTGATAGCAATCCGAACATGCCACCCCAACGGTATAATTCTGAAGTATCGAGTTACAATTGGAGGACGTAGGAAATTCTGCACTGAAGACGATCTGTCTGAATTTCCATAAAACACCTAGGGGAGGGTAAAAATAATCCTATAAAGTTGAACAAAAGCAATAATTGAAATCAAAGCTTTCTAGCATGAGTGATACACCTTCCAGGACAACTCTTTCTGGTAAACAAGTACCAAGTGGGTGAACCTTGTTTCCTTGCCATCTGTAATGTTAGCACTTCTAAGTGGTAAGGGGATAACAGTAATTGTCATCAGCGACCATGGTGTGTTTCATTTATATCACCTTTTAATATAGAACATTCCAAAATGCCTCAAAGGATCACAAAAGGCATATTTAAAGTGTCTTGAAAGAAATTTGAAAGGTTTGGAGGAAGGGACGCCAAAGCATAAGGCTTGATAGCTGATAATGGAGCATTCAACAACAAAAACTTGAAGAAGCTTAGGTATGATGGCAGATTTGTAAAGCTGGAGGAGAATATGGAGCAAGTGAGAGAGATGAAGGGATTTGATAATGGTGAGGTTATTAAAGTGAAGTTTATCCCCTGGTGTATTTCTGGACCATGTTCCAGTACTTACTCGATTGTTTCCTGTCTGATCTTTATAGTAAACCCAGTTGAAGCTTTCATCAGATCTATACTGTATGCTGTACTTTGTCATCCATTCATCAGCATCACATCGTCCTTGTGTAATGATCCCAGAAATAACTCTGATTTTTTTAAGGTCAATCTGAAGCCATTGCTGATTGTCCTGGTACCTTGATAACCATGCACACCTGTAACATTAAAGACGAATGGTAAATAATGAAATCTATGGGAGAAAAATATATATTGAAAGATAGGACAAAGCCTGGCAAGTGGATACATTTTTTTGACTCGCAGATGTTTTGACAAAGACCAAGCAGCAGACATAATGGCTTGGAATATTCTATAAAAGTTCATTGTTCTACGTTTATTTGCCTGCTGAATCAACTGTCACCTCCAAAGGGATTTGGGCTACAAACCTTCACCGACAGGCTGTTGCCCAACCGATTGACCAGGCCCTGCATTGCACAAGGCGTTTCTAAACATCAGCAATTTGCTCCAAACTATTTAAGCATACTTTTGAACAAAAAAAAAGCCATATAACAAAAATACCCCACAACAATTTAACATAATTAAATTAACAAATCCAAATTATAATCTATTTTATCGCTTGAGCCCATCCTATCCTTCTATATGGAAATTAATTGAATTTGGGCTGATTTTGCCATTTTTTCATATGATGAGTTTCTATATCCACCATTTGTTCTTATTTTTAAAACTGGAATTCAAAATAAACGAAATGATCAGCCATGATCATATGAATGGCCTACTACTGCACCAATTTTCTATGTTTCTATGAAAGCCAAAAAAACAACCTTACACCAGCATTGCATTGCATCATCTGCCCATTGTTTTATCATCATTTGAGAAGTCATCAAACAAGTCATAAATTGGATATCAACCAATTGACAAAATGAGTATCACTCCAAGGAGGAAAACATTTCAAAGTTTCACGGAGAGATCTCAAATGTGGTTGGGGTGAGCCAAGTTTCTGTGTCCACAATTGTCAAGCAAGGATCTGAAACCAGATCCCTATCGCCCAAGAGGCAGGCAGATGTAGCCACAAAAGGAAAACAACGCTAAAAGATGAGACCTTGCTGATTCGGATAAGTAATAAGGATCATAGAAAGACAAGCGAAGTTCTGAAGGAAAAATGTAGTTGTATGTATGAAATAATTAATTCTAGATGATGTGTTTTTACTTTGGAAGATCACTTCATTTGCTGATTACATAGGTTTAGTGTGTTCAAGGAGATCTTGAAATAGGAATATCCATTGCTGTTTGAACAAGTACAAAATACAGTAAACACTCATTATAACAGACCATGGGGGGTGGGGAGGGGCAATGGTGTCTGTATATGCTGATTGTCTGCTATAAGGGATTACCAAATAATAGAGCACCATTGTATAAGTAGCAGAAACAAAGAACTGCCGATGCTGATTAATACACACAAGGGCACAAAGCACTGGAGTTACTCAGCAGCTCAGGCTGCATCTCTGGAGAACAGGGATAGATAATGTTACAGGGCAAGACCATTCTTCAGACTCTTGGTTTGGAACTGGGCCTGGAATCCAGGTGAGTGAAGGCCCCGGCGTGCTAGCGGCTGGGGGAGAGGTGAGAATCCACGGAGTCATGGTTCCGGCCCATGGGCGACGGGACTGCAGGTTGGCAGTGGCGGAGCTGGGGGCAGTGGCAGCAGCAGGCACAGCCGGGAAGGGGCCGTGGAAGCTCTGTGGGCTAGTGGTGATGGCAATAGGTCCATCCTGGAATCTGCTGGGGAGATGGTGTGGGCCAGTTTTGGCAGCTAGGCCTGGCGTAGGACAGTAGGTCCGGCCTGGAAATGGCCGGGGGTGGCGTTGATGACCCGGCCTGAAATCGGCCGGGGAGGTGGTGCAGGCCGAGGACTGTGTCAGCAGCCCGGCCTGGAGGTGAAGGTCTGTAGATCTGGCCTGGAAGCAGCCAGGGATGGGATCGGCAGCTGAGCCTGAAGGTGTGTATCGAGTGCTGCTTGGTCCACTGTAGAAACAGAAAGTCTCTCCAACTTTGTGTCTCCTACAATAAGACCACCAGTTTGGTATCAGTAAAAATAAGGAGCTATTTCATAATGCAACGACATAATTAAATATTTATTCCAAGAAAAAATACGATGCCTTGAATAAATTATTAGGTTGGTCTGTACACACAATTATCATTGACATTTATCACAAATGTTGTATGTCATTATTAGAATGGAATGATGATAGAAGTACAGAAGGGCGAACATGGGCTATCTCTGCTCACGTGACATTTTGAATGTTTTTCATAATGAGTTCCAGGTTGCCTGCCAGCATCTGCTGAAGCCACAATGCTAACCATTAAACAAATTGGGAGTTGACACAAAATGCTGGAGTAAGCAGGACAGGCAGCATCTCTGGAGAGAAGGAATGGGTGGCATTTCGGGTCAAGACCCTTCTTCAGGGGAATGGACGGGACAGAGATAGAATGTAGTCGGAGACAGTAAGACTGGTGGGAGAACTGGGAAGGGGAGGCGATGGAGGGAGAGAGACCATTTGAAGTTGGAGAAGTCAATGTTCATTCTGCTGGGATATGAGCTACCCAAGAGAAATATGAGGTGCTGTTCCTCCAATTTGTGCTGGGCCTTACTCTGACAATGGAGGAGGCACAGGTCAGATTGCGAATGAGAGGGGGAGTTAAAGTGCTGAACAACCGGAAAATCAGGTAGGTTAAGGCGGGCTGAGCGGAGGTGTTCAGCGAAACGATCGCCGAGCCTGCGCTTGGTCTCGCAGATGCTATGCCTGCCCCTTTGTAGGGTAGTCAAACAATCACTATTCCAGGCATACATTGGAAATATCCCCAAACTCTACCTCCGCTACATTGACGACTGTATCGGTGCTGCCTCCTACACCCATGTAGAACTCACTGCCCCCCCGCTCCCCCCTCCCCCTCCCCCTCCCCCCTCCCTCTCCCTCTCCCTCTCCCTCCCTCTCCCTCCCCCTCCCCCTCTCCCTCCCCCCTCCCTCTCCCCCTCCCCCTCCCCCTCTCCCTCTCCCTCTCTCCCTCTCCCTCTCTCTGGCCCTCTCTCTCTACGGACCCGACTCTCCCTCTCTTTCAGTGCCGACTCTCCCTCTCTCTCGGGACCGTCTCACTCTCTCTCGCTCGCTCTCGGGGCTGGCTCGCTCTCAGTTTCAACTCTCGCTCGCTCGCCGGCTAATCACAGCACTTCGTTCACTGCCCCATATCTCGCCTGCGAACCGCGCTGTGATTGGCCGTTGAGCGGAGGGGAGGGAGGGTCTTGGGGGGCAGTCGGTTTCCGCCACAGCTGGTCGTAATTTTGCTCCGCTCACTGTGCGCCTGTTCTGAGATTCTAGATGTTGGAGGTCCTCAGAAGAAGAGAAAAATACACCTGCGGGCCGGATAATTTTGGGTTATGAACCATTTCTCGCCAAAAAAGTGGATGTGCTCCAGCCCCCCCAGTTCCGTTGCCCATGCATTCCCAATCTGACCTTTCTGTCCTGGGCCCCCACCATTGTCAGAATGAGGCCCAGTGCAAATTGGGGGAACAGAGCCTCATATTTCACTTGGGTAGCTTACACCCCAGCGGTATGAACATTTACTTTTCTAACTTCAAATATGCCTTACTTTCCCTCTCTCTTCATCCCCTCCCATTCCCAGTTCTCCCACCACTGAAGAAGGGTATCGACCCAAAACATCACCCATTCCTTCTCACCAGAGATGCTGCCTGTCTCGCTGAGTTCCTCCAGCATTTTGTGTTTATCTTTGATTTAAACCAGCATCTGCAGTTCTTTCCTACACATTAAACAAAATTGTCTGCTGGCTGAGAAATTAAAATACTAAATAGTGCCGTTCACACTGATTATTCATCCAGTCATCAATTAAATGATCTGGTTGCATAAAGATGGTTAACTGCTTGCATCAAAATAGGTGCTGGTTAATCACACATTAGAATCCTTGTACTTATTTTACCTAGATATCCAATTTAGCTCATGGGAAATTGACCAAGATTACCATCAATTGCGATGACCTCGGGTTGAAAATCTGTGCAATAACAGCTGTGCGGTTTATTTCACAAACTGTTTGAACCATCGTAAGACCCAAATCAATGGATCCACCCTCTCCACCGAGCAACTAGCAAAGGAATATTATACAGGTTTGTTAAAGCTGTATATAAGAAAAATGCATGGTATTATTTCCAAGTCTTATACCATCTGAAGTTGATTATCATAAAAGTAATACATTTTGCAAAACTTCTTGCAGAAATAGTTGGTTTACCATGTTTTAAAACTGTCAATGAAATGAGTGAATTTGATGAGCCAAATTACTGTATTTCATGGTTTTCATTTTCTATTGGGAAATTTCCATTTCACTTCATGATGAATTAGAACAAAAACTGCAAATAAATGGTGAGTAATTGCCCAAATTTCCAACAATGTTAAAGCAAAGATTAAATAGGGTGATGCAAGATTCGGTCAAGTGATTGCTTACCCAAAACCCTGGCTGTTCATTCTTGCTTTGTTTGACATCCATGAAGAATACCAGCCTGTGTAATGATCTTCATTGGAACAGCTTATTTGATCTTTTGCAACAACTCCAGATTCAAACCCAAGTGCTCGGTGATAAGGACACTCTGTAAAACCAATGTAATTTATACCAGTGAAAGTTTTTTTTCTTGCAATGTTGTCCTAATTCTTAATGCAAATTAACTCATTTGCAGGTAGGTAATGATTCAACAATATTTTGTATTTGTAAAAAGGCGATTAACAGATACAATAACACGCAAAATTTGATAACAAGCCAAACATAGATATCTCAGGACAGATGACCAGCGAAAGGTTCGGTCAAAGAGTTAGGATATAGAGACAGGATGTTTTCACAAGCTAAAGGATCAAACCATTGGAAGGTACGATCACCACTGATGGAATATTGAAAATTGGACAAAACCAGATGTCGTTATCTCAGGGATTACTGGGGAAAAAAGAGAATGTTGATTGGATGAATAAATAACATTGGGTCAGGGCACCTTAGGTGGGCTGTGAAAGTTTTCCACCATTTTTTCCATCCTTCACAAAGGTTGATGGAAATCTAACAAAGGTGAAAGAAAAGAACGCATCGAGCAAAAGTGAAGCAGAAATGACTCTAGTGGGAACATTTGACATTTACAGTTTGAACAAGAGCCATTGGTGTAGTTTAATCCAAAGATCTTTAACAAGACCAGAAATTAATTCTCAGTTCCCTCTTTGCCATATTATCTTCTCTGGACCTCCTTTCTCACCATTGTTTTGGGCTCTTTTCCTCCTGCAGCAAGTCAGTGTTCACACTACTGATTGCCTGAGCCAGTCTTTTTAAACCTGGGTTGATTCATCAACTTCAGCTATTTTTTTGGAACGGTTTTCAGCACCACATCCTCCTTACTTTCAACTTTAATTTCTTAATTTTATCCCCACCAATTCCAATTTGCAACCAGCCAAGCACCTGGATCTGTCTGACAGGCCAAGTTAATAAAAAGATTGTGCAATTGTATTGAACGGCACCAATGAGTTGTGTTGGGTAGGTGTTGCTCAGGATTCAGTTAAGGGCTTGTCACACTAGCGCGCGATTAGACGCGACAAGCGCGACAAATTCGGACGCGGGGGTCGCGTGGGGGTCAGGCGATCCCGGTGCGAGTGAAGGGCCTGTCCCACTAGCGCGCGATTACACGCGCGACGTCCGAAGGAAGGACGTTATTTTTCATCACGTGACGATGCGCATGAGCATGCGCGTTGCACGACGTCGGGCAGTGACGTCATCACGCAACGCCACGCTGAAGACGCACAACGTCAAAACGTCATCACGTTAATCACGTTCTGCGCGACAGGATTTTGCCGCGCGTAATTTTTAAGCAGTGTCGGTTTTTGGACACTACGCGCGATGTCGACACCAGCTCCACACGAGTCCGCGCAACTCCACGAGACTCCGGCGATCGCAGTGGGACAGGGTCACGCGAGGCCGGACAACTAAAGCGACCACGGTAGGTCGCGCTTGTCGCGTCTAATCGCGCGCTAGTGTGACAGGCCCTTAAGGAATATCTTTTATGACAAATCTTGGAGCATCCCTTTCACATGAAACATAAGAGCTCCTTGTCCTTATCTGAATGTCCCTCGGTAACCTAATGATGTCTGGACCGAATTTCTCTTACAAATTTATTGAGAATCTGAAGCTTGTTAATTTTGATCAGTGCTGTTTCACTCATACGGGTGGCAGTGACAGATAATCTATTTAATTATCAATGATGATCAGTATGTATGTGAAGATCGCATTTAGAGAAGATTATCTGGTGATTTGGAGTACTTTTCCTATCATCACTACATTTAAATAATGACCTACGATGTTTGTGATAGATGCCAATGGTCAGTTCTGTGTAACAGGCCAGCCAAATAATCCACTCAAGTCGTCAGATTTTTTCTAGGAATCAAAATTTAATTTGATTGCACTGGTGCATTCTGAAATAGTTTGTTTTCAGAGTAAAGTTCAGCTAGATCTTAAAGAATACTCCCCAAAATTAAACTAAGTGCCTTTTAAAACCGTGTTAAACTGGCAATAGTCATTCTTACCTGGCATACAATCTAGAACTAATGGTCCTTGTACCATTCTCTCAGTTCTGTTAGGTTCATCATTGCAATTACATTTGCAAGCCTTGTTACATGACAGATCTTCATTTTCTCCCTGTCATTAATAAAGTACATGAATCTTAGGCTGTAAACCCTGCTGGATGATTTATGTCATTAATTTGCTTTGAACATTGCTCTTGTAAAATACTTTCAGAACAAGGTCCTGCTGCAATAGATTATGAAATTTGGGAGTTTAGCAAAGAGGGGGATCAAACAAAGAGGGAAGAAATAAAAATTATGTTATTTCTTTTTAATTACTTTGCAAAAATTTCTAAACACCTGTTTTTGCTTTTTTTAATTATGGGGTAGATTGATGATTAAAAAAAATAATTTAATCCATTTTAGAATAAGTCTGTAAAGTAACAAGATGTGAGAAAAGTGAAGGGGTCTGAATACTTTCTGAAAGCACTGTATGGCCAATGTTTGTTTCTCATGGTAAGGGTTTCTAAAACTAGCTGAAGCTTAAGGTGAGAGAAGGGAATTTAAAGGGGAACTGAGGGGTAAATTTTACTTAGTTTGTCTCTGGATTGAGCTGCCTGAGGAGGTGGTGGAGACAGGAACAGCAACTGCATTTAAGAGGCATCTGGACAGGTGCTTCAATGAGGGGCACATTAATGCAGGCAAGTGGGATTAGTGTAAATAGGCATGATGACTGGCATAGACATAATGGGTCGAAGGGCTTGTTTGTATGCTAAGATTTTATGACTAAATGATAACACAGAACAATGTGTGTGGATTGGTTGGTGAGTGTTTAAGTTTGGTCTCTAAGGTGGGGAAATGATTTAAACTAATACCAGGAAACTGTCTAATATATTGAATTAAATTTAAATTCATCATTCATTCATAGTCGTTGAAAACATTAGCTTGCAGTGGTGCTGGATTCCAACGAGAACGGTGATGGATGCACCACACATCTGCGTCCTCCAGTTCCTGTGGACTTCTGCCGCTGGAAGTATCGGATTTTGGTGTGAGTGCTTTATCATCATTCCTTACAAGGCTATGTACGACAATAATCGTAACTTCTACTGAAGTGTGGAAAACCTGGCAAACCTCCTCACATGGCAAGCCAGGTGGAGGAGACGGTTTAGTCGCCAACTATCTGACCATGGAGCAGGTAGCACGGGATTACATGGTACCCATGGCGGGGGGAAGTCCTTACTTTAAATTATTGAAATATAACAATAAATAATTGTTAAATAAAGTCCACCCAATTAGGTAAATAAAATAACAATGTAAGATGTAATGGGGTGTTATTATGCAGGAGTCTGTGAATGCTGATACTATCCCTGGCAAATACATGTACAGGAAATATCTCTATCTTGAATCTCTGTTCAAAATCAGAGATAGAATGAGAGTTGGAGACACTTTGAAACTTAAAGGAGAAGAGGGATTTTGGACAATGTTATCATGAATGCAGTGTAGATGATGCCTGAGTTGTGATACTTATCAGAGATTAAATAAAAACAGTAGAATAAAGGAACACCACTATTGGGAAACAAAAATAGAATCCACGTGGGTAGAATAAAATATGTTACAGGAGCAATCAGACTGGGGTAGAGGTTACGGATACATAATAATGACAGAGAAATGCAGATGAATTACAAAATGAGTAAAGAAAATAGAATAATAATCTTCAGGGATTTCAACTACCCTGACAGTAAATGTAAAGAGTACATTAAAGGAATGGAATTTGAACATTTTATTCTTATTCCTTTTCAAACCAATAGGGAGCAGCAGTAGGTCCCAACGGGATGCATTTGCTTTAATGAAATAACGCAAATAAAAGTAAAGCGGGGAACATCTGGCTGTGGTCATAATTTAATATGGTTCAGTATAATACTAGATTAAGATATTTGTGTGACAAAAACACATTAATTGATTGGAGGAAAGCTGATTACGAGAGTCTAAGACAGTATCATAATGTGGAGCAATGCTGGCAAACAATATTATGGAATAGCAATGATAAACATTTAAATTAACAGTCAACAAGATACCTGAAAAATTCAATTCCACAATTCAAAAAACACACAAACTATACAATCATGGGACTTCACAGTTGAATAAAGACACATGACAATCATGAAGGAGCATAATCAGTTAGAGCCATTCATTATGTGTGGACAGCAGAGAGTGGAAGTAAAAAGACAACATGAATGATTAGTTGAAATGGCAGAAAATAATTGGAAAGGCAAAGAGAAGCTATGAACTGATGCGTTATAATGCTGAGAACTATATTCTGCGCCCTGTATCTTTCCCCTTGCTCTTGTACCTAAGGTATCGCTTGTACCTAAGTATAAACGGATTGTATATATCGCTCTTTGGACAGCTGTTTGGATCTGTTTCGTACATGTGACTTAACCTAAACTTATCAATGAATGTAAAACTAAATATTTTAAGATAACGATCAAATAAACAAAGTAAATAAAGCTAATAAGAGATAGGACAATACAACAGGAAGTTGGAAGTTGTATTAAATCATTATTTTACTTCAGTATTAACCAAAGAAATTGAGCAAGTAGGCATGACATTGGATGATGCGATTAATAAATGCTGTATTTAAAATAGGAAATAGTGATAAATAAATAATCCCTGAATTAAATAAATAAATACGTTCAGTTAAAGAAGATAAAATCTCTGGTCCAGATGGATTGCATTCACACATTGTGAAATATTCTAGGCAAGAAGAGAGCAGAAGTGTTAGGTATTACAACACATATTTAGTAAGTTGTTAATAATAAGGTTGAGGGCCAGAGGACTATTGGATAGCTTATGTAATATACATTCTAAGAAGGGGACAGGAAATGTGCATAAAACATAGATCAATAGATTCATATTCGGAAAAGGGAAATTAATGGCACTCCTACTAAAGAACAAAACAGGAAAATAGCTAGAAATGAACAGCATTATATTGAATCGTCACCACAAATTTCATAATGGAAAATTTTGCTTGACCAACCAGGAAATGTTGGAAGAGGTAAAGGAAAGAGTACACATGGGTAATGAATATATTTATGTACTTTTTCAAAATGGTTTCAATCAGGAACTGCATAATGGACTAATAAATATGGTCAGAGAATGCGGAGTTTAATTTCCATCTGGAATATTTTGGAGGACCAAGAAACCAAGTTAGAGGTAGGGAGCAAAATGATTGTTATCTGACTCAATATAGAAAACCAAGAATAGGTGGGATAAAGGGTAAGGTGGAAGAAGGCGAATTCTGCAATCTAGTTCAGATTGTCATATCATTAAAAAGGATACAGACCACTTGAAATGGTGTGGAGTAGATTTACAAGGAAGATAGCAGGAACAAGAATACATTTTCAGGAAAGGATGAATTGAATAGATCTCTTTCAACTTGGAAAAGGTTAATGTGTGACATCATTAAGGTTTTAAAACAAAGCTTTTGATAAAATGGGCATAGTGGGAATATTCTCCTCTTGGAAACAGCAAGACGTCAACCAAGAAAAGTAATGGGGATGTTTGGAAGAATCTTTACCTAAAGAATGGCTAGAATGTGAAAATACCTCCCATAATGAGTGATTGTGACAAATGGTGTAGAGGCATTTATGGAAAAGTTAGATCATCAAGTGAGGGAGATGGGAAGAGAGGGTTATGTTGATACATCGGGATTAGAAAAGAAGGAAAATAGGTCTGTGGATGACGCAGTCAACCTGGGCCTGCACTTCATCTTCCAGCACCTAGACCGCCAGGGTACCTATGCGAGGATTTTGTTTGTTGATTTTAGTTCTGCATTCAACACCATTGTGCCAGAGCTACTACACTCCAAACTTTCCGAGTTGACTGTGCCTGAACCCCTCTGTCGGTGGATCACCAGCTGCCTGACAGACAGGAAGCAGCATGTGAGACTGGGAAAGCACATCTCGGACCCGCAAACCCTCAGCACAGGAGCACCGCAAGGCTGCGTACTCTCCCCTCTCCTCTACTCTCTACACCAATGACTGCACCTCCACTGACTCCTCTGTCAAACTTCTCAAGTTTGCGGACGACAGAATCCTGGTTGGACAGATCCAGGATGGGGAGGAATCTGCCTACAGACAGGAAGTGTCACAGCTGCCGTCCTGGTGCCATCGCAACAACCTGGAGCTCAATGCTCTTAAGACAGTGGATTTGATTATAGAATTTAGGAGAGCTCCCCCTCACCTCACCCCACTCACCATCAACAACACCACAGTCACATCTGTGGAGTCTTTTAAGTTCCTGGGAACCATCATCTCCAAGGACCTTAAGTGGAGGGCTACCATTGACCCCACAGTCAAAAAGGCACAACAGAGGATGTACTTCCTGCGGCAGCTGAGGAAGCGCAATCTTCCACAGGCAATGATGGCCCTATAGAGTTGGACCATCATGACATTGGTCCAATTGGTCCAATTCTATAGGGCCATCGTAGAATCTGTCCTCACCTTCTCCATCATGGTTTGGTTTGGCTCAGCCACCAAGCATGACACCCGGAGGCTGCAGCGAATCATCCGATCAGCAGAGAAGGTTATTGGCTGCAACCTTCCCTCCATTGACGAACTGTACATTGCAAGGGCCAGGAAGTGAGCGGGTAAGATCATCTCTGACCCCTCTCACCCTGGCCACAAACTCTTTGAATCACTTCAATCTGGAAGGCGACTCCGGAATGTCAAAGCTGCCACAGCCAGACATAAAAACAGATTTTTTCCACGAGTAGTTCTACTCAATAACCAAATATCTGTAGCCTCCTTTTGTTCTGATATTTTATTTAATTCACATGTTTAATCAATAATGTTTTATTATTAATGTTTAATGTTTTATGTATTATTCTTAACTGTCACTATGTCATGTTGTCACTTGCGGGCGGCGCACCAAGGCAAATTCCTTGTATGTGAATACTTGGCCAATAAAATTATTCATCCATACATTCAAAATTATTCAAGTGAAGCATGCACACTGAAAAGGATACTTTGGTCCGAATAGCATGTTTTACTGTGGTATGTAGTGGGTAGTATGAAATAATCCTATATAATCTTAGCCTAAACAACAACGCAAGACTGATTAAGCAGAATAATGAAAATTGAAAGTTTTGTAAAAAACTAAATTTACATGCTCATGAGATAATAGGTAGATTATCATGAGTGGGATCAAATGTTTAAATAAGCCTTTTTAAAAATAACTTTCTTTATCCCTCAACCAACACAGTGCATGAATACTTCTGTTGGACCACATGAAATTAACAAGATACAGTATAATGGTTGGTTATAATTACTACTTTGTTATCAATTACCAATTGATCCAGTATTCAAAACATCTACCCTCTAATTTATACTAAACCATATAAGAGTTGAATAATTTTTGATGATTATTTAATTAGTTTCCCTGTTTTAAGAAATAATGGACGAAACCAATGCTTTTGAAGGATAATCTTCTAACGGCAAATATTGCACACAAGGATTACATCAAAACATTTGCTTAAGATAAACAATACTTTAGCATTTTTCTAACATTATACTGAACCTCATTACCTCAGTAGGAGAAAGAGTTGAGAGAGCTTTTCCGGATGGATTTTGTGAAGAATTGAAAAGGATAGATCAAAAGACAGAATGTATTATTTTCTCAAACACAAATGCAATTACTTTTATTTCATATTTTTATAAAATGACAAATCAGATAGGACATTGAACTAGTCTATTACATACTACTATGTAAGGTTCTTCCTCACTAATTGGAATGTACATACTTTCAGTAATGAATCCTGGTGATATAATCACTAAAGAAATATCACATTGTGGAAGTAACTCAAAGAATGTAATGGGACACTCACACTTATATATCAAATACTGAATGGGTAAAAATATAATTTATAAATTCTGATATTTTGAACAGTTTTCGAAGAAATCTTGTTAAATTAGCAGAAAGTGATCAACATACCTTCAGACAAGAACAGAATGGAAAACAGGATGCTTCCTCCCTTCATCTTTTCAAGATTATGCACATAGCAAATTGAAGCACTGCTCTAGATCTAGAAGGATTATCTTAATTCTCCACGTCATTGTACTTCATAAGAATCTTAACCCTTATCGCGTCTTAGTTTCTTGTCCTTATTTCATTCTTTAGTCTTTTCTGAGGCTCACAGAAAAGATTAATGAGAAGGAAAAATACCGTACTGTTAAAGAAAAGGGTCTACATTTTCTTTGGCACCTTTCAGTACCTGAGGATGCCTGAAATACTTGATAACCAATTGAACATGCTGCAATGAAGCAACATGGCAATACTGAAATCTGCACACAATAAGATGCCTGAATTAAAAATGTTAAAAGTATTGGACCTCTTATTTTATTCATGGTAAAAGCAGAAAACTACTGAATGGGTCACAGAGGATAACTCTCCTGGACTCTTTGAAATAGTGTTGTGGAATATTTTACAATCACAGAAATAGAAATGGCCTTAGTTTAATATCTCATCCGAAAGATAAAATACTCTCAGAAATACTCTCAAGTCATCAGCCTGGATTATGTGCTTAAGTCCCTGGTGTGGGCTGAATCCCTGGTGGTGTACAATGCATTTGGTCTCAAATGATTTCAGTCATTAAATGGCTGACACATTTCTTTTCATGCAGTAACCCTAGGAAATTCAAGGGTTCCTATCCTGATTCCGGTTTTAACTTTTGTAAATATTAATCATAGGCATAGACTGCAGAGTCACACTACCACATTCAATTCCACAAGCACTGCTATAGTATTAGTTCTCTTTGATATCAGTGAATGCAACAACATTTTCTTCAACTGAACAGTAGTTTCATTCAGTTCTTATGTATAGGAAGGAACTGCAGATGCTAGTTTACACTGAAGGTAGTCTGAAGAAGGGTCCCGACCCAAAACAACACCCATTTCTTCTATCCAGAAATGCTGCCTGTCCCGCTGAGGGTCTCCACCGTTTTGTGTCCATCTCCTATTGTTCCTAACCTGTTTGCACAGAATAAATCTAATGTGGCTAATATCGCCCCACCCACATAACCTTGTCTTCTGTCATTAATGTCTGTGCTGAATGTGACAGGGTTGCCAACATTGGATGAGAGTTGAGAGTGAGAAATTGCGAGAGACCAAGCCTGAGTGAGCGTAGTGACCGAGGTGGGGGGGGGGGGGGAGGGTTTGGGTGGGGGGGGGGAGGATATGGGGGGGTGTGGGAGGGTGTGGGGTGTATCCCCTCCCATTGGTACAGAGCTTTTCCATTTTTCAGCTTGAAATTGTGCAATCTGGTGCAGACTGTAGCGAGTCTTTTAACTTACACTTGAAAGCAATATGACTGTCCTCACTGTGGGTTTAACGCGTCTGATGAGTGGGGAGTACTTAGGGAGCAGGAACAATGATAAGTGACCAAGGTGGGGGAGGGGGATGGCTTTGTACGCTTCAGCCATGTTGGTGTAGACTTTGTCCAGTATCTTGTCCTCTCTAGTGGCGAAGGAGACATGTTGGTGGAATTTGGGGAGTACAGTCTTCAGTTTGGAGTGATTTAAGTCACCCGCAACAATGAAGGCTGCATCTGGATTGAGGGTCAGTTGTTTGCTAATGGCAATATGCAGTTCTTTCATTGCAAGCTTGGCATTAACATCAGGAGGGATATAGGCTGCAGTCACAACAGTGGAGGTAAACTCTCTGGGCAGATAGAACGGTCTGCACTTAACCAAGAGGAACTCAAGGTTGGCTGAGCAATGACTCTCAATGATGGTGGTGTCTGTGCACCATGCTTTGTTTACATACATGCACAGACCCCCACCTCTGGTCTTACCGGAGTCAGATGTTCTGTCCGCTTGGAGTATGTGTCATCCCGCTACCTCAATGGTGCTGGCGGGAACATCAGAGTTCAGCCAGGTTTCGGTGAGGATCAGGATGCTGCAATCCTTGATCCAGTTGTAGGAGGCAATCAGAAGACGGAGGTCATCCATCTTGTTTGCCAGGGAACGGACGTTGGCAAGGAAAAGGCTAGGGATGGATGGCCTGTGTGGGGCTTGCTCCAACCTTGCCTTCAACCCACCTTGAGATCCACGGCGATGTTTTCGGGCCCGTCACCATCTATGTGCGCCTCCGGACGCCCGGGCTGACTTGGTGCGGTCCTCAGGTCTACCGTCCCGCAGCTCCGCAGATTCGCCATCCCACAGCTCCGCGGACCCGCCGCCCCGCAGCTCCGTGGTTAAGGTGAGTGCAGGAGGGAGCCGAAGTTCATCCGGAAAGTCGACCGGGAGAACGCTATAGCCGCAGGAACCAAGATTTAAAAGTTTCTGCCGGCTATTGTGGATGATAGAGAGACAGCTCCGGGTGAGCAGACTCAAAACAAGAAGTAAGGTGAGGTAGAGTTCGCTGATCCAATGGAGACACGGGGCGTCTGACAGTCCCGCTACCTGAGTGGGACAGGCAACATCTCTGGAGAGATGGAATGGGTGACGTTTCGGCTCGAGACCCTTTTAAAGGGATCTAGGGGTCCATGTACATCAGTCTATGAAAGTAAGCATGTAGGTACAGCAGGCAGTGAAGAAAGTGAATGGCATGTTGGCCTTTATAACAAGAGGAGTCGAATATAGAGAGCAAAGAGGTCCTTCTGCAGTTGTGCAGAGCCCTAGTGAGACCACACCTGGAGTATTGTATGCAGTTTTAGTCCCCTAATTTGAGGAAGGACATTCTTGCTATTGAGGGAGTGCAGCATAGGTTTACAAGTTCAATTCCTGGGATGGTGGGACTGTCATATGCTGAGAGAATGGAGCAGCTGGGCTTGTACACTCTGGAGTTTAGAAGGATGAGAGGGAATCTCATTGAAACATATAGGATTGTTAAGGGCTTGGACACACTAGAGGCAGGAAACATGTTCCCGATGTTATGGGAGTCCAGAACCAGGGACCACAGTTTAAGAATAAGGATTAAATCATTTAGAACTGAGACGAGGAAACACTTTTTCTCACAGAGAGTGGTGAGTCTGTGGAATTCTCTGCCTCAGAGGGCAGTGGAGGCAGGTTCTCTGGATGCTTTCAAGAGAGACCTAGATAGGGCTCTTAAAAATAGCGGAGTCAGGGGATATGAGGAGAAGGCACGACCATGAACGTCACCCATTCCTTCTCTCCAGAGACGCTGCCTGATCCAAGCCGGTTACCAGGGCGAATTCAGCACAGAGACTAACGGCAGCGGCGCACCGCATCCGACGCCTCCGACGGCCCGGGACTCTTGCACTGAGGCTGCTCCATGGCCGGAGCTGCAACGAGCGACTCGCCAGCCTAGCAAACACTTGCCAGCCCTGGCTCCCCATCCGCATCTGTTCCCTCTGCTGCTTCTGCTTCCATCCGTCCCTCAGCCCTGGCTGTCCAACACCCGCGGCTTATGCACTTGATATGAGTTTTGAAATTCTCGTTGATCACAGAATTTCGCACGACAGAGCATGAGAAATTTGTGATCAGCGTGAGAGCCTGAGAATTTGCCGAAATGCGTGAGTCTCACGCTCAATGCGTGAGAGTTTGCAGCCCTGCAATGTAATGCCAAGCAAAACTAATATCTGCCTGCACATGATCCATATCCCTCCATTTTCTGCATATCCATGTGTCTACCAAGGCCCCTGAAACGTCATTATCTTATCTACCTCCACCACAATCCCAAGTAGCACGTTCCAGGCACCCACAACACTCTGTGTAAAATAAAATTTGCCCTGCATTTCTTCTTTAAACTTTGCCCATTCACCTTAAAGCAAAGCCTTCCAGTATTTAATATTTCCACCCTGAAAAAATGGTTCTATCTACTATCGTCCTTTTATATACTTCTATCAGGTTTCCCCTCAATTTCTGTTGTTGCAGAGAAATGAATCCAAGTCTGTCCAGCCTCTCCTGTAACGAATACCCCCTAATCCAGGCATCAGTCTGCCAAACCCCCTCTGCATCCTTGCCAAAGCCTCCACATCTTTCCTGTATCGGAGTGACCGGAACTGCATGCAATACTCTAAATGACGCATGACCAAATCCTATAAAGCAGCCTCACAATTTCCTGTCTCTCATACACAATGCCTTGACCAATGAAGGCAAGCCTTCTTTATCACTCTATTGACTTGTATCACCACTTTCAGGCTGCTATGGTCCTAGATTCCAAGATCTTTCTGTACATCAATGGTGATAAAATTGAGATGTGCTGACTTTGTGAGGGGTGCAATAAATAATTAGGTCCAAAGGTTTCAGTTTACTAGCATTTGGGAGAGAATGATTTAATTGGAGACAGTCAGTATGGCTTTGTATGCAGCAGGTCATGTCTTACTAACTTGATAAGAGTTTTTTGCAGAGGGAATAAGCAGGTGAGAATTTGATGAGGGTAGGGAGGTGAAATTGTCTACAAGGATTTTAGTAAGGCACTTGACAAGATCCCCCGTGGTAGGCTTATCCAAAAGATAATGATGCATAACACCCTGAAAGTGGTGACACAAGTCAATAGAGTAGACAATATCTACCTCCCCACCCTCATCAAATGCTCACCTGCTCAAAAAAGTTAAATTGCCTAATCCAATTTCACTGCTTTTGTTGTTTTTTGTGGTTTATACACTATGAATATCCAAGTTCTTTTCAAATATGATACGGATTTCATCTTCCATGTAATGAGTTCCAAATGCCCACCACCTTCAATGATAAGAAATTTTGCAGATGCAAACAAATGTGACTTGCTTGTTTGGGAATCTTGGTCGGCTTGGACAAGTTGGGCCGAAGTGCCTATTTCTACGCTGTAAGACTCTATGACCAGCAAAAGTTACAACATTTAATATAATGAATTTGGTACAGAGATTAACATATTTTGTGTACACAAACAGTTGCGAAGGTATAAAGTTCTCCTTGAGAGTGGGTCTGTGAATCAGAATTCCTCAATTCTGAAAATTAAAGCAGTTAACTATTACTTCCAACCCAGAGGATAATGCAATGTAGGGATATAATGGAATGTATCATCCAGAACATCTGAATTACAATGTAGATCCAAAAATAATACCATCAAAGCTTCTTTCAAATGATTGGCTCCACTTTTCATTTTCATTGTGATGGTGTGACAATGCATAAATGCAGAAGCAAATAAAGGAACATTCTCTGAATTACTTTTCCAATAACAAAACAACTACACTATTGTTATTCACTGCTCTGTAATAGAATCACTCCAGAATAAGTCACTATATTGTCAATAGATGCTAAATGTCAAGAGGTTTTTAATATTTTAACTGTATAGCTTCAAACTCATACTACTGAGCACACTTAATAAATTCAGCAGAGGAATTATTTAATGTACAAAATAGGAACAGTGTTTCAAAGAAAATGTCTCCAGGCATATAAGTAACTTCTACATTTGAATAAGCGGATAAAAGTTCAGACTATATAAATAGTGCAGTTCTGAAAATGAATCAGAAAAGATTTCAGGGAATCAACATGAAACACATTTAATAGGCAATTACAATCTTTGTGTAGTTTTGCTGCAGATTACTAATTGAAGAGCTGCTCCCTGAATTGCAGTCTGATTCTATCAACTAAGCGGTACAGTGGATTTTCACTGCAAAACAACACCAAGCAAAATACACCAAAATGGTAATTTTTCGCTTGATCAAAACTTTTGACTATCGATCATCCTTCATGAATTCGGCTGCTGATTAAAAAAAAATCATTTAACATCTCCTCCGTGCCAACATGCAAGCTATGTTACTGATCAATAAGTCTATAATTGAGCCATTCAAAATAATGATTTGTATCAAACAAGGCTGCATCACTACCCTTGTATTGTCTCAAACTTTCTTGGCATAATGTTGCATATCAGCCCCATCAAACTTCCTGTGAGATTGGACATAATTATCAGAACTTATTATCTGAAGGGGAAATTGTTCAACCTTTGGAAACTAGAATCAAGGCTACCTGAATCAGTGGTTAAACTGCACTTTGCAGATGATGCTTGTGTGTGTTTCCTCCGCATTTAAGTATTTGAAAGCGCCACATACTTAAGTATGTAAAATCATGGGTCATACATATAAGGCCTTATAGGCCTTATAGGCCTTATAAATGTTCCTTATAGGCCTTATACTCAACATCTACAAGATAAAGATTATCTACAAACCTACTCCGATGGTATCATGCTGTTATTTGGAAGGAAAGCAAAATGCTGAAAAATATGATCTACTTGCCATCTGATGAGGGAACTGCCTTTTGATGAAGGATTGCATTGATGATGAAATCCATAGTTTTCTATGATCCAACATTTGGTTAATTGAAGAAAAGGATATTTAAAGATCAAGGCCTCAGAGTTGATAGTAAACTTATGGTTTACTGGTGTGCAGTGATCCCCGCTGTTCAATATGGATACGTGAACTGCCTTACCTACACCAAGCATACTTGGTGGAAAGATACCGTCAATATTGCCTCTGCAAAATCCATTCATATTCCATTTTGTTGTGGGAAGATATTTCCAGAAGGTCAGTGGAAAAAATTCAAGAACATACTAAAAGCCTCCTTGAAGAAATGAAACATAACCACTGATTCCTGGGAACCTATGTTCCATTTCCACTCAAAGTAGAGAACGAGTCCTTGAGATGACTTTGAGAACCGATATGGCACGGTGGCACAGTGGAAGAGTTTCTGCCTTACAGTGCCAGAGAGCCAAATTTGTGCCAGATTGGTGACCCTCAGACTATCTTTGATCAGACTTTACTGGCTTTATCTTGGCTAAACATGATCCCCTTATCATGTACTGTATCTATACACTGTGAATGGCTTGATTGTTATCATGTATTGCCTTCCTGCTACCTGGTTAGCGTGCAACTAAAGCTTTTCACTGTTCACGTGACAATAAACTAAACTGAACTGAGACCCAGGTTCAATCCTGAGTATTGGTGCTGTCTGTCTGGATGGAGTTTGTACGTTTTTTTTTCCTGTGACCTGAGTGGGTATTCTCCAGGAGATTCGGATTCCTTCCACACTCCAAAGACATACAGGTTTGTAGGTTAATTGACTTTGTAAAATTGTAAATTATCCCTAGTGTGTGTAGGATAGCGTCAGTGTGCGTGGATTGTTAATTGGCGCGGACTCGGTGGGCCGAAAGGCCTGTTTCCACGTTGTATCTCTAAATTAAAATAAACGACCTACAGTGCCCTCCATAATGTTTGGGACAAAGACCCATCATTTATTTATTTGCTTTAAAATTTTGGAAAAATGCTCCTATACCAACATTAAATATCTGGATTTCAACTATGTTTGAAACACTACATCTGGAAGATATGAGACTCCGCCTGGAAGGAAAATCAGAACGCTTCTATCAGACGTGGTCTGCATTTATAGAATTACTACAAAGATAGGGTGCAGGAGTACCTCAGGCCTTGGTAGAGGGGGGGATGAAAAACTATCGAGTTGGTGGATTCCTTTTACGTGATATATATAACATAATAACTGGCTTTTTTCCTTTTTTTTTCTTTTTCCTTTTCTTTTTTTAGGGTCTATCTTTTAACCCCCTTTTCTAATTCTTTGACCAAGGGTTTCTTCTCCCCTTTGGCATGCTCTTTCACTATCACAACTCTTTTCACATTTCACTCTCTTTCTCTCTATTCTTTTTCTTTAAAAGCCATAAAATTATGGGGTACAATGACTGTAACAGTATATATGTGTACATTGATGTATTTACCTCTAATAAATAACATTAAAAAAATATATATATATTTATTTGCTTCTGTACTCCACAATTTCAGATTTGTAATAGAAAAGAATCACATGTGGTTAAAGGGCACATTGTCAGATTTTAATAAAGATCATTTTTATATATTTTGTTTTCACCATGTAGAAATTACAGCAGTGTTTATACATTGTCCCCCCATTTCAGGGCACCATAATGTTTGGGACACAGCAATGTCATGTAAACGGAAGTAGTCATGCTTAGTATTTTGTTACATATCCTTTGCATGCAATGACTGCTTGAAGTCTGTGATTCATGGACATCACCAGTTGCTGGGTGTCTTCTTTGGTGATGCTCTGCCAGGCCTGTATTGTAGCCATCTTTAGCTTATGCTTGTTTTGGGGGCTAGTTCCCTTCAGCATATAAAGGCATATAAGAGCTTTCTCTTCAGCATATAAAAGATATGCTCAATTGGGTTCAGGTCGGGTGTTTGACTTGGCCACTCAATAATTGACCATTTTTTAGCTTTGAAAAACACCTTTGTTGCTTTAGCAATATGTTTGGCATCATTGTCTTGCTGTAGAATGAACAGCCGGCCAATGAGTTTCAGAATTCATTATGCTACTACCATCAGCAGTTGTATCATAAATGAAGATAAGTGAGCCAGTACCTTCAGCAGCCATACATGCCCAGGCCATAACACCCCCACCACCGTGTTTCACAGATGAGGTGGTATGCTTCGGATTTTGGGCAGTTCCTTCTCTCCTCCATACTTTGCTCTTGAAGGTAGTAGGCAGGTTGGGGACACCAGCCACTCCTGTCACTCCCATCACCAAGCCCCAAAACAGCTGAAATCGAGGAAGAGCTTCCTTCACACAGTTCAGCCAATGTCACAGTCACCTCAAGCAACCAGATTAGCCTTGTGGGAAAAAAAACACAGTAAAAATCACCACCAAGTAAAGATCCAATCCCAACCAAGGAACAGCTACCATCTGCTCACAGGTGTGACTGGAAGACCCTCAATAGGTTTCGTACAGTGATGGGCTGATGCAAGACCAATATGAGCAAATGGGGCTGTGCAGATGTGGCAGACACAGAATGTGAATGTGGAACATCTGTACAATACATGCCACAGCTACTAAGATCGCCACTTCTTCATGAACGATGCTGCATGAAGATCTAGTGATGGCAAACGAGAAAGCTGTCTGCTGTGCAAGAGCCTAGCTGACAATTTGAAACATAGATGATGGACACAAAAGAAGAAGACTTTGGTCTTGCCATCACATATCAAAGTTAATCTTTGTCTCATCTGTCCACAAGACCTTTTTTCCAGACCTGTGGTTGCTCTTTTAAGTACTTCTTAGCAAACTGTAAGCTGGCCATCCTATTTTTGTGGCCAACCAGTGGTTTGCATCTTGCAGTGTAGCCTCCGTATTTTTGTTCATGAAGTCTTCTGAGGACATTGGTTATTGACAAAACTACACCCGACTCCTGTAGATTGTTTCTGATCTGTCGGACAGGTGTTTGAGTTTTTTTCTTTATTATAGAGATAATTCTACTGTCATTAGCTGTGGAGGTCTTTCTTGGCCTGCCAGTCCCTTTGCAAGTAAGCTCATCAGTGCTCTCTTTCTTCTTAATGATGTTCCAAACAGTTGCTTTTGGTAAGCCTAAGGTTTGGCTGATGTCTCTAACAGTGTTATTCTTGTTTCTCAGTCTCATAATGGCTTATTTGACTTTCATTGGCACAACTTTGGTCCTCGTGCTGATAAACAGCAATAAAAGTTTCCAAATGTGATGGAAAGACTGGAGGAACGACTAGGTGCTGAGAGCTCTCCTATACCTGCATAAAGGAGGCAATTAAACATGCCTGAGCAATTACAAAAACGCCTGTGAAGCCATGTGTCCCAAACATTATGGTGCCCTGAAATATATGGTGGGGGGGGGGGGGGGGGGGGGGCTAGATATAAACACAGCTGTAATTTCTACATGGTGATACCAAAATGTATAAAAATGGCCTTTATTAAAATCTGACAATGTGCACTTTAACCACATGTGATTTTGTTTCTATTACAAATCTCAAGTTGTGAAGTACAGAGGCAAATAAATAAATGATGGGTATTTGTCCCAAACATTATGGAGGGCACCTAATCTCCACACACACAATGTAATCTCTATCCATGAAATGATTTTTCTGGTACACCAAATCTTTTACATTTCAAGGTAAGATATTTGCATCAGTAAATATATTACAGTGTAACTTTTTTAGGCCTAAAACTATAACAATGGTTAAGTACTTTGTTATTAATAATAATTTAACTTACTCTTTTAGTAGGCAATGTTTTTTCTGTGAAGTTGTTATCTACGGTCACTTGAAATTCTGTTTAAATCAACTTTTGCAGCTGCAAAACACTAGTTTAAAATTGTAATTAAAAAAGGAGTTGATGTGTTAGTGCAGTTTTCAATCTGCCTCAACTTTCTGTCTAACTATATAAATAAAAAATTAGGAAGGAATTTGTTTGTCTATTTTGTGGTGAAAAATAAAAACTGCAAAAAAAGCCTAACTACATGGAACAATGATTCAAATAGATAAGAACGTTCCAACATGTCAAGCTTCCTTCATAATCAATGAGCTACTCCATGACAAGCACACAACCTGAATAAGAAAATGGGAGAGGCAACTCTGAACAATGTCTTCCTGTCTTTTGGAGGAATAGCACGTAAACGGCCCAGATTGCCCATGCTGACTAAGATGCATCATCTACATTAGTCCCACCTGCCTGCGTTTGGCCCATATCCCTCTAAACCTTACCTATCCATGTCCCTGTCCAAATGTATTTTAAATGTTGTTAGAGTTTCTGGCTCAACTACAGGACTTTAGGTAGGTATATTACAAAACTTACCTTCTCTAAATTGACAGCAGCATCTTGGTAAAAGTGCAACTTCGGTTGTCTGCAGCTGCACAGTTAAATATGGGAGTCCAGAATTACTGAAAGTGCTGGTTTGCTCCACCACAGAATGTGCTGTTGTTGGCTTTGCTACTGCAATCACAATAGAATTGGTGAGGTGAATTTCATTTTTATACACCATTTTTATTTCATAAGCGGCTGCAAATATAACATTTTGTGTAACGTACTATAATAAAATACTTATTTTTAAAATTCTCTGGCCGTGAATAGGTCATTTTATATCTACTGAATGTCAGCCATTAAACACTGAAATTGTTTTATACATATTTATTTTCGTACAATTAGACAAGTGCCTCTGCCTTCCTGATATATAGTTTTGACTGGTCCATTCCTGTAACTTTTCTCACATCATTAGTAATGTGACACTTGGAAAACATAAATAAGCATTGTTGTGCATTATGGTAACACGCATGTGGACAGCTATAAATATTTTGCACTAGTGCTGGGACTTAAAGGTTGGTCTGCTATAAAAGGTGTTTGCAAACTGCAATCGCTTCTGTTGATAGCTGTGAATGATACTCTGTTAAACAATGTAATGTACAGCCTTTAGTTTTTTTAACTTGCAGTAAAAACATAAGCTTAGTTATTAAAAAGGGGTGTGTGAGCGGGGGGGGGGGGGGAGGAGGGGTGTGTGTGGGGGGAGGTGGTGGTGGTGACTGTGGGGGGGGTTTGTGGTCGCTGCAGACACAGCTCGCACTCTGCTCACCCCGCACTCTGCTCACCCCTGCACTCTGCTCACCACCACACTTTCAGCTTTCGGCCTCACTCAGCTGCTCCCGATCCGGCCCCGGCTTCATTCACAGGCTCCTGGTTCCACTCAACGGCTCCCAGCTCGTCGTGCTGGTCTCCGTAGAGGCAGCCCACATGCTGCTCACTCCGTTTTTAAACCTTCATAACTTTTGTACTTTTTCACCGATTGGAACAAAACCCATTGCACTTGCAGCACAGGAGAATGGCGAGTAAGGTGGCAAAAAATCGTAGAGCTAACGGGTACAGTTTTTTGCGTAAATGTAAAAACAACACAAACCGGAAGAGGACAAGATGAGAGTTTTATAAGTATCCTAGACCAAGTGGGACCCATTGGGTCCGGTCCCCTCAATGCGTGGTTGCGGGGGAGGGTGGCCTGTGTCAGAAACAAAGCATGACATTTTCAGATAAGGCGATTTTGACTTCGCAGGAAAAATCACTGCCAGAATATATAAAAATGTTACCGTTACTGCGTCATTTTTTTCGTGAAGATATGATTATACACAAACAAATATACAAGATCAGAATTTTAATAGTTACTAGATCTAGTTAGACCCTAAACGCGAGATTGTGGGGGGAGGGGGGGGCAGAGACAGAGAGAGAGGAGCAGAGACAGAGAGGGGCCAGAGAGAGAGAGGCAGAGACAGAGAGGGGGGGCAGAGAGGGAAGGGGAGAGAGGGGGGAAGAGAGAGAGGGGGAGGGAGAGAGGGGGGAAAGACAGGGGGAGGAGTGGGGGGGAGAGAGAGTTTTGAGAGAGTGGGGAGAGAGGGCAAGAGAGGGTAGGAGAGAGGGGGGAAGATGGGGGGGAAGAGAAAGGGGGGGGATAGAGGCCGCAGGAGGGAAGAGGAGGGGGAGGGGAGAGGATGGGGGGAGGAGGGGCTTGGAAGAGTAGGGGGGTAAGAGGAGATGGGGGGAGAGGAGGAGGAGGGGGGAGAGGAGGAGGAGGGGAGCAGCAGGGGAGCGGGGGGTGGTGCGGGCGTGAACCAAAGGACTGCAAGTTCGGCGGGGGGGGGGGGGGGGGGGAGGGGTGACGTCACTCGCAGCACGAGGCCAAAGATCTTAGGGCAAGACGGCGCAGACCCATTGTGAAGTCATCAGCAGCTCGGTTTATTTTCAAAGTTTTATCGGATTTGTGAACATTTTCATAAATAACTCGAGAAATAAAGCTCACAATTTTCAGATAAGGCATTTTCGGACTCCTGTGTTTAGAGAATATGTGCAAAATTTACCGTTTGCGTGTCGTTTTTTCGAGAAGATGTGATTATACACAAACAAATACACACACATAAAAATACATCTACATATAATAATAGATATGATATGAATGGATATGGATGGATAAATAGTCCAAGGGTCTCCAGTGAAGTAGATAGTATATCAGGACAGCTCTCTAGTTGTTGATAGGATGGTTCAGTTGCCTGATAACAGCTGTGAAGAAACTATCCCTGAATCTGGAGGTGTGCATCTTCACACTTAGAGGAGAGGTGAGACTCGTCCTTGATTATGTTGGTGGCCTTGCTGAGGCAGCGTGAAGTGTAAATGGAAGGTTGGTCTGTGCGATGGTCTGGGCAGCATCCACAATTTTCTGCAATTTTTTGCGGTCTAGGATGGAGGTGTTCCCAAATATGTAATATGCTATATTACAGAAAGGCCACAGCAATATACCCTCCCAGAACTGATTGTCCTTTATCATAGTTTTGGAGGACAGCAAGCGAGAGAGTCTGGACCAACCACTGACCTTGATGGAGCTGACTAGCTCCATCTGGTTCTTTGACTCAAATAAAACTCCTGGAAGATGTGTAAGAAGGAACTGCAGATGCTGGTTTAAACCGAAGATAAGAGACAAAAAGCTGGAATAACTCAGCGGACACGCAGCAACTCTAGAGAGAAGGAATGGATGACGTTTCGTGTCGAGACCCTTCTTCAGCCAAAGAACCAGATGGAGCTAGTCAGCTCCAACAACGTTACCCATTCCTTCTCTCCAGAGTTACGCCAGCTTTTTGTTTCTATCCTGGAAGTGATGGCTTGCCAGCTGAGTTATACTCTGTGAGACTGGGTGGGCCCGGAACTGATGGAAGTGTACAATGCTCTGCTCCTGGCCAGCAGTATGTCGGACTCTAAGAGGAAAGGTATCACCATCCTCATTTGCAAACAAAAGGGGGAAAAGGGTGACATTAGAGACACATCCCACTACTAAATGTGGACTATAAAAGCCTGTCCAAGGTCATCGCCAACTCGGTCAAGTCTGATGTGGAAAAGGTGATCAGACCAAATCTGTGCTCTATCTGTCAGGAAAATATCAGGCACATTTATGCTGCTCAGGACTACCACCGCCCAGGTGCAGAACAGAGGAGTGGATACCTGCCTGGTCAGCGTGAATCAGGAGGAGGCTTTCAACAGGATATCACATATGTACATGATGGATGTGCTCTCCAAAATGGGCTCTGACATAGAATCAGGAAAAAGATCCAACTGCTCTACACAGATATCCATAGTGCAGTCCATAAAAATGGATGGCAAATGGATAGCTTCCCCATCAGGTCTGGAGTCAGGCTGGGTTGCACATTCTTGTTTGCATTGGGTATAGAACCCTTTGCTGAATCCATCAGGAGGTACAAGAGCATAAGAGCGATGAGGTTACACAAAATGCTGGGGAAACTCAGCGGGTGCAGTAGCATCTATGGAGCGAAGGAGATGGGCAACGTTTCGGGCTGAAACCCTTCTTCAGAGTGATGAGGTTTCTAGGCAATGGGGGCACTCAGAACAAAATCTCCCTGTACATGGACGATGTTGCATTCTTCTGCTCAGAGCCAAGGTGGATCCGCAGATTGACATCAAATGTAGAACGTCTCGGCCTTTACCAAAAGAGATCAGGAAATTAGCTTGACAACCGTGTGTCTATCTTCGGTGTAAACCAGCATCGGCAGTTCCTTCCTACACATTTTACCTTGAACGTGGGTCAGATTACTTTAATCTGCGTGGTGGCCGCAGCGCAAAATAGGTCCCCGGCGACTGATCGCCTCCCAACTCGAATGAAGAGTTGGGCCAGGAGGAGACGCTGGAGCTCAAGTGGCCCACTTAAGCGTCTGAAGAAGGGTTTCGGCCCGAATCGTCGCCTATCTCCTTCGCTCCATAGATGCTGCTGCACCCGCTGAGTTTCTCCCGCATTTTGTGTACCCTCGATTTTCCAGCATCTGCAGTTCCTTCCTTAACACTAAAGATGCTGCCTGTCCCGGTGTGTTACTCCAGTAACTTGTGCCTATCTTCGGTGTATTCAAATCCAGCACCTGCAGTTCCTTCCTACATGGGAAATAAACGCATATTTTGAAAGCCCCCAGGTTTTCCATTCCGTCCAACGGGCACCGTTACTTTTCCAGCTGTTTGGAAAGCCCACGCAGCGCCGCTGCAGCTTGGCATCCGAATGAAGGACAAGATGGCGGCCGCGACACCGGCCCGACGGGGAAGCTCGGCATCGGGTCGCCATGGTTATCATGGAGCGGGCTAAGCATCGCGATATCCGACTCTCATCAGCCAGAGGTCCCACCCACTTCCTCCAGGCCTCCCACCCCCCCTCCCCAACCCCCCCTCCCTTCTTCCTTCCCCTCTGCCACCAACACAAATCTGTCCGCTGGCGAGTGCATTCACAGCAGCCCGCATCACACAACACTGGCTGTCTGTCTGTCTGTCTGTCTGACGACGGAGGAAAGAGCAAACAAAGATGTCCGTAGCAGTGCTGGAGCGGGAGTGAGGTGTCAGCAAACCGAGGGGAGGTGGGCCACTTGAGCTCCAGCGTCACCTCCTGGTCCAACTCTTCATTCGGGTTCGGAGGCGATCGGTAGCCGGAGACCAGACAGGCGACATAAATGGGTGAGAGAGAGAGCGAGAGTGTGCGTTGTGTGTGTGAGAGGGAGTGTGTGCGACGAGCTTTGCCTGGCCTGGGCTGCGATCTCCCACCCCCATCCCATCCCATCCCGCCAGCGCGCGTGCATTCGCGCGCCCCCGCCTGACACGTTTACAGCGGTGGGAACACCGCAGCACCATCCCATCTGCATCCTCCCTCTGCCCAACCCTGGTCACTTCAATGGGTATAACTGTATAACGGGCGAGATGTTTCATCTCTTTCCTCATCAACCGTAAGCGAGGCGAGTATTACTCGAAGCCAATAGACTTTTATGGCGTGGCTATATCTCGAGAGTGTGTACCAGTAAAGAATCCGGATTTTTGAGATTGTCCAAGCTTTGCAGCAGGCTGTAGATAAACTGCGTTTGTGTTCGAAAGCATTTTGCATGACATCCCAAATCATTTTACTAAGTTATAATATGTGTGATGTTGTACAGTCATCCAAATATCATACCAAACCTTTTCTCCCCTACTCTTTTGGAGCTGATTTCGTCCCCCCCCCCCCCCCCCCCCCCTGCACGATAAACAAGTTCCCTTTTGCTGGATTCTGGAGGAGTCCTTGTTCATAACTATTGGCGATGTCCCTATGTCAGGCTCTCGTACAGCACAGAGTTAAATACACATGATCAATGTTATTTTAGTTTATTAATCCTATAATATGCAGTGTCATTTAATAATTCAAATGAAACAGTTATTTCTGATTAATAAATCCATCTTTGATATTGTGCTATTGATGCATGCCTTATTTGGTAGATCTATGCTCTTGGTTCAGCTGATTATAAATTAAAGTTGCTCCCTGAAAATGTGAGTGCATCATCTTAGTCTGACATTTCAGTAGTGAGCGTATTTTTTTTTTATGTTACTTTTTATGAATAAGATATTGTACCAAGTTCCAGTCTTCCATTCAAACGGGCATAAAACTTCCCACAATTAATTCATTGGTAGTAAAGTTTCTTGGAATATACAGTGGTTTTGAAAGGAGTTAGTTGCATGGCCGTAGAGTTATACAGACCAGCAACTGGCCTACTGAGCCAATTTTCACCAATACATTTTCCTCTCCCCAGATTCTACCACTCACCTACATTATATGGGCAATTTATAATGGCCAGTTAGCCTAAAAATCCATTTGTTTTTGGGATGTAGGAGAAAACTGGAACATTTGGAGAAAAATCATCTAGTCACTGGAAGAATGTGCAAACTATGGGCATGCAGAACCAATGTTTGGATTGAACCCAAGTCTCTGGGGGAATGACTCTAATAACTGTGCCACTGTGCTGCCCATTATTTATTTATATACATATTTAAATTTGCATGGGAAATTATTGGTCTTGTGGAATTATCCAGTAATAATTATTATCAAGATGTTTGCAAATGGTTGCATTTTCGCAGGAGTACTCTACACTGTGTACATCACAGCTAAAGTTATTAGCTTTCAGGTAAAGGAACTCGGGGTAAAGGAACCGCTTGGAGGTAGTACTCTTAATATGATTAGTTTTAATCTGCAATTTGAGAAGGAGAAGGTTAAATCAGAAGTGTCAGTGATGCAGTTGAACAAAGGGGACTATGAAGGAATGAGAGGGGAGCTGGCCAAGGTAGACAGGAAAGGGATCCTAGCAGGAATGACGGTGGAACAGCAATGGCAGGAATTTCTGGGCATAATCCGGAAGACGCAGGATCATTTCATTCCAAAAAGGAAGAACGATTCTAAGGGGAGTAGGAGGCAACCGTGGCTGACAAGAGAAGTTAGGGATAGACTAAAACTAAAAGAAAAGATGTATAACGCAGCAAAGAATAGCCGGAAGCCGGAGGATTGGGAAACTTTCATAGGACAACAGACGGAAACAAACGGGCAATACGGGCGGAAAAGATGAGGTACGAAAGGAAGCTGGCCAGGAATATAAAAGAAGGACAGTAAAAGCTTCTTTAGATATGTTAATGGAAGAAGAGTAACAAGTCAAATGTGGGTCCGTTGAAGGCAGATACGGGTGAAATTATTATGGGCAACAAGGAAATGGCAGAAGAGTTGAATAGGTACTTCGGATCTGTCTTCACTAAGGAAGACACAAACAATCTCCCTGATGTACTGCAGGACAGAGGATATAAGGGGGTAGAGGAACTGAAAGAAATATTCATTAGGCGAGAAATAGTATTGGGTAGGCTAATGGGACTGAAGGATGATAAATCCCCTGGGCCTGATGGTCTGCATCCCAGGGTCCTCAGGGAGGTGGCTCAAGAAATAGTGGACGCATTGGTGATCATTTTCCAATGTTCAATAGATTCAGGATCAGTTCCTGTGGATTGGAGGATAGCTAATGTTATCCCACTTTTCAAGAAAGGAGCGAGAGAGAAAATGGGGAATTACAGGCCAGTTAGCCTGACTTCGGTGGTGGGAAAGATGCTGGAGTCAATTATTAAAGAGGTAATAATGGGGTATTTGGATAGCAGTAAAAGGATTAGTCCAAGTCAACATGGATTTATGAAAGGGAAATCATGCTTGACAAATCTTCTGGAATTTTTTCAGGATACATAGATAGAATACATAGAAATTAGGTGCAGGAGTAGGCCATTCGGCCCTTCGAGCCTGCACCGCCATTCAATATGATCATGGCTGATCATCCAACTCAGTATCCCGTACCAGCCTTCTCTCCATACCCTCTGATCCCCTTAGCCACAAGGGCCACATCTAACTCCCTCTTAAATATAGCCAATGAACTGGCCTCAACTACCCTCTGTGGCAGAGAGTTCCAGAGACCCACCACTCTCTGTGTGAAAAAATTCCTTCTCATCTCGGTCCTAAAGGATTTCCCCCTTATCCTTAAGCTGTGACCCCTTGTCCTGGACCTCCCCAACATCGGGAACAATCTTCCTGCATCTAGCCTGTCCAACCCCTTAAGAATTTTGCAAGTTTCTATAAGATCCCCTCTTAATCTCCTAAATTCTAGAGAGTATAAACCGAGTCTATGCAGTCTTGTTCATAAGACAGTCCTGACATCCCAGGAATCAGTCTGGTGAACCTTCTCTGCACTCCCTCTATGGCAATAATGTCCTTCCTCAGATTTGGAGACCAGAACTGTACGCAATACTCCAGGTGTGGCCTCACCAAGACCCTATACAACTGAAGTAGAACCTCCCTGCTCCTATACTCAAATCCTTTTGCTATGAAAGCTAACATACCATTCGCTTTCTTCACTGCCTGCTGTACCTGCATGCCTACTTTCAATGACTGGTGTACCATGACACCCAGGTCGCGCTGCATCTCCCCTTTTCCTAATCGGCCTCCATTTAGATAATAGTCTGTTTTCCTATTTTTGCCCCCAAAGTGGATAACCTCACATTTATCCACATTATACTGCATCTGCCAAACATTTGCCCACTCACCCAGCCTATCCAAGTCACCTTGCAGTCTCCTAGCATCCTCCTCACAGCTAACACTGCCCCCCAGCTTAGTGTCATCCGCAAACTTGGAGATATTGCCTTCAATTCCCTCATCCAGATCATTTATGTATATTGTAAATTGCTGGGGTCCCAGCACTGAGCCTTGCGGTACCCCACTAGTCACTGCCTGCCATTGTGAAAACGACCCGTTTACTCCTACTCTTTGCTTCCTGTTTGCCAGCCAGTTCTCTATCCACATCAATACTGAACCCCCAATGCCGTATGCTTTAAGTTTATATACTAATCTCTTATGTGGGACCTTGTCGAAAGCCTTCTGGAAGTCCAGATACACCACATCCACTGGTTTTCCCCTATCCACGCTACTAGTCACATCTTCGAAAAATTCCACAAGATTCGTCAGACATGATTTACCTTTCGTAAATCCATGCTGACTTTGTCCAATGATTTCACCACTTTCCAAATGTGCTGCTATCCCATCTTTAATAACTGACTCTAGCAGTTTCCCCACTACCGATGTTAGACTAACTTGTCTGTAATTCCCCGTTTTCTCTCTCCCCCCCTTCTTAAAAAGAGGGGTTATGTTTGCTACCCGCCAATCCTCAGGAACTACTCCAGAATCTAAAGAGTTTTGAAAGATTATCACTAATGCATCCACTATTTCCGGAGCTACTTCCTTAAGTACTCTGGGATGCAGCCTATCTGGCCCTGGGGATTTATCGGCCTTTAATCCATTCAATTTACCCAACACCACTTCCCGACTAACCTGGATTTCACTCAAGTCCTCCTTTGACCGGCGGTCCCCTGCGACAAGTAATTGTGACAAGTGACAAGGATGTGACAAGTAAATTGGATGAAGGGGTGCCAGTGGATGTAGTGTATCTAGACTTTCAGAAAGCCTTTAAGGTCCCGCACAGGAGACTGGTGACTAAAATTAGAGCACATGGTATTGGAGGTAGGGTGTTGATATGGATAGAAAATTGGTTGGCAGACCGGAAGCAAAGAGTAGGAGTGAACGGGTACTTTTCAGAATGGCAGGCAGTGGGGACTGGAGTGCTGCAAGGCTCGGTGTTTGGGCTGCAACTGTTTACCATATATTAATGATTTGGAAGAGGAAATTAGGAGCAACACTAGCAAGTTTGCGGATGTCACAAAGCTGGGTGGCAGTGTGAACTGTGAAGATGATGTTAGGAGGTTGCAGGCTGATCTGGACAGATTGAGTGAGTGGGCAGATGCAAAGCAGATGCAGTATAATATAGAAAAATGTGAGGTTAACCACTTTGGCGGCAAAAACAAGGGGGCAGATTATTATCTCAATGGGGTTAGGTTAGGTAAGGGGAGGTGCAGCGAGACCTGGGCGTCGTTGTACACCGGTCACTGAAAGTTGGCTTACAGGTACAGCAGGCAGTGAAGAAAGCTAATGGAATGTTGGCCTTCATAACAAGAGGATTTCAGTATAGGAGTAAATAAGTTCTTCTGCAGTTGTATAGGTCTCTGGTGAGACCACATCTGAAGTATTGTGTACAGTTTTGGTCTCCTAATTTGAGGAAGGACATCCTTGTGATTGAGGCAGTGCATCGTAGGTTCACGAGATTGATCCCTGGGATGGCGGGACTGTCATATGATGAAAGATAGAAAAGACTAGGCTTGTATTCACTGGAGTTTAGAAGGATGAGGGGGGGGGTCTTATAGAAACATATACAATTATAAAAGGACTGGACAAGCTAGATACAGGAAAAATGTTCCCAATGTGGGGCAAGTTCAGAACCAGGGGCCACAGTCTTAGAATAAAGGGGAGGTCATTTAAGACAGGTGAAAAAAAACTTTTTCACCCAGAGAGTTGTGAATTTATGGAATTCCCTGCCACAAAGGGCAGTGGAGGCCAAGTCACTGGATGGATTTAAGAGAGAGTTAGATAGAGCTCTAGGGGCTAGCACAGGTGACTTGGGGCAGGCACGGGTTATTGATAGGGGACGATCAGCCATGATCACAATGAATGGCGGTGCTGGCTCGAAGGGCCGAATGGCCTCCTCCTGCACCTATTTTCTATGTTTCATTACTGACTCATTTCATTTCCATTGAATTGAAATTTGGGTCACTAGTTCTGATTCTATAATGTAGTTTTCTCTCCATTAGTATTTGGTGAGGTGAAATGTAAGCAGAACCAAACCATGTAAGCATGATAACAAAATGTATGCAAAGGGCAGGAGTACCTACCTCTGAGTTCAAAGTGTATTTTGGGAAGTTTTCCATTTGTTGTTTAAGGATATTATTACTGTGTCTTAGGTGAATTTGTGAATGCTATTATTTTGCTCTGTTCTTGATTAATCTGACCTTCTTTTGCATTGCCGTTGTCCACACTGTATCCCTTTACTAATGCATTAGAAATAAAGCTGTTTGTAGCTATCAGATTTGCAAAGTAGCTAGCTAACCTCAGACTGCACCACGTAACAGAATTACAATTTGAAACCAAGAAATGGAGAGTGCCGTTTGAATATTTTTGCAGCTTTTTTATGCATGCCAATGTTTGTTAATCTTACTGTGCAGTATTTCTAATTTGTGTTTTGTAACATGCATGTGCAAACAGGGGGACCTTTTCTCCGCAAGCTTTCCTGTGCTTGAACTGCATTTGGAGAGTAATTTTTGCAGACTGAAGTGTGAAATTCAGACGTTGGTCATGCAAAAGCAATCAGCATTATGCGATGGTACTGCTGTGTCTAGATGTACAACAGTACTTTTAAACTGTAAAATTTGTTGTTTTAGAAACTACGCTGCTACAAAGTGTTTGTCCTTTCGCTAATTCAATTTGCTCTTTTGGTATACTTGGTGGTCAGTTTTATAATTTGGATAAAATTATAAATTTGGTGTTGAATTGTTTTTAACTCTGTGACCATAGTCTGCTGATGGAATAATTTTCCATTGTAGTGCTGCTTACTTAAAAGTAGAAAACATCCTTTAACGTCAAATTTTATTTTATTGTTTTGATTTGATATTTCAGAATGCAGGTCCGAATAGAGTGCTGACTAGGGGCTATCTATTCTTGGAGGTTTTTTCCTTACAGTTCCTGCGTGATTGACTACCTTATCCACTTAATTTTGCCATAGGTCAGCTAACGTGTTATGCCCTTCCTGGCAAAGGATTGCTTTTCCTTCAGAATTGGAAAACAAAAAACTGTGGCCTGATTGAAGATTCTTAACCATCAACTCAATTTTCTATCCCCATTGATTGTTTAAGAAAAATCTTCTGTAAATTAATTGAATATTAGGAGGCTTTTTATGCCAATTTGGAAGATTGGAAATCATATGCCAAACAGTCTCACAACACCTTTGGAACCTTCTCAAACATTTAGGCATGGTTTTCTCCTTTGGAATTAATTTAAACATTTAGGGAATGTGTACACCTTCAATCAACCTCCTGTAAAGTATATCTAGTTTGAATTGAGGCACAAGAGACTGCAAATACTGGAGTCTTGAGCAATAAAAAAACTGCTAGAGAAACTCAGCAGGTCAGGCAACATCTATATACGGACAGACAATATTTTGAGTCGGACTGATCAGTTCTATATGTGTTGAATAGCTTTTGAATCAAGTATGTTTAATTGTCACATGGAGCAATGAAATTCTTACATGCTGCTGTTTTATAGGCACATTAAAACAATAACAACAAATAAATATACAATAATCAATACTAGGATACCTTTTATCAATAATCAGTGATGAGCCACCCATTTCCGCTGCCTGACTATAAACAATGCTTCAGCTAACTGACCTGGCCCAGGAGCCGATATTTCGTGGGTTGGATTGGATTCACTTTGGGGCCTAAGGGGTTAAAAAACATAGTCAGCTTTACTACTTTGTTATGGCAATGGGGAGATGTTGGCATTTGTTTTTATGTTGAAGTAAAGCTTATGATTCACTTGTATTAATGACAATTCAGCTAAACATACAAAAAGGGGGTATACATTTTTGTTCAGTTATTGTATGGAGTTTTTTTATTGGCATACTGTTTATGCAGGTTGCTTTGTACTGAATATATGAAGCTGCATGCTATGCATAACATTTTTGCACAAACTGAGTTTCCGGTATTCAAAAATTCTTGATCTGTGACTCATTTTGAAAACTCATTTTGAATGAAATCTTGTGGAACATGGTGTAATTGGCATACAGTTACATTTGTGACTAATTAAAAGAGAACATCTTTGAGGAAGATTTTGGTAATATTACTACGCATTAAAGGTGAAATAACCTTTTCTTTTATTTTAGTGGAAGCAGTTGTTGAGTTTGCTTATAAAGCTCAGCACGATGATGAGCTGACCATCACTGTGGGAGATATTGTTGCTAACATCAAGAAAGATGATGGAGGATGGTGGGAGGGTGAGCTCGATGGCAGAAGAGGTTTGTTCCCTGACAACTTTGTAAGAGTGAGTACAATATTGCCATATATCATGTTATCCTCATTATTAAATATTTAATGTTAGCACAAGTAGAGTATTTTTGTAGAAAAGTCTGATGTGATCTTTGATTACAAAAATAATTTTGAGTGTTTCAGCATGTTGATCATAATCTAATGACAATGTAAATTCTCCATCCCCATGGTCAAGGCTGGTTGCATCTACTGCTCCTTTGCTTTTAATGTTTGTATGTTTAACAGATGGATCTAAATGCGCCTCTAATGTTTTCTTTGTTACCATTTTCTTCCTAGAGTCCCCCAATTTTCTGTATGACCGTAACAGGATATTTTAAAGATAATTATCATGAAGATTACTTTTCAAAGTAGGCAGATGAGGAGTTTGATTGTGAGGGATTTGGGTATTGTGACAAAATAGCAAAAAGAGATTGTAATGGCAATTTCAAACTTTTCCAATGTCCAAATTTCCGTTGCCATTACTACACAGGTAGTGGGAGTGATCTTACGCAGGGGAGAAAAAACTGATCTTCCAGTCGTTATTTCCAGCTTTATTGAAGTAGTTTTACAAACAAAAAAATAAACATACCAGATCCTCTTTATTCTTATACATATTGTAGCTTTCCATTCTTACTATCTGGTAAAATAACTGTTTTCTCTCCAAATCCCGTGCTGGTCTGATCTGGTCAGTCCCTCTCCCTCTATCACACCCATCTACGTATCAAATGCCCACTCGCAAGCGTTTAAAATAATACTGTTAGAAATATCTAGACAAAATAATGTAATATGCTAACAGTAACTAGCCTAAGCATGAATTCTACACATTCATTGTTCTACGTATATAATGGAAACATTACTGATAAACATTAAAAGAAGCTATACAAGCTTAACATATTATCCAAAAGAAAAGGTGTGCACTATGTGTTGGCATTTAAACTTCTTTAGTGATTCTTCAATCTTCTTCTTTGGCTTTTTGTTTGGCTTCTTAGAGCAGATATATCTTAGTTATCGGTCTTATCAAGATGTTCTTATTCTGAAGTCATACTGTACGTACTAGAGCTTGTGCATCTGGTGTGATCTCCAATATTCTGCCCATTAGCCAGGAGCCTCATGGTGCAGTGGAATCAACCACCAAAACAATGTCACCTAGAATAAAGCTTCTTCTTACCCTTGACCATCGTTGCCGTTCTTGGATTAGAAGCAAGTATTCTTGTGTCCACCGTTTCCAAAAAAGGTCTGCCATATATTGTACCTGTCTCCATCTGCGTTTAATGTATGTCTTCCTTCACAAAGAGTCCAGGTGGTAGTATTGGCTTGGTTTTCAACAGAAGAGGATGATTTGGTATGTGCTTCCAGGTCCAATGGATCATCAGAATTCTTGATAATGGGTCGATCATTTAAAATTGCTTCAACTTCACAAAATAAAGTTTGCAATCCTTCATTGTCCAGAACTTGCTGTTTAAGAACAGAGTGCAGCACATTTCGAACCATGCAAACCAATTGTTCCCAAACACCGCCATGATGGGATCCTGCTGGGGGATTAAAGTTCCATCTTATCCCTCGCCGAAGCATATCATTCTGGATCTTGTTCTGATTCAAGCCATTGAGTGCTTCTCTCATTTCCCAATAAAATTTGTGCCATTGTCTGATCTTAAAGATGAAACTTGACCCCGTTGACAGATTATTCTTCGTAATGCATGAATGTAGGAGTCTGTGTCAAGTGAAGAAGCAACTTCAAGATGTACTGCCCTGCTCGCCATGCAGATGAAGATTACACCATACCTTTTAACAAGACTTCGTCCTCTCTTAATCTCTATAGGACTGAAGTAGTCTACTCCTACATCTGTAAATGGAGGCTTGTCAGGTAAAATCCTCTCCTGAGGCAAGTCTACCATTTTTTGTTCTCCACCTCTTCCCTGCTGTTGTTTACACACACCACAGTCTGTTATTACGTTTCTTGCAGCGGAGTTAGGTTTGATAATCCAGTATCTTTTACGGAGTCGAGACAGCATATGATTTCTTCCTCCTTGTCTGAGCTGTTCATGGATATGTCGTAATAGTAGTGTTGATATGTGAAGGTCCTACGAGAGAATAATGGGATGTTTGGCCTCTTCAGGCATCGCTAGTCTATTCAAGCAACCACCTACTCTTAGAAGTTCATTCTCCAGCAACGGATCTAGCTTGTACAAATGACTGCTTCTTTTGACTCCGTGTTTACCAGCTTTAATGTTGATAGTTCTTCTTTGAATCTTTATCTTCGACAGAAAGAGATAACCGCATTTTCTGCTTTGAGAAGATCTTCAGCACATAAACAGTGCCCGCAGAGTGATGGTTTAATGACTTGTATCTCTTTATCAACCTTTTCCTTTAGTTTGCCAGGATCTTCTTCATAACTATTCATAGCAATCTCCTTTTTCGAGTAAACAGCAAGAGTATTGTCCTTACTTTAAGAAGCCAACCTACCGCAGTCTTCAGCTTCCTCTGTGATGAGAAATAGGTCATTAGAGAGTTTGAGTCCAATGGATTCTTGACAATGACGTTCATTTCTAGATCATTAGCAGAGATTGCAGATACCAGGTTAAGCTTTAGCCACTCTCTGTGTGGCTTACAGAGAAACTCTGGTTCCTTGATCCATCTCTTGCTGCTTAAGAAGTGGTCTGCTGTTGGTCCTCTAGAGGCTTAATCTGCAGAATTTTCCTTTGTGCCATATATCTTCCCTGTAATACATCAGTAGCATCCCTTACAAAGGTGATCCTGTTTGCTACAAATGTTTGGGAGTGTTTTGTTTCATTGTTGATGTACTTGAGCACATCAGTCCAGAAGATGGATTGATCCAGTTGTAGCTGTAATTCCTTTCACAGCATTATGTCCACTCTGACAGTTAGGACTGCAGCTGTAAACTCCATTCTGGGAATTGTCATTTGTTTCAATGGTGCCACCCTGGCTTTTTCCATTATGAATGCATCATGCACCTCTTTGCTATCATCTTCCAGTCTTAGATATGAAACAGTATCATAGCCACTTTCGCTTGCATTTGAAAAGTGGTGCAGCTGTGCATATCTGACTTGACCAAAGTTTGCAGGCTTCATGCACCGGTCCACTTTAAATTCCAATATCTTGTTGAGATCTGCTAACCATCCTGTCCGTCGCTGAGAGAAAATCGTTATGCTCTCATCCCTTTCCTTACAGAGCTCCTGCATAATCAGCTTGGCTGGCAGAGTAAATGGTGCAAGAAATCCTAAAGGATCATATAGAGAGCCAAATACGGACAAGATGCCCCATCTTGTGTATGGTCGTTCCTGTACCACAATTCTGAACTTGAACACATCTGCTTCAACGCACCAGTGCAATCTCAGTGCCCTTTCCATAGGCATATTGTCTTTGTCCAACTGTAACTCCAACTCCCTGGTCTCCTTGGCTCTGTTTTCTTGTGGAATGGATGCCAACACAGCACGGCTGTTGCTGATCCACTTTGACAGCATGAATCCTCCCATTTGGCAGCGGGAAGTCAAGTGTGCTGCCATTTGAATTGCTTCCTTTTCCGAAGGCATAGACTTTAAACCAGGGGTCGGCAACCTACGGCCCCTGGGCCAAATGTGCCCATAACCCAAAATCATCCGGCCCGCAGGCGTATTTTTTTTCCCCGTAATCATCCGGCCCACAGACTTCCATCATCTCCGGTACATCCCAGGCTGGAGGCTGCGGCGACGCAAGGCGGGATCTATGTGAACACGTGATTTGATGCCTGCCATCCGGGGTGGGATGGGGGTGGGATCCATGTGTATACGTGATAGATGTGGCCCACCATCCGCTCACAGACATGCGTCCTGGCCCCTATGCTTTAAACAATCGTCTACATAAAAGTTGTTCTTTACTGTGTTTGTCACCTCTGCTGGGAAATGAGCTTCATGGTCTTCAGCAGTCTTCCTTAATGCAAAGTTTGCACAACCTGGTGATGACACTGCCCCAAAAAGATGTACCTTCAACAAGATCTTGCTGTGGATCGCCCTCAGGCCACCACAGGAACTGCAAATAGTCAATATGTTTTTCTGATACCTTGATCTGAGTCTGATGAGTGAGTTGGTAAGGTCTGAACCCTGCAGCAGTTGGCAGTTAAGTGATGTTCCTTTGAAGACTGCCCCACAGTCAAAGACCACCCTCAAGATTCCTTTCCTTGAGTGATGCATCCCATGGTGTGGGATATACCACAGCTCTCCATTACTTAGATTCAGCTGGTCCACTGGTACCATTTCAGCATAACCATTATCAATCTTTTCTGTAAGGAAAGATGTATATTCATCATGAAATTTCTTATTCTTGCCAAACCTGCTTTTCAGGCTCTGGAGGCGCTCCACTGCAATGCAACGGTTATTTGGCAAATTGATGCTTTCTTGTTTGAAAGGTAAATCTAGACAGTAGTGTCCATCTATCATCTTTACTGAGTGATTCATAATATCCAAGAACTTTACCTCTTCTCTGGACATTTCTTCTGCTTCCTTGCTGGTTCTTTCACGGAAGTCGTGATCGTATTGCTTGACCAGAAGCTGCTCTAAGTTTACAGTGGATATTCGATTGACAGCAGCAGCAGGGCAGCCATTTTCATCCCTGCTTTTGTTGTCCCTTCTCATGGAACCATAGATGACCCATCCGAGTAGGGTCCTCACGAAAATGGTCCATCTCCGTAGCTGTTGACCAGCTCCCATGGTTCCAATACCTTTGGAGCATTTGTTCCGATTAGTAGGCCGATGCCAGTCTATTTTAGGAATCTTGATATCCTTCAAGTAAGGCCATTGCTTCAGCTCTTCATGGCTGGGAATGTTTATATGAGAAACAGCCATGGTCTTATGTGTGAACACATTAGATAGTTGTATAAAATCGTCTTTATCCAGACTAGATATTTCCAAACCTAGGATATGATAACTGATCACAGGCTTCTCTTCATTTATGGTACACAAGAGAATCTTTGTGTTTTGTCCTGTAATGTTCAGCCTTCTCATCAACCTTTATGTACAAAAGGTTGTTGAACTTCCATGATCCAAAAATGCGTATGTTTGCAACACCATGTCCCCCTTGCGGCTCTTTACCTGTACTGGTAAGATGGAGATGATGCAGGCTTCATTACCGGCCCCAATATGCGCACACATCTTAGATGAGGAAACAGCATCACTCACAGTTAACTTCTCATTCTGTTCTGTATGCTCCGGCTTCTTATCTGTGTTCTTATGTTCAGTGTGAAGTATTTCAGGATGAGCTTGTTTGCACATGTCATAAGTCGTACGACTCTTGCAGTCTCTACTCGTGTGTCCTTTCTTCAAACATCCAAAGCAGACTCCTTTCTCCCTTAAGAAGTCCATCTTTTCTTTGTGCCCCGTCTTCTTGATCAGTAGACAACTTTAATTCTAATGTGTGACCACTTTTAGTACAGAACAAACAAGAACCTTGAGTATTAATGGTAGATGCATCTCTTCTTGCTCCACCTGTTGTCGGATTTCTTTGCATATTGGCAGCAACATTCACTTCCTCCATAAAGGTGAGATGTTTCATAGCATTGCAACAACCACTAAGAAACAGCAAGAACGCAATGCAATGCCTTCACATCCTCTGGCTTGGTCACTGACCAAGCAAAAGCCTTGGCCATGTATGCATTGTCAATCTTATGTTCATTACCAAAATATTCTTTAAGCAGAGCTTTTGCCTTTTGATACCCCTTGGTTTTAGTCTAACAACCTGTTGCACATGATCAGGCAAATATTCATCTGCCTGTAGATTTAATTTAGCTGATGTTTCCTTTCGAGCAGTTCTTTTTTTCACATAAGGGCTCCTGCCGTGAGATACTCGAGAGCTGCCTCTTGACCCCTTGGCATCAAGTGCATTATACCCAGGCCCGTATGAAGCTTTTCAAAAAGAGGGGTGGCATGACAGGATTCCAAAAATTTAATGTGAAATAATGTGCACGCAGCGCACATCACAAGCGGGAAGCCCCTCGCGTGCGGGGTTTTAGATGCTCTCTGGTGCATTCTGAGCCTTATTTTGGAGCTTTTTGCACCAAATGTATGACCAATATTTCAGAAATAAGTTTGGTTGAGTCAAGAGTAATGAGTGGATGGAATGGGATGATTGGGGTCATTGTTGTATACATTTTTTTTTTAAATTAAAAATTGTTGTCCTTGTTTTAATAATCAAGTTGTATTGTTGTAAAATGTTATGTAAAATGTTATAAAGGAGCCTGCAAAAACTGCAAAAGTAATACTGTATGTTTTTGCAGTAAAGAAAACATTTTTTTCAGAAAATGTTTTGTGTGTTGATTTGATTGCCTGTTACTGTTAGACTGTGTTAGTGCACCTTTAATGGCCCTCCTGACTTAACAACTTCACATCACATCAACGTCAACATGAAATAGTTCAGTTTTCCGAGAATGTAACTGTGCAAACCTACTCACCACTTTGTCCAAGTCATGGGCAAAGTCATAGTGAATGTGCATTAAGGCGAGTGCAGACAGCCTGTCATTGCTCATGGAAGTCCTGGCGTAGTGATGCAGGCGATGGACAGTCGTGTAAACTGCATATATTGCCATGTAGCCATAAATCATGTTTTCCAGTTTCATTTTCCAAGAATGTAACTGCGCAAACCTAGTCACAGCTTTGTCCAAGTTATGGGCAAGATCATAGTGAATGTGGATTAAGGCAATTGCAGACAGCCTGTCATTGCTCATGGAAGTTCTGGTCTTTCCTTCTTCGTGGATGTGAAAACGTGTTTGTCCTCGTTGGCTGGATCAAAGTAAGGTGCCGAGCAAGATTGCGCCCACTGCAAGCATGCCGCCTGAGGCAAGCATCTCTCTGCCACTCAGGCTCATGTCCAAGGGCCCCGGCTACCTCTGCAGTCAAATGGAGGGGGACAGGTGGGGTCAGCAGAGTGCTGTGGAGAGACTGGCTGCCGACAAGGCCAAGAACTTGAACAGCCAGACGGCAAGGGGATGCAAAGTGGAGCCCAATCGTTTGGGCAGCCCTGCCCTCGAGGAAGGCAGCAGCAGCAGGGCCAGCAGCAGCATGAAGACTTACCTGGCCTCCGGCAGCCCCCAGTAGAGTGGGCAGCTGGGGCTCTCGCCTGACATTGTGCGTTGCTCCAGCTCCAAGAGGCAGCTCAGGCCCAATTCGCTGGTCATGTACCGGCAGAAGTGTGAGTTTGTGCTAGGAGCGGCGGCCACCAGCAGCATCCGCAGTTTCAAGGACACTGGCAGCCTGGTCTGTTGGCTGCTGCCAGTGGTGACAAGCAGCAGTGGTGACAAGCAGCCGGGGTGACAAGCAGCAGGGGCTGGCAACAGGAGCAGCAACGTCGGAAGAGGAGAATTAGCAGAGGGTACAGAGGCTGCAGCTCCCCAGGGTGCACAAGTAACCACATCAGCAGCACTCCAGGGTTCACAAGTAACCACACGAGGAGCACTCCAGGGAGAAACAGCAGCCTCGCCAGCAACACCCCAGGGTGCACAAGTAACTACACCAGCAGCATCCCAGGGTGCACAAGTAACCACACCAGCAGCGCCAAGAGAATCAGCAGCAGGTCGCCCCAAGGAGCTGCTCAAGCGGCAGGTTGGTGAAGGCGGATTATGGCACTCGCACTCCTCAGCTTCCGCTTCTCCCGAGCCTGCTAGGGCTTGGACAGTTTCTTCAAGCACTGCGGACTCGAACCTGAGGTGATCGAGAACCTGGCCAGGGAGAAGTTTCCCGCCGACAAAAGCCTTGCCCTCATGTTTCGCAGTGTGAAAGGCCTATCCTACTTGGGTGACATTTTCCGCGACAGCCTGAAAAAAGGTTGTCGAGTCGTGGTCGGGTCGTGACACAGCCTGACGCGCGGTGACTCCCTGTCACCTCTGGATTTTGGAATGTGCAAAATCCAGGGGCGACATCTGGGTGTCTCATCATGTCGTGCGCCCTGTCATACGCTGACGTATGCTGTCCTGCGGGTGACGACTGGTTAGGGTTAGGGTTGGGGTTAAGGTCCACAGATAGGCTGTAAAATATTCTTCCTTCAATGCATGGATTTTAAACAATATATTAAAATTAATACAATAAAATAATTTGTGGAAATTAAAAGATGTCAGTCTAGTTTTATTTACAGATGTTTTGGTCTGCTTCCAGATCCAATCACCATCTCTAACTTTTCACAGCGTTGGATTCAGGGAGTGTAGACTGAACTCCCCTCTCCCCTCCACCCCCCACTTCTCTTATTCTATTATGTCTTTCGGGGGGGGGGGGGTTGAGAAGGCAATCAGTGCGGAATGGATGGATTGAGGCAGGGAATTAGTGTGTGTTGGTTGAAGTTGGTAAAATTGTGAGGGGAGACCGTGGGAGATGTCAGTGGGGGAACACGGGATGGATGGGGGGAATCAGTACAGGATTAATGAGGGGGATCAGTACAGGATGAATGGGGGTGGGTCAGTACAGTGTGGATCGGGGATCTGTGCAGGATGAATGGGAGATTCAGTACAGGATGAATGGGGGGGGAAGCAGTGCAGCGTGGATGGGAAGGGGGTCAGTACATGATGAATTGGGGGACGAGTGTAGGGTGGATGTGGAGGTGGCCGGGGAATCAGTGCAAGGTGGATAGGGAGATCAGTGCAGGATGAATAGGTGGGGGGTGGTAGATGGGGAGGAGAGCACAGGGGATGTCATTGGCGGAGTGGCAAGCAGCAGCCGCTGTGAGGGCAGGCATGGTGCATTAGGAGGTGGAGCCGCCGACGCCACTGCTGCTGCTGTGCGGGGCCCGTCATTCACTCCGACCCTCCGTCACGCCACACTACAGCCGTTGCCGCTGACGACCAGAAACGATGGGGGGGGGGGGTGCGAGGGCCCGCGGCGTGGGCCCGGCGGGGGGTGAGAAAGGCGAGGGTGGGTTGCGAGAGAGGCGAGGGTGGGGGTGCGAGGGTGGGGGAGCGAAGGACAGGCGGGGGGGAGGGTGGTGTGGACCCGGCCTGAGCAGCGCCTGGTGTCAGATGGTGCCAGGACTGGGTCAGATTCAGTCCTTCCCGCTCGGCGATGGGAGAACGGTCTCCCCGGACCAACTGCCAGCAGTGGATGGGACCCGCTGGCGAGCAAACACCACAACACCCCCCTCCCCCCCCCCCCCCCCCCCCCCCGGAGAAAGGGGAACTCCTTTTTTTCCCAAACCATCCCACGGGTCGGATTGGACCCTTCGCGGGTAGTTTAACACATCCGATATAAAACAAACAGATTACCCCTCCCCGCAACGCAGCGCAATATTTCACGGTCCCACTCACCCAAACTAGGCCCGGAGCATCGAGGCGATGCATTGAAAATGGCGGTGATCTGATCCCGCCCACTGCGCACCCGCGGGGAGACGGCGTCATTTTGCATTGCTTCTGTGTCTTTGGTCACCAGTTTCCCCCCACTGCGCAGGTGCGGATGGTCACAAATATATATATATATATTTTTAATTTTCTTTGAATTTTTTTTCCTCTGGGGAAATGATGCAAGGTATCATGGCCGTCCGAAGTGAAGTTAAGGTCCAGAGATAGGCTGTAAAATATTCTTCCTTCAATGCATGGATTTGAGGTATCCACTTCGGACGGCCATGATACCTTGCATCATTTGATGCCAGCTCTGCCTCTAGTTACAACTGTTCCATCTCTCTTTTAAAATATTTATCTTGTGCCTCAAGCTCAAGCTTGGCATTGGTTGCTGCCAGGGCTGTGTCTCTTTTCAATTATGCTTCTCGTGCCTCTCTTTTCAATTGTTCTTCTCATGCCTCAAGCTTGTGCTTTTTCCTCATGGCGGCCACCTGTTCCAAGAGGACAGCGCTATCTGCCTGAACTTCAATACGAGCAGAGACCCTTGAAGATGCACATGATGCAGAACCAGATTTGTGGCTTGATCTTCATTTTGAGACATTTGAAATATTGTCTTCAGGTCCAATTTCTTCTGATTCCACAACACTTTGTTGTATGACACTTTCAACTATAGAGTGCGTAGTTTGTTGTCCAATTTCAGATAACCACCTTTCTACAACTTGTTTAAAACCATTAAAAGATTCCATTCTTTCTTGAAACCACTGATTTTGCCTTTCAAGCTCCCTTTTAGGCATTGGTATTTCCAGCAATGACATTTTTTTCTGACATCATAGCAAGAGTTCAGTTAATTGAACCAGGTTAGATTGTACTTCCTTTGCATTTTCATCTGATTTCATGAGCTTCTTCAGCTTTTCAATTAACTTGTCAGCTTATTTGCATATCGTGTTACTTGACTTCTGACATCTTTCCATGAACAATACCTGGCCTTTGTCGGTGAGTTTAATGGTTCTTCTTTCTTTTCCAGAATCCTGTTCCACATCTCCCTTTTGTGGCTGAGCTTTAGACATATTGGCTCGCTACCCTTTTAAGCCGTGTTGACGTAATGCCGTATGCTTCCAGACTGGAATTCAAAACAACCGAGCGGGAATTCAAATCAACAGATAGCATTGCGATTCTCAAGGTCACTTCTCAAATCTCCATAATAACAGCCGTTTTCCAGTACAGCTTCTCCTATAACAGCTGTTCCAATAATGCTGCACGTTCAGCTGTAGGTACTGATGCTGTCCCTGCATGTTGGGTTCCGAAGTTACCAAACGTCGTTCTTCAGATAGCGCAGGAGTCGACCTTGTCGAGTTGACGGCGTCGGGCAGATCCTTTGCTCCCAGTTTTCATGCTCCAGTTTCACTCATAGAGATCAATTCTTACTTTAATGTAATGGCAATTTCAAACTTTTCCAATGTCCACCTTTCCGTTGCCATTACTACACAGGTGGTGGGAGTGATCTTACGCAGGGAAGATAAAACAGATCCTCCATTCATTATTTCCATTGAAGCAGTTTTAGAAACAATGAACATACCAGATCCTCTTTATTCTTTTCAAATTGTAGCTTTCCGTTTTTACTATCTGGTAAGAACTGTTTTCTCTCCAAATCCCATGACTGGTCTGATCTGGTCAGTCCCTCTCCCATATGTGTCACGACTATCTACGTATCAAATACCCATTCCCAAGCGTTCAAAATAATACTGCTAGAAATATCTAGACAAAATAATATAATATGCTAACAGTAACTAGCCTAAGTATGAATGGCTCCTACACAGATTTTCTGTGAATTCGCTTGGAGGTTTTAATATCTATTTGAAATGAAATCACACTGTCACTTTTATTTGCTCCATTCTCCCTTCCAGGTTTTTTCTGATTAAAAATGAATTAACTTTTCAAAACAGAAGCCTCTATATCGATACTTGCCATTAGGATTTGTTTTAATGCCAATTTTACAAAGTGGTATTCTTTCAGTGTTACAATTTCTTAAACTCGAGTTCTTGTGTATGTTGCTGACTTGTGTGGAACACTTTTTTGAACATCAAGTAGCTACCAACATCTGCACTGCTGAAGAAGACAGGAAGTTGTGGTAAATAATTGCCTGCCTGATTGATTTCAGTTTTATTGAAAATGACTTACTGTCAGGGAAATGATACATTCATTTTGTAAGGTTCTGTTTCAGCATGTTGTTGCAATTTTGGTGCAATATCTTTTATAAGTAAAACATCATTATTTAAAACTTTTGTAAACATTTTACAGCTTTTGTTATGGTACAATCAAATAGTTTGTGAATGTTGATCTTAAAAAATATATATATAAATTGTTTAAATGCAATAGAACTGTTGAGCCATGAAGGTCAAAGACATGTTCTGTACAATTATTGGTTTATGCTTAGTAATCCGATTTTCCAATTAGATCAGTGAAGAAAGTACTGAAGCTGTTTCCTGAACTTTTACTGTTAATTAGCTGTTCTTTAATGGATGCGGTAATCAATGTTGTTATCTTCTCCTCAACAACTTGTCAAGTAGGGAATATGCAATAGGAAGAGAGATGTGCAACTTTTAGTATTTAATGTGAATTATTTTTGTCGCTGCATTTTTCAAGATTGATTGCATTATTTTAATGATACTGGCTCCTGATCCTGATACTGATTTATTTCCATTCACCCAAATTATTTTGTTCAATGAAAAGCAGAAATTGGAAAAGAAAGTTATAGTCTTGGGTACTTGATGCTGAGGCAGAAACATTATGGCGTCCACTATGGTCGGAATGTTGTCGTTTTATAAAATACGCACAGATTTCACAAGTAGGAAAAAAAAAAATCAATTTATTTTGATTAACAGCATAACCTGCCACAGTTTTTAGATATTGATAATGTTTTAATGAAGCCTAGGGGAGAAGGCCAATAGGTGTCATAAGTTCTTACTTTTTTTCAAAGTAGATATTTCCTTCAAGGCAGTAGCAAGTTTCTGTGCTAAAGTGAACATTTGAGAGAGTTTTAAAGTATTACTCCTGAGGATGCTGTCTAAGGTTATTTTTCCATTTTTAAAACTGCTTGTGTACAACTGTTTACCTGACTTTTTGAGGTCCATTGCCAATTGGTGTCTACATTTGGTTGTCTTTTTTTGTAATCAAATCCACTCACATTCTCAATTGGCTCATTGCAATTTAGGTGGCCTGCTTATTTCTCCTTGTCTGGTGTCAATTTAAAGATGGATAGTATTTTTCCTCCCATGCCTAAATGTGTTCTCTTTCTTCTTAGTTAAAAAAAATCAATTGTTTGAATGGTTCCTTATGAATCAGCACCATAAATTAGAGTGAATATTACTCTCTTCTACATCCTGTCCCTCTTTATCTGTTCTATTTGGGTTTGTGGTGTTCAATTCAGAAGCAGAACCTGTTGCATGTTTTTTTATCATATAAGCAATAGGTGCAGAATTAGGCCATTCGGCCCAACAAGTCTACGCCACCATTCAATCATGGCTGATCTATCTCCCTCCTAACCCCATTCTCCTGCCTTTCCCCCCCATAAACCCTGACACCCATACTAATCAAAAATCTATCTATCTCTGCCTTAAAAATATCCATTGACGGCCTCCACAGCCTTCTGTGGCAAAGAATTCCACAGATTCACCACCCTCTGACTAAAGAAATTCCCCATCTTCCTAAAGGAACATCCTTTAATTCTGAGGCTATGAACTCTAGTCCTAGACTTTCCCACTAGTAGAAACATCCTCTCCACATCCACTCTATCAGGGCTCTTGCTTAACTTTTTTTCCCTGTTGCCAGTCGGGCAATCTTGACAGCTTTTTAGGTTGCCAAATGACAGTTTAGGCGGTCATTGAAGATGGTTTGCATGACGCGTGCTATAAAGTGCTCGGAAGAAGTGCGTAGTTACTAGTCGGAATTATGCTCAATGAAGCATTCACATATTATGTTCAAGAAGGAACTGCAGATGTTGGAAAATCAAAGGTAGACAAAAGTGCTGGAGAAACTCAGCAGGTGCAGCATCATCTATGGAGCGAAGGAAATGGGCAACGTTTCAGGCCGAAACCCATCAGTCTGAAGGAGGGTTTCGGCCCGAAACTTTGCCTATTTTCTTTGCTCCATAGATTCTGCCGCATCCGCTGAGTTTCTCCAGCACTTTGGTCTACATTCTCATATTATTTCTGCTTCAAATAACTCACAAACTAAACATATTCACCAATCAAGACATGATATATACCACAATAACATGCAGCAAAATTATAATACAATATCTCAACTCTTTTTCTACATTGCAATTAATACAATTTCTATTAGTTCTTTCCACTTCCAAACAAAAATGTGGTTGGATTATTCAGCATATGATCAACCTGTGCCAATAAATCCTGGACCATGGTAACATATATGCTCAACCATACACACTACAGATTGATGCAAGCATGTTTTCTGTGATGGACAGAAAATTACCATTAATAAACTGAAAAAATCTCTGTTCTCATCAAAATGAACACCTCACGTTTCTCTGCACTGGATCCCATTTACCATTTCATTTCGGAGTCACATGAGTGACTTCGTGAAGACCCCGCCAGCACGCATGCGCGACATATCGTCGCCCGCAGTTGCAGTCAACGGCTGGAGGAGGAGCGCGCTCCACCACCAGCCCTTCATAAGAGCCACTCAGGTAAGGTGAACTAACCTTGAGCAGGTTTGGTTTCTGTGCGAAAACTTTTAATCCACAGGAACCGATGGACAGGAGTAAAAATACAGGTCGTAGAACTTCTGGAAGAAGTCAGCGGCCACACATCCCGGAGCTGCCCACTACAGCGGCAACACCCGCTGGTTGGGCCGGGAAAAGGGCGCGAAAGTCAGGGAGCCCTACACCTACAGGACCCGACTCTCCACCACAGCTGTCCTTAGAGCAGCAGAGTGGGAGGAACATCGCGCAAGAGCAGGTCAGACAAAACCCTGACTCTTTACCACTATCTCCCTCTGTTAGGGAGAGTTTGGTAGCCATGAGCAAACGTGTTACCCGTTCCACGGCACGTTCTCTCTCCCCAGCCACTCAAGTCACTAGAGGACGAGCCAGGGGAAGAACTGCACACCAGTCGGCTAGCCCCGCTGGGGTCGACTTTTCACCGGAACAAGCCGCCAGACCGCGGACGGGTGAACAATTGAGACTGGGGTCTACCGGCCTATTAATTATGGATGGTATAGACTCACCACCAGGGAAGGCCACAAGATCTCGGGCAGGTGGAGTCTCATCTCGGTCACCGCACCCCCCCCCTCCCTTAGTGGCAGGACGTGACCGCACGTCGCCTTCGTCCCTTAGGAGGACAAGTGGCAAGCCCGCGCGGACGTCGGGACACCACGCTGCGGCAGCAGGTGCCGACTTTTCACCGCACATGTCTATTGAGACTAGCGGGCCGTTTTCGTTCGAAAGACGGCGGACTAGTGGCAGGTCCGCGCAGGAGTCGCATAGCCCCGCAGCAGCGGCAGGCAGCGACATCCTATCACGGCACCCGAGTTCTCACCTCGACGAGGTGCGGGCCGATGATAGAAGCCTCAGGGGTTCTTTTGGACCTGAGGAAGCCGACCTAACATCCGCATTTGGCGGCGATGTTCGCATAGAACGCATGGAACGCATGATGGAGCGTATCCAGAACACAATCTCCAGCAACAGGACATTATGCCCTCTAGTTCAAGGAGATTTTCGATGGGGGGCAACATATCCCCATCATCAATGAGAAGTGCAAGGGATCCGCAGCCAGGGGAAGAGGAAGAAATATTAGTACATGATCCTGTGGCACCTGAAATTGCCCAGGAAGAACTATTGGGAGTTGTATCCAAGTTCGCTCAACCAAAGTCCTCGGATCAACCTCTTCAATCCAAACTGGCTGCCAGTATAGATATCCTTGCCACCCATCAGTTACAAGATCAGGTCCTTACCGAAGCCATGAACCGGTACAAGGCTCCGAACAACTGCAACTCACTGAATGTACCCACAGTGAACACACCTATTTGGGGTAACATCAGCTCGGGAATCAGAGCGCAAGAAATAAAGTTGCAAAAGATTCTGAAGCTGTTTACATCGGGGATTACTGCGTTTGCAAGGTCGGTAGATGGGACGGAATTGACTACTGAACAAGAAGATGCTCTTGCTTTATTGTGCAACACCCAGTATGAAATTAATGCATTCCGGAAGACCGACCCTCAACCCGAAGTTTGCGGGTTTATGCAAAGCATCCCCGATGCCACCACCAAGACAGTTGTTTGGGGAAGACCTGCCGAAACAGGTCAAGGATTTAGATGACCAAGCAAAGGCAGTTGGATTGATGAGGCCACATCCTTCTAACAGGCAGGCGTCACGGAGACTGCCATACACCAGACCTCGGGGGCCACCCGACAGGTCAGCAAGGACCTACACGCCGGCAGCACCACATTATCAGCAACAACAACAGCAGAAGCCTTTTTTAGGACAAGGCCCTCAACGGCCGGCGTGGAAGATGCGGCAGCTCCAAAACCCAGCACCTCCACGATACACCAAAAATGTCAAGGACCGCCACTAACCATGGAGGTAAGGCGGTCTGGTTTTCATGCACAAGTTGCATGCATAACCTCACATATTGGTGGGAGATTGCGATTCTTTGGGGATGCATGGAATTCTATCACCTCAGATGTGTTTATATTACAAAGTATTCAGGGGTACGAAATTGAGTTCATAAATGAACAACTTCCCCCGCCTTAACATATACCAGACTGCAAGTTTGCACTTTCCAATAAGGAAATAGCGGAAGAACATGCTGAAATTTTGAGGCTACAAGATAAAGGGGTGATAGAAAGAAAGATTCACGAACCAGTTGAGTTCGTATTCACCATCTTTACTAAAATCAAAAAAGATGGTGGATGTCGCGTCATTATTGATCTAACCCAGTTGAATAACTTTGTGAAATACACCCATTTTAAAATGGACACGTTTGAAACAGCCAAGTCATTGGTTTCTAAAGGCTGCTTCATTGCATGCATCGATTTAAAAGATGCATACTATTCAGTATCCATACGGAAATATCACAGGAAGTTCTTGAAGTTTGTTTGGATGGATCAACTTTGGCAATATAGAGCTTTGCCTAATGGGCTTACTACAGTCCCTAGATTATTTACCAAATTATTGAAACCAGTGTTAGCAACACTGAGGAGACAAAGCCATATAGTCATGGCCTACTTGGATGATATCCTAATAGTAGGAGATACCATGGAATCAACAAAGTTGGCAGTCACAGCTACTGCATCATTATTCCAAAAAATGGGGTTTATAATCCATCCAGACAAATCTAAGTTCTACCCATCACAGGTTATGAACTATTTGGGATTCACAATTGATACCAATCAAATGATTACTTCTATACCAACTAACAAAGCTATGGACATCATCAAAGCATGCAATAAACTTGTCTGCGCCAGTACACCAATAATTAGACATGCTGCTAAGGTAATTGGGAAATTGGTAGCCACATTTCCAGCTGCCCAATCTGGACCTTTACATTATCAAAATTTACAAAGATCCAAGATTTCAGCATTAAAATTGAATGCTAGACATTTTGATAGACCTATGCAGCTGCCTATCAAGGCAAAATTTGAGTTACAATGGTAGATTAACAACATTCGTAACTAATTCAAACCCATCATTGTGCCTCACCCGTCAGTGTATTTACAAACTGACGCAAGCTCCCATGGCTGGGGAGCTACCAACATTAATTCTAGTTGTGGTGGCAGATGGGACTCACAGGAATCTACCTTTTTGTTATCACAAGGGATAAATTATTTGGAAATGCTAGGAGCATTTCACGGACTACGAGCTTACTGGTACTCATGTCCGTCTCCAAACCTTACTGGTACTCATGTCCGTCTCCAAATAGACATTACCACTGTGGTGGCATATTTAAATCATATGGGTGGTATCAGGTCAATTTCTTGCGATGAATTGGCTAATTCAATTTGGCTCTGGTGCATAGAATAAAATATTTGGATATCAGCGACCTATCTTCCAGGTAAGCTCAATACAGTGGCGGACACCAGGTCACGAGTATTCAATGATAACATCGAATGGATGTTAAATCCCCAAATATTTACAAAAATTACAGCCAAATTTGGTAAACCGGATATCGACCTTTTTGCGTCGAGGTTAAACCATCAGGTACCAACATATGCATCTTGGGAACCAGATCCTGGGGCAATAGCGATGGACGCTTTCTCGCTGCACTGGGGGAAATGGTATTTCTATGCATTTCCTCCATTTTGCCTCATCAGTCGGGTATTGCGGAAAATTAAATCAGATTCTGCAACAGGTATTTTAATCATACCCGACTGGCCTACACAACCATGGTATCCAGTGGTCCTTGGGATGATTAGAGAACCATGGGGACTTTTGAAAAAGTGCCCTGAATTGGTGATTAACCCCACTACAGGGGAATACCATCTGTGCCACGGTCATTTGAACCTATTGGCCTGCAGGTTTTGAAGAGACCCCTGCTACAATATGGTCTCACACCAAGGACCATGGATACCATCGGAGCATCATGCAGAGAGTCTACAAGACGGCAGTACTTAACTCAAATAAGAAAACGGGAGGCCTACTGCACATGGATGAACATCTCGTATGACTCTGTCACGATACCACATGTGCTGGAATTTCTTGCGGGGTTGCACCATGACGAACACCTCAGCTACAGCGCCATCAACAGTGCCAGAAGCGCACTGTCTTCCTCCCTTTCCATTGAAGTAGGATCACACCAACTTGTGTCCAAATTGATGAGGGTCAACTCAAACCCTCCCCGACCACGTTACAAGGTTACCTGGGACATTGGGGTAGTGCTGACCCTACTCAGGACTTGGTCACCTATGATTGGACTTCCACTGGACAAACTCACCTTGAAATTGGTGATGTTGATGGCGCTAACATCAGCTCAACGGGTACAGACCTTACATAAAATCAATATGGACAAAATGGTCTCTACACCGGAGAGAGTAACATTTTACATTGATGAGTTACTGAAGCAGCATAGACCTGGATTTACAGGGCTGCAGCTGTTTTTTCCGGCATACCCCGCTGATGTGAGGCTCTGCTTAGCCACCAATATCCGTCACTACATAAAAGTGACGCATACCCTAAGAAGAATGGAGAGGAACCTGCTGATAAGCCATAAGAAACCCCATCACAGGGTGACGGTGCAGACGATCTCCAGGTGGCTCAGGGTCGTGTTGGATGCAGCAGGTATTGATATTAATATCTTTAAATCCCATTCTACCAGGGCTGCATCCACATCGGCGGCGAGGGTCATGGAGGTGCCCATGGACCATATCCTCGCCACAGCGGGCTGGGCTAGTGAAGCTACTTTCCAGAGGTTTTACAATAAACCTGTTACCGCTCCTGTTATGTTCGCAGAGGCCGTGCCGAGTAAGGGTTTTTTTTGTTTGTTTTTTGTGATTAATAAACATTATTATTTTTCAGTACATCCAGTCTGAAATATGTTTATATACTCCTTCCAACAATATTGCGACCATGTGAGAGCATGGACGTGATCCAGGGCATGTAATCACAGAGCTTTGAAATCTTCACGGTCACTCACGTGAATCCGAAATGAAATAGTAAGATTAAACGAGAACTTACCAGTTTGAAGTTTGATCTTTATTTTATGAGGCGTTGCGATGAGGGATTTCGTGCCCTCCGCTCCCAACCCTCTACTATAAGGTCAACTGGTATATAGAGTCTCTTCAATCTTACTGTAACAAGTCTTTTTCTTGTTGGTTCTGTGATTCCACACCGCTGCTTTGAAGAATGTCGCGCATGCGTGCTGGCGGGGTCGTCACGTAATCCCTCATCGCAACTCCTCATAAAATAAAGATCAAACTTCAAACTGGTAAGTTCTCATTTAATCTTACTATTTTATTGCCTTTTCATGGCCTCCATTTTGTCCAAGCACTGGTGATTTTAAGGCTTCCTGATCTAAATGGTCAGTCTTGGTTCGTGATTGTGATCAGTTGTCATTCAGCTCAATAACCATTCTTCTCACAATGACACCCCTGAAGTGCTTTGGGACGTTATCCCACGTTAAATGTGTTATATAAATGACAGCACAAGGCCCAGTAAAATGGGCAAGTATACAAAAGAGAAAATGGTTTGCAATGGAATTACTTTTGCAATATGTGGCTTGCATTCCAAATGTTATACCCAATCAGCACATTCTAGTTGCTAGTCTCAGACATATTACAGTATGTGGTAGAAGGCCAAAAAGTAAACATTGCATTAACTGAGAGTTGTGCAGTTTATTTGAAATTTTACTTCGGAGTCACGTGAGTGACTACGTGAAGACCCCGCCAGCACGCATGCGCGACATATCGTCGTACGCATGCGGAAGCGACGGTCGGGAGGAGCGGGGCTCCTCCAGCGTGAGTTTAAAAAGCTCACGCCAGGTAAGTCTCACCGAAGGAGGAGTCGCCCATAATGGAAGGGAGAAAGAGTAAGAGAGCGGCGGCCAAATCAGCGGCTAAGGACGGCAGCCAGCGGAGAACCGCTTCTCCAGAGCTTCAGGTTCCACCTGCAGCTCCCGACTTTTCGGACTTTGAGACCGTTGGTACGCCACGGTCGGGGAAAACTACCCGGAAGTCGGCCGGGGCGGACTCAGCGGAGTCCGGTCCCGAGGGCACCCCGCTCGCTGGTAGCGACGGAGGTCGCCTTGACCGCATTGAGCGGCTGATGGAGCAGATGCTCCAACGTGACCTGTTACAGCAGGGGCAGGATCACAGTGGGACCCCTAGTAGGCCCACGGCAAGTTCCTTTCAAGGACTGCCCAATGTATCCCCTTCTATACAGGGGAGCATTGAGGGTCAGAACTGGGCTGACCCAGAAGAGGGAGAGTTGGCTGAAGCACCTGCAGCGTCAGGGGTGTGTGAAGATTATATGGATGTGGTGAGCAAACATGCCATGCCCCACCAGAAGGGCCTACCCATCCATCCCAAGCTGGCTGCCAGCATTGATTATATGGCCACCAACCAACTTCAGGAACAGGCCATCAATGCCACAGCAGATAAATATTTGGCGCCAGAAAACTGCAAATCGTTAAATGTGCCCGCGGTGAACAACCCGATATGGGGGAACATGAGCCCCTCAAGTAGAGGGCAGGAGATGAAACTTCAGAAGATCCTGAAGCTCCTTACCGCAGGGATTACTGCAGTAGCCAGAACAGCAGTGGGAGTGGATATGCCGCAAGAGCTGCAAGATGCTTTGGCCTTACTGTGCAATACACAGTATGAAATTAACAATTTCAGGAAAAGCATTATAAAGCCGGCGCTTAACCCCAAGTTCGCGGGGTTATGCAAGCCTGGGAAGACGCAGCCTCCAAGCCTGTTATTCGGGGAAGATCTCCCCAAACAGGTAAAAGATCTTGACGAGGAGGCTAAGGCTTTGGGCCTTATTAAAGTACCTGGGTACACTAAGCCTCATCACCCACACAGAACGCACCCCTACGCACCCACCGGGCAGAGTTACCCTAACAGGTCTGCCGGTGGTGAAAGCTCGAAGGCCGGCATACCTGCACAGCGGTCTTTTTTAGGCCAAGGCCCAGGCCGGCCTCCTTGGAAGATGCGCCACTCCCAGAACACCTACAACCAGCCGAGGAAGCAAGGGCAGAAACCTCCACACCGGCAGTAACTATGGAGGTAGGTGGGTCTGGGATCCCCAAGAACACTACTGACCTAAATTCACTCTGCATAGGGGGCAGGTTGCACATGTTCCTCGAGAATTGGCTCACTTTTACCTCTGATCCTTATATACTCAGGAGTATTCAGGGCTACAAAATTGAATTTATTCACGAACTCCCTACCCCGGTACAGCATGCGCCTAGTCGGAAATTCGTCCTTTCTCATAGAGATAAGGCAGCAGGGCATGCTGAACTACAGAGGTTAATAGAAAAAGGGGTAATTGAAAAGGCCTTTAAAGAACCTCAGGAGTTCGTGTCTAATATATTCACTAAAAACAAAAAAGATGGCGGGTGCCGCATCATCAAAGATTTGACCGACCTGAATACTTCTGTCCAGTATATCCATTTTAAAATGGACACCTTCGACACTGCTACTCAGCTTGTAGCCAATAGGTACTACATGGCATGCGTTGACCTTAAAGATGCATACTATTCAGTACCCATACACAAGGATCATAGGAAATACTTAAAATTTATCTGGATGGGACAATTATGGCAATATAAAGCTTTGCCTAATGGGCTATCGTCAGCACCCAGATTGTTTACCAAGATATTGAAACCAGCTTTGGCCTATTTAAGGAAACAGAATCATACTGTTATGGCCTATCTTGATGACATCCTCATAGTGGGGGAGAATTTGGAAATGGCTACTTTCGCAGTCACAGCCACGAAACATATTTTTCAGATACTGGGGTTTACGATACATCCAGATAAATCAATATTGGAACCCTCTACCACCATGAAATATTTGGGGTTCATTATTGACTCAGTGCAAATGTCTGTCACGTTACCACCAAGCAAGGTGGAAGACCTGATAGAGGCTTGCAGGAGCCTCTTTGGCATTAAGGTCCCATCCATTCGGCAGGTGGCCAGGGTGATTGGGAAGATAGTAGCTGCATTTCCTGCAGCACAATATGGGCCCTTACATTACCAAAATTTACAAAGAGCAAAAATTACGGCGCTCAAAAATCATGCTGGCCATTTTGATAGGCCCATGAAAATTCCAGAAAAGGCAAAAGCTGAACTATATTGGTGGATGGGTAATGCCCAAAATTGTTCCAAACCCATGACTATCGCCAATCCCTCGATCACCTTACAAACGGATGCCAGTGCCAAAGGGTGGGGAGCTACTAACACTACCTCTAGCTGTGGAGGTAGATGGAGTGCACCAGAGTTAACCCTATTTAAAAACTTAGGGATTAACTATTCAGAAATGCTCGCAGCATTTCACGGACTTAAAGCATACTGCACTAACATGCACAAAGTTCATGTTAGACTACAGATTGACAACACCACGGTGGTAGCCTATATTAACCACATGGGCGGTGTAAAGTCGATATCGTGTGATGAATTGGCCAACAATATCTGGCACTGGTGTCTGCAAAGAGGAATTTGGATCTCTGCAACTTACCTACCAGGTAAACTAAACACAGTGGCAGACACCAGATCACGGAAATTCAACGACAACATAGAATGGATGTTGGATCGGAAAGTGTTTACAGATATTGTAGAACGTTATGGGACACCAGATATCGACCTTTTCGCGTCCAGGCTAAATCACCAACTACCAACGTATGTTGCTTGGGAGCCAGACCCGGGGGCGGTAGCGATGGATGCTTTCTCGCTACACTGGGGGGATTTGTTTTTCTACGCTTTCCCCCCTTTCTGCCTCATCAGTCGGGTCTTGCAAAAAATCAAGCAAGACTCCGCATCGGGTATCTTGGTAGTGCCCGACTGGCCTACTCAACCATGGTTCCCTCTGGTACAAAAGATGGCCACAGAACCCTGTGTCAGGGTGAATAAAAGACCAAGCCTGCTTGTTCATCCTGTTACAGGAGAAAGTCATCCATGTCATGATCGTATGGATTTGTTAATCTGCAGACTTTAAAACGGCCACTTCATGGACTCGGACTCTCCAACAGGACCATTGATACTATCACGGGAGCCTGCAGAGAGTCCACAAGGAAGCAGTACTTGACCTACATCAGGAAGTGGGAAAGATTCTGCGTGACTACTAAAACTACATACGAAACCGCCACCATCACGGAAGTGCTGGAGTTTCTGGCTACCCTTCATTACGATGAGGGTTTAAGCTACAGCGCCATTAACTGTGCCAGGAGTGCCCTATCGTCTTACTTGGGCAAGGGGAGTGACCAATTGGGAATTGGGTCACATCCCCTGGTATCCAAATTTATGCGGGGAATATTTAATTCTAATCCCCCCAGGCCCAGATATAGCCATACCTGGGACATCAGCACGGTATTGACGATGCTGCGAGGATGGACACCGAACACGGGACTCCCTTTGGCCAAATTAACCTACAAAATGGTCATGATAATGGCACTGATCACGGCGCAACGGGTCCAGTCCCTGCACAAACTCAGTCTGGATGCCATGGCAATTACCAGTGGGAAAATCACTTTCCAGGTGCAGGGACTATTGAAGCAAGATCGACCCGGAGTGTCTGGACATACTTTGGAGTTCCTGGGTTACCCAGCGGACACTCGTCTTTGTATCGTTACATTGATTCTGCGATACATTTCAGTCACTAAAGATCTAAGGGGCACGGAAACAGCTTTGCTTGTCAGTCACAAGAAGCCTCATCACAGGGTCACGGTGCAAACCATTTCCAGATGGTTAAGGGTGGTACTGGATGCGGCGGGGGTGGATACTAATGTGTATAAATCTCACTCCACCAGGGCAGCATCCACCTCGGCGGCTAGAAGGATGGAGGTACCACTGGATCACATCCTGGCCACAGCGGGTTGGAACAATGAGAGAACCTTCCACCGCTTTTATAACAAACCCGTGACCTCCCCTGACAATTATGCAGGGAGGATCTTAAGTGCTGCCAGTTAAATAACCCTTTTGGGACACAATATTGTGTTTGGTATGAATAAATACCTGTTTTGTTTTTCAGCCAGTGTCTTGTCTGAATCACGTCCATCCTTTTATCCCAGCTTTAGCGGTGTGTGAGCATGGAGCTTCCAGGGCATGAAATCACAGAGCTTTGAAATCTTCACGTAGTCACTCACGTGACTCCGAAGTAAAATAGTAAGATTAAACGAGAACTTACCAGTTTGAAGTTTGATCTTTATTTTATGAGGAGTTACGATGAGGGATTACGTGCCCTCCGCTCCCAACCCTCTATTATAAAGATCACCTGGTATGAAAGTTCTCTTTTTTCTCTTACTATGTCAGTCATTGAGACTGTTTTTTGTTCTGTGATTTCACACCACTGCTTTGAAGAATGTCGCGCATGCGTGCTGGCGGGGTCTTCACGTAATCCCTCATCGTAACTCCTCATAAAATAAAGATCAAACTTCAAACTGGTAAGTTCTCGTTTAATCTTACTATTAAACAGGAAACAAACTTGAGTAAGAAAGTGGGTAGAAACTAGGCTCATTTTATCTCTTACTATTTTTGTGCAATCCGTGGCACTGTGCACTGGCACCCATGAAAAGTCAATCGCAGAAGCAAATGCAAATAAACGAGTTTGGTATTCCAAAAAATGCAGGGAATCATGAGATTTGTCAAAGCGCTGCCGGCGGTCTTCAGCCCCGATCTGGAGTTGGAGCTGGCCCGGACTCTGGGCTTGGGGCTGGGCAAGGAAGGGTGAGGAGGTTGCTGGCATCACCAACAGCAGCAGCAGCATCAGTGGGCACCCGGACTGCCCAACCAGGCCTCTTTCCAACCTCTCGCTTATACCAGAGTAGCTAAATCGCTACATTAAAGTTGACATAACTTTCATCTTGGGCAAACAACCCATTAATCACTTTCATTATGCATTTGAACTCTCGTGTGAACTACAACACCTGTGATGTATATCCAGTTATGTATTAGAACAAAAAGTTTTAAAAATAGAAGTCAGTAGGTGCATTTTATAGTCGCTGGGAATGCAGGGGCACCATTAAAACAGCTTTAAGAATACAGATGCTTGTAACCAAACAATACAACACTCTGAGAACTCTACAACAAGGGTTACATCCTACAACCTTGGATTGAGGAGGCAATCGGTGCGGAATGGATGGATTGAGGCAGGTGAATTAGTACGTGTTGGTTGGTGTATGTAAAATCGTGAGGGGAGAACACGGGGAATGTCAGTGGTGTTAAATAGGGGGATCAGTACGGGATGGATGGGGGGGGAGGATCAGTATAGGATGGATGGGGGTTCAGTACAGGATGAATGGGGGTAGACAAAAATGCTGGAGAAATTCAGCGGGTGATACAACATCGATGGAGCTAAGGAAATAGGCAACGTTTCGGGTCGAGACCCTTCTTCAGCCTGTTCCCCCAATTCTTCTTGAATGAGGGGATCAGTACAGGATGGATTGGGGGGGGGAGATCAGCACAGGATGAATGGGGGGGGGGGGGTCTATGTAGGATGAATGAGGGGATCAGTACAGGATGGATTTGGGGGGGGGAGATCAGCACAGGATGAATGGTGGGGGGGGTCTATGCAGGATGAATGAGGGGATCAGTACAGGATGCATGAGTGGATCAGTACAGGATGCATGAGGGCATCAGTGCAGGATGCATGAGGGGATCAGTACAGGGTGAATGGGTGTACAATTTTGGTCGCCTAATTATAGGAAGGATGTCAACAAAATAGAGAGAGTACAGAGGAGGTTTACTAGAATGTTGCCTGGGTTCCAGCAACTAAGTTACAGAGAAAGGTTGAACAAGTTGGGCCTTTATTCTTTGGAGCGCAGAAGGTTAAGGGGGGACTTGATTGAGGTCTTTAAAATGATGAAAGGGATAGACAGAGTTGACGTGGATAAGCTTTTCCCATTGAGGGTAGGGAAGATTCAAACAAGAGGGCATGACATGAGAATTAAGGGACAGAAGTTTAGGGGTAACATGAGGGGGAACTTCTTTACTCAGAGAGTGGTGGCTGTGTGGAATGATCTTCCAGCAGATGTGGTGGAGGCAGGATCGATTGTAACATTTAAAAGTAAAGTGGATAGGTATATGGATGGGAAGGGAATTGAGGGGTATGGTCTGAGTGCAGGTAGATGGGACTAGGGAAAAATAAATGGTCGGCACGGACTGGATGGGCCAAGAAGGCCTGTTTCCGTGGTGTAATTGTTATATGGTTATATGGTTAATACAGGATGGATGGGGGGATTGGTGCAGAGTAAATGGAGGGTGGGTCAGTACGGGATGAATGGGTGGTACAGTGCAGTATGAATGGGGGGAGAAGTGCAGGGTGGATGGGAAGGGGGGGTCAGTGTAGGATGGATGGGGGGGTGGCAGGAGAATCAATGTGAGGTGGGTAGGATGATGAATAGATTGGGGGGGTAGATTTGGAGGGGAGCACAGGGGATGTCAGTGAGGACTGAATAGAGGAGGGAATGGGGATCAGTGCGGGATGGAGAGGAGGGGTCTCAGGATAAGAGGGGTGGAGGGGGGGGCGTACAAGAGAGAGAGAGAGAGAGGGGGGGGAACGGGTAGAGGAGGTGGGGAGGAAGGAAGGTCAGCGCTCCTCGGACAACATCGCCCACTGCCTTGGCCGTCCCTGTCCAACGCCAAAGTGCCGCCGCCAAAGTGGGTAGCGGTTGTGAACTCGTCGTCACCGCCTCCCCCCCTCCGACAGCAAGGTGCGGGGCTGAGCAGTGCAGCTGCTTCAGTCGGCGGAAGGAGACCTCCCTCCCTCGGCGTACGAGAGGGGTTGTTTTGAAAGCGCAAGCGGCGGCCATTATCAGGGCGATAGCAGCCGCTGATGGCAAATCCGCAAAAGGCGCTTTCAAAGCAACCCCTCTCGCACGCCGAGGCTAGGAGGGAGGGAGGAGGTCTCCTTCCGCCGGGCAGGGGGCGGGATGTGTAGGCGGTGGAGCCGCTACTGCCGTTGTTCGGCGCCCGACATTCGCTCTGACCCTTTGACCCGCAATCAAAGATACTAGAGGAATACAGCCACCGACACGAAACGTCAGTTCCTATTCGGCAGAGATGCTGCCTGACCCGCTGAGTTACTACAGTTTTTTTAGTCTCCCGGTATAAACCAATATTTGCGTGCCAAGCCAGGCAAAATGAGTCGCCGTTTAGGTTGCCCGGCGGCATTTTCTGTGGTCATTGGCACCTGGGCAACCGCTAATTTCGAGGCCTGTTTATCCAAGCCTTCCTCAGATATGGTGTACAAAATTGCTCACAATACCCCATATCTGGCCTGACCAGCGCCTTATAGAGCCTCAGCATTACATCCCTGTTTTTTTATTCTAGCCCGACTTGAAATCAGTCATGTGACTGATTCAGTAAAATCTGAAGTATATTTTAAAATAATTTCAGTTTATTCCAGAGATGTTCTTTTGTCATTGCTTACTCTGGTGTATAATGCTTGAGTCCAGTGTCTGGCTCTGCATATGTACATTTTTGAGATTATATCTTTCTTAAACCTACAAGAAAGCATCCTTAGTTGACTGCTTTAACTATGATTCACACGCATTTGCCATTTATGTGAAGGTTTTTGATATAAAGATAGCTGTTTTTCTTTTGGATTTAACATCTTGGGCAGGTTTCCTACGGCTTGTGAATGTGTCACAGACAAGTATTGAGTACAGTTTACAGGTCTCTTTAAACGTACGATTGCACAATCTCAATCTAAGCTCAGTTCTTGCAACTGTTTCCCCTCGCAATTACTCAGCAAAGAATGCTTGTCAGCTAAGAGGATTGGGGAAGTTTGGATTCCATCAAACTGTCAACCAAGGGAGGTGTTTTCTCACATAATAATAGAAATAAGGATAAAATTGTCAATATCAAACGATGTTATGATCAATTGTATTGATTGGCCAAGGAAAAAAGTCCAAGGTTGTAGGACGTAACCCTTGTTGTAGAGTTCTCAGAGGCAGGCTCTAGTATTGTTTGGTTACAAGCATCTGTATTCTTAAAGCTATTTTAATGGTGCCCCTGCATTCCCAGCGACTATAAAATGCACCTACTGACTTCTATTTTTAAACCTTTTTGTTCTAATACATAACTGGATATACATCACAGGTCTTATAGTTCACATGAGAGTTCATGTGCATAATGAAAGTGACTAATGGGTTGTTTGCCCAAGATGGGAGTTATGTCAACTTTAATGTAGCGATTTAGCTACTCTGGTATAAGCGAAAGGTTGGAAAGAGGCCTGGTTGGGCAGTCCGGGTGCCCACTGATGCTGCTGCTGCTGTTGGTGATGCCAGCAACCTCCTCCCCCTTCCTTGCCCAGCCCCAAGCCCAGAGTCCGGGCCAGCTCCAACTCCAGATCGGGGCTGAAGACCGCCGGCAGCTCTTTGACAAATCTCATGATTCCCTGCATTTTTTGGAATACCAAACTCGTTTATTTGCATTTGCTTCTGCGATTGACTTTTCATGGGTGCCAGTGCACAGTGCCACGGATTGCACAAAAGTAGTAAGAGATAAAATGAGCCTAGTTTCTACCCACTTTCTTGCTTAAGTTTGTTTCCTGTTTAATTTCAAATAAACTGCACAACTCTCAGTTAATGCAATGTTTACTTTTTGGCCTTCTACCACATACTGTAATATGTCTGAGACTAGCAACTAGAATGTGCTGATTGGGTATAACATTTGGAATGCAAGCCACATATTGCAAAGGTAATTCCATTGCAAACCATTTTGGCTTTTGTATACTTGCCCGTTTTACTGGGCCTTGTGCTGTCATTTATATAACACATTTAATGTGGGATAAGTCCCAAAGCATTTCAGGGGTGTCATTGTGAGAAGAATGGTTATTGACAACTGATCAAAATCACGAACCAAGACTGGTGTTGAGCCTGACCATTGAGATCAGGAAGCCTTAAAATCACCAGTGCTTGGACAAAATGGAGGCTGTGAATAGGCAATAAAATGGTAAATGTGATCCAGTGCAGAGAAATATGAGGTGTTCATTTTGATGGGAAGAATAGAAGTACAGAGATTTTTTCAGTTTGTTAAAAATATGCTTATTGTTTTTGGTCAGTGGGATTTTGATATATCTGTTCCTGAAATGTGGAAGATTGATGTGCAGGTACGGTATACATTTTAGGAAGGCAAGTGGTATATTAGCATTTATTGCAAGGAGGTTGGGAATCAAGAATATGCAAGTCTTGCTATAGCTGTAAAGCCGTTTGGACTGAAACTGCTGTTTTAAACTTCATACTAAGGGAAAATTATACTTTGGAGAAAATTCTGCAGGGGTTCTTCAGTTGGATTCGAGGGATGAGGTTTTCAAGTGTGGAAATATTGAGCTGAATTAACCTGCGTTTGTGGCACTTAGAAGAAATTAGAGCAGTCCCATTGTGGTTTATAATTCAATGAACTTTGTCTAGTGAGATGTCAAGAGGCTTTTTCCTCTAGCTGCAGAATCTTGACTTGGGTGGCATGGTCGTTGGATAAATGTATTGACCTGAGATGAAGAGATATTTCTGTACTTTGGGTTTAACATTTCTGAATTTAGGAAGAGTTCATCAATTGTATGGAACTGGGGAAGAGATGAGTTTGTGCCATGTCTTAAAATGCCAACACAAGCTGGTAGTATATTTGTGTGCTCAATTGAATGGGAATTTCAGAATGACAAAGGCTTAATAAAGACACAAACTATATGATTGTATTACTGCTTAATAAAGATTAATGTGGTAATACATAACGGTTAACTTTTCTAAAACCTTGTGCTTTTATATATTTTTTAGTTGCTGGAAAAGTATATAAAAACATTAAAAGGGGAGCGATATCACTTGGATACTGCTCCAGCAATTAAATGAAGGGGAGAGTTATGTTTATGTTCAACAGGAGGATTGAATGACGTGAAGGGGAACTTTTACATGGGAAGTCTGCCAGTTCAAATTCTCAAGGTTGCACACTATTATGACTTGGAAGTATACTGCTGTTCCTTTGCTAGGTCTGATTCTTGGTATTTGCTTTCTGAAAAACTGGAAGTACCATTACCATGGAGAATGCATGGTTCTAGAAAGAAGCTCTTCACCACCTTTTCATGGATAATTAGGAATGGGCAATAAAATAGTGATGCCCATATGCCATAAGCAAATCACACAAATAGATCACATTTTTTACCAATTGCAAATGGTGTAAATGATTTGTCTATTTGTGAGGTGTGATGTGCATGCTGGTGTGTGCTTGAAGGGGAGAGTTTTGTGAGGTTGGGTAAAAAAAATCCACCAAATGAAATCAGCCTTCAATTAGCAAAGCAGGAAGGAGGTGCTCTTATCATATGTAGCAACACATCGAGCTACACCAACAGCACAACAGGGAAGAGTCCGGCAGAATTGTTGTTTGGAAGGAAAATCCGGACCAGGACACCATGGGTTAGTGACATGGTAAATGACCAAGAAGTGAGAGATCATGATGCAGAAAAGAAAGGGGCATCAAAGCTCTGTGCAGACAGAAGACGAGGTGCCAGACTATCAGATGTGATGCCAGGAGATGAGGTGTTCATGAGGAGCGAAAGTCCAAGAAAATGGACACACCCTTCTATCCTCAACCGTACACAGTGGATTCCAGACAAGGGAATAAGGTGGCGGTCTGGTCGCCAGAAGGACTCAAATATAATAGAAACGCAATGTATGTGGCAAAGGTATCACCGTTGTGATAGTCCAGGGACACATGTTGCGGGAATGTACAGGAATGGGGAATGAATAAAACAAACAGTTTTGTTTTCAGTGTCCTTGGAGTGTGTTTATTATATTCAGATCAAGGCGAGGATCTAACAGTTCTTGCACCTGGCTACCTCAGTGCTCCACCCTCCCGCTGGATTCCACTTAATTTTTGCAGAGATAACAACATCGTCTCCATGGAGGGAGTCTGCAACAGAGGCTATTGGGGTTTTAATAACATTCACACAGCTTCAATGGGCAGGTTAATTGGCTGTTCTATCTGACACCCTATTTCCAAAACAAATTTTGTACTTTAAGTTTGGTTACTTAAGAAATTAAGTAAATGGCAATTAGGAGCATGATTTGGCCTATGCACCCCTGTGCTGCCTCTGGCATTCAATAATTATTGCAGATTTTGTACCTTGGCGCTGCATTCCTGCACTAAGCCCAGATCACTCGATTCTCTTAATATCTAAACATCCATCAATCTCTAAATTGAGTAAAGTTGGTGATGGATACCATGGGAATATTCTTAAATCTGCCTTGAAAATAACATCCTAAGTAGTGGTGCAGCTGGTAGAGCTGCTGCCTCACAGCATCTGAGACCTGGATATAATCATGGCCTGGGGTGCTGTCTACGTTGAGTTTGCACGTTCTGACTGTGACCAGATGGGTTTCCTCCGGATGCTCTGGTTTCCACCCACATCCCAGATTTGCAAATTAATTGGTATAACAGAACTCGCGTGACCAGCTGATCAATGGTCAACACGGACTCTGTAGGCTGAAGAGCCTGTCTCCATGCTGTAACTCAAAACTAAACAACTATCCAATTAATTGGAATCCATGATCCATAATTGTATGCAATGTAGGAGCAGGTGAATTTGGGATGGCATTGAAATCCTTGAGTTCATTTGTTGGTCACACAAAATAATTAGTGGAAAGAAGTTCCCACCTTGATAATATTCACTATATTATGCCTTCCCTATTAAGCCCCTCCTATCTTTCATTGATCACATTAGCCATCTCAAAAAACTTGAGGAAAAAAGTCACCCTCAACCCTGAAGAGTTCATTAAAAGACAAATATGGACACTTGAAAATTATTCTAAACTCTGATAGTTTATTGTGGCATGGTGTTGTATGGTCTCTTGCTGGAATTGCATGTATAACATATTTTCTCTAGTAATATTGTTTAATATGCTTTAAATATAAGATAAGCTGATAGACTTGATCCCTATTGAATTTCTATTGGAGACCTACTGAAGAAGGGTCTCGAGCTAAAATGTCACCTATCCATGTTCTCTTGAGATGCTGCCTGACCTGAGTTAATCCACGATTTTGTGTCCTTTTGTGTATTAACAGGCATCTGCAGTTTCTACTCTATTAGATTTTATTGACTTTTGGAGGTCGAACAGCAAGGAAATTGTCTGAATAATAGAGCACTGCCATGTGTACTGTTGGCTTATTATTCATTAGCCAATTGAACACCAAGTTGTACATTTACTTTCCCTCCCTCAATGTATCCACTGCTAAAACCATTATCCATGCCCGTGTCACATCCTAATCTGATCCTGACAGAGCATATGAGGCCAGCATCCCATGTTCAGTTCAAATAAGCACGCTCATTAAATGACCATGTTAAAAAATATACTATCATCATTTAGTACCCATGTCCTGGTTCATGTTGCTCTCTGTTCAATCAACACTTTGGTTTTTATATCTTCATTCTAGTGTACAGATTTTATTGCCGATTCATCTTTTCTACTGTATCTTTCCTTCAGTATTACAACCCTCTGTGTACTCTGGTGTCCCCTTTATTTCGCAATGAAGGCTGCATCCTCAGTGATGTAGATACTATCTTTTCTCCCCATTAAGAATTGTCTTAAAATGCCTCCCCTTGATTGAGCTATAACTCAAGACTTCAATCTTGCAATGCATTGATATGGTTTGGGCCATTTTCACAAGTTAAATGCAGTGTATAAATACATAATAATAACTTCTGAAACACAAATATGCATGAAAATTAATTGTGATCAGCTTTTTTGCAACATTTACTTTTTGCAAGCAAATTGCTGTAGAAACTCAGTGGGTGGAACAGCGAGGAGAAAGGTTGATGTTTTGGGTCAAAACCCTGCAGTGGTCATGATGCAAGATTTTTACCTGAAATGTCAAACATTCCTTTCTGCACAAAGATGCTGCTCGACCTGCTGAGTTCCTCCAGCAGACTGTTGTTGATCCAGATTTCAGCACCTGTAGTCACTTGCGTCTATACTCCTTCCAAGGTTTGGGAAGGCGGAAAGAAAATAGATTTTTTTTTAAATGGTATCAGAATTAATTATTTTGTGCACATCATTTTAATGTGTTTTCATTCCCGACATCTTTTGTAATAACTTCATGATTACAAACAGGACCACATTTGTGAAATTGATGATCAGTTTCCTTTTAGTATCTTGGAGTTTGATGTTTTCTCTTGTTCCCATCATTCTTTCCTTGCAGAGGGTTTTTTTTTCCCCTTTGCAAATCAAAGGTGTTCACATCACTTTTAACTATTTACTCCCAAGTATTTTATGATTTAAAAGGTTGTTATATATTATTAGCCAGCTTATTAAGTTATCTAATAAAATTAGATATTATTAGCTAGCTTGTTGGACAGCACTTTATTATATACATAAGAGGCTTATCACCCTTACATAGATTTTATGCCAAAAAATAAAATGTTTCAAATGTTTTCCTATTTTAAAGAAGGCATATTATATGAAAGTTTGAATTGAATTGTCAGGTAATACAAATTAAACCTTAAATTGAAAACTATTTAAAAATAGCAGAGTCAGGGGATATTGGGAGAAGGCAGGAACGGGGTACTGATTACGGATGATCAGCCATGATCACATTGAATGGTGGTGTTGGCTCGAAGGGCCAGATGGCCTACTCCTGCACCTATTGTCTATTGTGTTCATCGGCTTTAATTCACAAAATTAATCGTTAGCAGTGAAATAACTCAATTTATTATTTTGCATTTATTCTTTTCATTGGAATGATGGTGCAAATTATATTTAATAGTATGAGTTTGTGGATGTGCTTTCAAAGTCACATCATTGGAGAAATGTGTTACCTTCCGAACCTGTTCATTGGTAGATTTTGGTTCCCTAGCTGCTATCCAGATGAATCTGACAAATATATGCATGCGTTCCTGTTGTGTGTTGAGAGCTATTAATTTCAGCACAGCACCAGAGTAGAAAACAAAAACAGCCTGGTTATACTAAAGCACAGAACAATAAAATTATTTTGTGTTGCAATTTCATAGGCCTGGAAATGTAATAGCACACAAATAATAATAGAAAATACATTACATTTCTGATCCACAGACCACAGCAAGTGAGGGTAGGTAACAACACCACCTCCACAATAATTCTCACAAGGATGCATTCTCAATCTCCTACTATACTCCCAATACACTCACGACTGTGCAGCCAAATTCAGCAATTCAACTCAATTTACAAGTTTGCAGATGACACTACTTTAGTGGGCTTGCACAGCTTCTTCCCCTTAGTTATCAGGCTTCTGAATGGTCCTTCCATAAGCAAGGATACTGTCTGATTCACCTCTACCCAAATTTGGACATTGGAATGGGACTGATGCACTACAATGCTAAGAGCTATATTCTGCAATCTGTATCTTCTCCTTTGCTCTTTCTATTGTACTTGGGTTTGTATTTATCATATGTTTGAGTAGCATACAAAACAAAGCTTTTCATTGTACCTCCGTACATGTGACAATAATACATCTAAACGTAAACTGAAATTAATAACCTTAATTCGAAGTAACCGTAATACTGCAAAAACAGAAGTCTATAGTTCAACCAAAGACACAATCCATAGAAGATCATAGTTGCTGATGTTAGTGCCCAAGGGCCTAAGGGTTCCTGGGAAGAATCTTTGGGTTGCTTTCAGGGTTTACTTGGAAATTTGGTGTTTCTTTTTGTGGCATAGACTTTACGTACAGAGGCGGAACCTATAAAAAGGATTGGGGGGTGAGGTTAAATTATGGGGAAGTTAACAATCTGTATCTGCTGTTGCATCACTGATCTTTTCTGCTTTTAAGAGCAAATGCAGATTAGTGACTAAAATTTGGTCCTATTAATAGTTGGTTTTGCATTGTGTGGCTGAGAGTTGAAAAGTATCAGCTTCTGCATTAGCTCTGGAATTTTCCCCATGTTTTTCAAATATTTAGTCTCAAAGTAACTTTGTTACGTGTGGAGTCTTTACTAGGTCCCACAGTTTCTCGTTAATCTTTGCCATATTTTTCCCCTTCCCTCATTTATTTTGCCAGTATACTGAATCATAAGGGAAAAAAATTAGCAGGACAACAGAATTTAATGCCTTCCAATTGAATGATGCTGCTAGGAAGATCTTAAACATTAGTACAATGTCAGCATGCAAAATCGGTAAAAATGCTTCTCAGTCCTTTGTGAATTCGTTTCATTTCATTTCTGTGGCTAGCAAGGTAGTATCAGCCTTGTATGAAATCCATGGGTTCTGCCACGTAATTGGGGTAGGGTAAGCTCTTTTGTGAAGTTGTGTGCTCTTTCCACTAATTCACTGGAGCACATGGAGGCTGTATGCAAAGAAACTTAAGGTGCACAGTGCTTTCTGGATATATGAATAGGATTCCAATGAGTCATGGGCCTTATTACATTTTTTCAGTCACCGAGAATGACTTCTGTGCTGATGGATATCTCTTGACGTATCAAGAACTATGAATAAAGTGACTGTTTTTAGCATTTGGTGTCAAGCAAGGGTAGGGATGATGTGGCCTTCCCTGAGCAGTTTGAATGTGATCAGAGTTGTGATACTGGTCATGATGACTTGGGAGAGGAGTCAAGATATTAAATGTCATATGTACTGAAAATGGAACAATGAATTCTTATTTGCAGCACCATAATAGGTCTGCAAGGACATAACTCATAGATAACATCATTAACAAGGGAAAGTCCAATAAATTGGAAAAAAAAACAATATTAGTGCAAAACAAAAACATGAAGGTTATTGTGCAACCAAGGCAGTTCGTAGTTTAGTTGGTGTTTGTAGTGTTTAAGAGCCTGATGTTTTTTGGGAGAAAGATGATCTTGAATCTGGTGGTTACAATTTTCAGACTCCTATACATTCTTCCCAATGGTGGAGTGAAATGAGAGCATGCCAGGGTGGTGGGGGTCCTTGATGATGCCAACTGCCTTTTTAGGCAGTGCCTCCTATAGATCACTGCTATGGTGGAGGGGTGAATACCTGTGATAGCCTGGGCTGTGTCCACCACCTTTTGTAATATACATTCCTGAGTATTCGCTTTGCAGATCCCGGCTGTGATGCAACCAGTCAATTTGCTCTCTACCGTACCTGTAAAAGTTCAAGAAAGTATTCGTCAACATACTGTATTTCCACAATCTTCTAAGAAAATAGATGCATTGATGGGCTTTCTTTGTTTGCATCAATGTGCTGGGCTCACTTCAGAGATATGCACCGCCAGGAAATTAAAGTTGACTGTCCAACACTGACTCGTCAATGGAGATAGTTTTATGGATTCTTCCCTTCATCTTCTAAAGTCAACAATCAGCTCCATGGTCTAACTGAACAAGGTTGTCAATCAGGACCTGCTGTAGTTCCCCTACATCATAATCGGTTCAACAGTCGAAAAATAACTGTTAAGCTCTGTTGGTTATGATAAAAAGCACATCAAGGAACTTTTTTGTAGATGTCAAACTGGAGCTGTCAAATCTGGATTTGGATTGTTTTGGCCTTTCTCAATCACTGTATCATGGTTGATTTTGGTTTAAAAATGAAAGCATGTAATGTTCAGCGATAGGGCTCTCTGCATAGGGTGACAAGCTGCTATAAGGAAATCTAACTATGGTAAATTTATAACCATATAACAATTACAGCACAGAAACAGGCCTTCTTGGCCCTTCCAGTCCGTGCCAACCATTTACTTTCCCCTAGTCCCATCTACCTGCACTCAGACCATACCCCTCAATTCCCTTCCCGTCCATATACTTACTTTTAAATGTTAAAATCGATCCTGCCTCCACCACTTCTGCTGGAAGATCATTCCACACAGCCATCGCTCCCTGAGTAAAGAGGTTCCCCTTCATGTTATCCCTAAACTTCTGTCCCTTAATTCTCATGTCATGCCCTCTTGTTTGAATCTTCCCTACCCTCAATGGGAAAAGCTTATCCACGTCAACTCTGTCTATCCCTTTCATCATTTTAAAGACCTCAATCAAGTCCCCCCTTAACCTTCTGCGCTCCAAAGAATAAAGACCTAACTTGTTCAACCTTTCTCTGTAACTTAGTTGCTGAAACCCAGGCAACATTCTAGTAAATCTCCTCTGTACTCTCTCTATGTTGTCAAGTCAAAGTCAAAAGTCAAACAAACTTTATTGTCATTTAGAAATACATTGATATATGCAGTTCCAAACGAAATTACGTTGCATTTGGCTCCCTGTGCAACACAATAAATTAACCGAAGGATAGGTATGTATGAAAAGGATAAATAGACAATAGTGGCAGCCCATTTACATGGCATTCAGGAGTCTGATGGCTCGTGGGAAGAAGCTGTTGCGGAACCTTGATGTTCTGCTCCTCATGCTGCGGTATCTTTTTCCCGAGGGCAGCAGAGTGAACAGTCCGTGATGGAGATGTGTGGGGTCCTTTATGATACTGCTGGCCTTAGACACACAGCGTTTGGTCGCAATATCCCCGATTGAGGGGAGATAGGTCCCGATGATTTTTTCCGCTGTCCTCACCACTCTCTGCACAGACTTCCAGTCGGAGGCTCTACAGTCCCCAAACCAGACAGAGATACAGCTGGTCAGAATACTCTCTATGGTGCCCCTGTAGAAAGTAGTGAGGATGGGATGGGGGAGATGAGCTCTTCTCATCCGGCGCAGAAAGTGCAACCGCTGCTGTGCTCTCTTAACAGTTGATGAGATGTTAGTCGACCAGGTCAGACTGTTAGTGACCTGCACCCCCAGGAACTTTGTGCTACTGACCACCTCCACATCGCTGTCATTGATGTGAAGTGGTGTGGGACTGTGCCGGGTTTTCCTGAAGTCGACGATAATCTCCTTTGTTTTCTCGACATTCAGGATCAGGTTGTTCGTATTGCACCAGTCCACCAGTTGTTTCACCTCCTCCCTGTAAGCCAGCTCATTGTCGTCCCTGATGAGGCCCACCACTGTTGTGTCATCTGCGTACTTCATGATGTGGTTTGTACTAAACCTGGCACAACAGTCGTGAGTCATCAGGGTGAACAGCAGTGGACTCAGGACACAGCCCTGAGGGGAGCCGGTGCTTAGAGAGATGGTATTGGAGGTGTTATTTCCAACCCTCACAGACTGAGGTCTGTCAGTGAGGAAGTCCAGTAGCCAGTTACACATGGGGGTGCCGAGGCCCAATGGAACCAGTTTGCTTATCAGGTGCTGGGGGATAATGGTGTTGAATGCTGAACTGAAATCCACGAACAGCATTCGCACATAGGTGTTTTTCTCCTCTAAATGTTCCAGGCTCAGATGGAGTACGGAGGATATAGCGTCCTCTGTGGAGCGGTTTGGCCTGTAAGCAAACTGGTATGGGTCGAGTGTGGAGGGGAGTCTGGAGGTGATGTGGTCCCTGACCAGCCTCTCGAAGCACTTCATCATTATGGGGGTGAGTGCTACAGGGCGGTAGTCATTGAGACATTGTATGTTGGATTTTTTTGGCACAGGTATGATGGTGGCAGTCTTGAAACATAATGGGACAACCGCCTGGTTCAGCGAGGTGTTAAATATGTCCGTAAGGACATGTGCCAGCTGATCAGCACATTCCCTGAGCACCCGCCCTGGTATGTTATCAGGGCCTGCCGCCTTTCGCGCGTTCACTCCTTTTAGGGACCTCCGAACATCCACTATGTCAAGACTGAGTGCCTTTTCCTCACAATGAGGAATACCTTTGCTTGCAGGTGTGTTATTTAGTGCCTCGAACCGACCAAAATAGTTGTTGAGTTTATTGAGGAACTCAATGTTGTCATCACAGGGTGGTGAAGCAGTCTTATAGTCCGTGATTGATTTGATTCCCTGCCACATGCGCTTGGTGTTCTTGGGGTCATGGAAGAAGCTCTGGATTTTCTGACCATGGGCACGCTTGGCCAGCCTGACGACTCGGTTCAGGTTGGCTCTTGCGGATCTGAGTGCCACCACGTCGCCGGATTTAAACGCGGCATTACATGCTCTCAGCATTCCACGTACCTCTGTGGTCATCCAGGGTTTCTGGTTGGCCCGTACAGTGATGGTCTTGGTGACACAGACATCCTCAATGCACTTCTCCATGTAAGCAGACACGGACGCAGCATACTCCTCTAGGTTGATGTGTTGGCTGACAGTTGCAGCCTTCTTGAACACGTCCCAGTCCGTGCATTCAAAACAGTCCTGTAGTGTTGCCATAGATCCCTCTGGCCAGACCCTAACCTGCTTCACAGTAGGTTTTTCTCGGGTCAGCAGGGGCCTGTATGCAGGAATTAGCATCACAGAGATATGGTCTGAGGAGCCAAGGTGGGGGCGGGGGACTGCCTTGAATGCCTTCTTGATGTTAGTGTAGGCTAGGTCCAGTGTATTGATTCCCCTGGTTGCAAAGTCTACATGCTGGTAGTAATGTGGGAGAACAGTCTTCATGTTGGCCTGGTTAAAATCCCCAGCAACAATGAAGACACCATCTGGATGTGTAGATTGTAGGTCACTAATGGAACAATAAAGAGCATTCAGGGCCTCCTTAGTGTTAGCACTGGGTGGGATGTACACAGCTGTGATTGTTATAATGGTGAATTCCCTGGGCATATAGAAGGGTCTGCATCCTTCCTATAATTAGGCGACCAAAATTGTACACCATACTCCAGAATTGGTCTCACCAATGCCTTGTACAATTTTAACGTTACTTCCCTACTCCTATATTCAATGCTCTGATTTATAAAGGCCAGCACACCAAAAGCTGTCTTTACCACCCTATCTACATGCGATTCCACCTTCAGGGAACTATGCACAGTTATTCCTAGATCCCTCTGTAACACAGCATTCCTCAATTCCCTACCATTTACCATGTACGTCCTATTTTGATTTGTCCTGCCAAGATGTAGCACCTCACACTTATCAGCATTAAACTCCATCTGCCATCTTTCAGCCCACTCTTCCAAATGGCCCAAATCTCTCTGTAGACTTTGAAAATCTACTTCATTATCCACAGCACCCACCTATCTTAGTATCATCTGCATACTTACTTAACCAATTTTCCACCCCATCATCCAGATCATTGATGTTCATGACAAACAACAGTGGACCCAACACAGATCCCTGAGGCACCCCACTGGTCACCGGCTTCCAACCTGACAAACAGCCATCCACCATTACTCTCTGGCATCTCCCATTCAGCCACTGTTGAATCCATCTTGCTACTCCGCCATTAACATCCAAAGATTGAACCTTCTTAACCAACCTTCCATGGGGAACCTTGTCAAAGGCCTTACTGAAATCCATATAGACAACATCCACTACTTTACCCTCATCAATTTTCCTAGTAACCTCTTCAAAAAATTCAAGAAGGTTTGTCAAACATGACCTTCCAGGCACAAATCCATGTTGACTGTTCTTGATCAGACCCTGTTTATCCAGATGCTTATATATATTATCTCTAACTATCCTTTCCATTAATTTGCCCACCACTGACGTCAAACTAACAGGTCGATAATTGCTAGGTTTATTCTTTGGACCCTTTTTAAACAATGGAACAACATGCGCAGTATGCCAATCCTCCGGCACTATTCCCGTTTCTAATGACATTTGAAATATTTCTGTCATAGACCCTGCTATTTCTACACTAACTTCCTTCAATGTCCTAGGGAATATCCTGTCAGGACCTGGAGACTTATCCACTTTTATATTTTCTAAAAGTGTCAGTACTTCCTCCTCTTTGAATCTCATAGTTTCCATAGCTACTCTACTTTTTTCCCTTACCTTCCCTTCCTTCTCCTTGGTGAATACCGAAGAAAAGAAATTGTTCAATATCTCCCCCATCTCTTTTGGCTCTGCAGATAGCTGTCCATTCTGGCTCTCTAATGGTCCAATTTTATCCCTCGTTATCCTTTTGCTATTAATAAAGCTGTAGAAACCCTTTGGATTTACTTTCACCTTTCTTGCCAAAGCAACCTCATATCTTTTAGCTTTTCTTATTTCTTTCTTAAGATTCTTTTTACATTCTTTATACTCATCTAGCACCTCATTTACTCCATGCCTCCTATAAATATTATAGATATCTCTCTTTTTTCGAACCAAGTGTCCAATTTCCCTTGAAAACCATGGCTCTTTCCGATTTTTACTATTTCCTTTCAACCGAACAGGGACATAAAGATTCTGTACTCTTACAATTTCCCCTTTAAATGTCCTCCATTTCTCTTCTACATCCTTCCCATAAAACAAAATGTCCCAATTCACTCCTTTTAAATCATTACGCATTCCCTCAAAGTTAGCCTTTCTCCAATCAAAAATCTCAACCCTAGGTCCAGTTCTGACTCTCTCCATAATTATATTGAAACTAATGGTATTGTGATCACTGGTCCCGAAGTGCTCACCAACGCATACCTCCATCACCTGACCTGCCTCATTTCCTAACAGGAGGTCCAGCACTGCCCCTTCTCTGATCGATACCTCTATGTATTGCTGCAAAAAACTATCCTGCACACATTTAACAAACTCCAAACCATCCAGCCCATTTACAGAATGTGTTTCCCAGTCTATTTTTAGAAAATTGAAATCTCCCACAATCACTACCTTGTGCTTACTACTAATATCTGCTATCTCCTTACATATTAGCTCTTCCAATTCTCGCTCCCCATTTGGCGGTCTATAATACACCCCTAAAAGTGTTGCTACACCGTTCCCCCTTCTCAGTTCCACCCAAATAGCCTCCCTAGACGAGCCCTCTAATCTACCCTGCCAAAGCACTGCTGTAATATCTTCTCTGACAAGCAATGCAACCCCTCCATCTCTGGTCCCTCCAATTCTATCACACCTGAAGCAATGAAATCCTGGAATATTTAGTTTCCAATCACAACCCTCCCGCAACCATGTTTCACTGATTGCCACAACATCATATTTCCAGGTGTCAATCCAGGCTCTAAGTTCATCCACCTTTCTTACAATGCTCCTAGCATTAAAATATACACATTTTAGAAACCCACCATCCCTTATTCTATGTTTATTATCTTTTTCCTCTTTCTCGCCTACATTTTGGATCCGAGTGCTTACCTTCTCTGCCTCTTGCCCCTCACCCTGTCCCCTAGCCCCCTCTACGCGAGTCCCTCCCCCAGCCTTTCTAGTTTAAAGTCTCCTTTGCAAATCTCCCCGCCAGGATATTGGTTCCCCTCGGGTTCAAGTGCAACCTGTCCTTTTTATACAGATCATGCCTTCCCCAAAACAGGTCCCAGTGATCAAGAAACTTGAATCCCTTCCCACTGCACCAGTCCCTCAGCCACGCATTTATCCTCCACCTCATTCCATTTCTACTCTCACTGTCACGTGGCACAGGCAGTAATCCTGAAATTGTTACTCTTTTGGTCTTTCTCCTTAACTTTCCCCCCAACTCCCTAAATTCTCCTTTCAGGACCTCTTCTCTTTTTCTGCCTATGTCATTGGTGCCAATGTGTACCACAACATCAGGCTCCTCTCCCTCCCTTTTCAGAATCTTTTCGACACGTTCCGACACATCCGAGACCCTGGCACCAGGGAGGCAAACTACCATACGGGTCTCCCGACTGCGTCCACAGAATCGCCAATCTGACCCCCTAACTATGGAGTCCCCCTATTACAATTACCCGCCTCTTTTTACTACCCTTCTGAGCATCAGGGCCGTTCTCTGTGCCGGAGGCCTGGCCGCTGTTGCTGCCCCCAGGTAGGCTGTCCGCTCGAATCGAACTCAAACATGAGTACCTATTTTCCAGGTGTACAGCCACTGGGGTACTCTCTAGTCCCTGCCTCTGCCCCTTGCCCTTCCTAACAGTGACCCACTTGTCTGCCTCCCGTGGTCTGGGAGTGACCACCTCCCTGTAACTCCTGCCTATGACCTCCTCATTCTCCCTGACCAGACGGAGGTCCTCGAGCTGTTGCTCCAGGTTCCTAACACAGTCCTTTAGGAGCCCCATCTCGACACACCTGGCTCAGATGTGGACGTCTGGAGGGCTATCAGCTTCCCTGACCTCCCACATCTGACATCCACAACAGTACACTGCCCTGGCCTTCATACTCCCCCCTTACACTCGATACAATATCAACACAATAAAAAATACACTACAAACTGCTGGAATCTGACTGCCAATCAGCTGCTTACCCTAGTCCACTTCCCACCAATCAGCGGCTTCCTCAAAAAAACCACTTCTCCGAATGGAACGTTATGGATTTTGGTAAGCCCCGCGCTGGATTTTTATCCTTACCGGTCGGGTGTTGCTCCTCCCCCTGTTCCAACGGCTCCTGTGGGCCTCCAGAATGCTTCCAGCATTTTATTTGTGTATACAATTAAGAAAAGCAAGGATAGATTAGACAGTCAGAGCCTTTTTTCCCCATGGCAGAAATGTCCAACATGGGAGGGCTGAACTATAATGTAGAGGGGGAAAAGTTGATGGAAATATGTTGGGGAAATTTTTTGTACAGAGAGTGTGTAGCAATGTTACAACATTTTGAGATTTTAAAAATCAAGTCTGCAATTTATCCCATCAGATAAAGCATAAAAAGAAGTTTAATTTGACACCTAATTCACTCTTCTACATCCTTCCCATAAAACAAAATGTCCCAATTCACTCCTTTTAAATCATTACGCATTCCCTCAAAGTTAGCCTTTCTCCAATCAAAAATCTCAACCCTAGGTCCAGTTCTGACTCTCTCCATAATTATATTGAAACTAATGGTATTGTGATCACTGGTCCCGAAGTGCTCACCAACGCATACCTCCATCACCTGACCTGCCTCATTTCCTAACAGGAGGTCCAGCACTGCCCCTTCTCTGGTCGATACCTCTATGTATTGCTGCAAAAAAACTATCCTGCAAACATTTAACAAACTCCAAACCATCCAATACTTTCATATCTTCAGTATTAAGAAAGTTATGGCCATTTTCATACTGGGAAATTAGCATCTTGTTCCCCATTGCCTTTCAATTGACTTAACTCAAAAGCTGTGATCTGGAACAGTTAAAAGCCCATAACTTTATTAAAAATTAAGAGAACTCAATGAAATTTTCAGTTATTATAGATTGAAGCATTCTGAAACAAATATGAAACAATCTTACTTGGATGACCTGAAATTAAAGCATATAATTAGTTAGTTATCTAATTGTAGCTAATAACAAAATTCAATGAGTAGATCTAAACATCTATCCATTTCTTAAGAAAAGATAAACTTTTTTTAAATTGCCTAAGTGTCCAAATAACATTCACACAATAATCGACAATATAATATAATTTTTAAATCTAATTTTCATGAATTTCTGGGCCAAATGGAAGGAATTTAGTGTTTGATTCCTGTAAATTAATGGCCATTTAAATCAACTAGCGAGTGGGTTTTAGTGGAATGCGGTGGATTGGAACGTTGCGGTTAGCGGTGAAGTTGGGAGGAAAAATACTGTTTGTTCATACATTTTTTTGGACCCCATTTCGCAACATGAAAATATTATTAAAGCCTCCCGAAAAACCAACTTTTAATATAAAAATAAACTATTTACCTTTTTTTCTCCCCTACGCAAAATCCTTCCGGTTGTCGGCGCTCACGGCTTTTGAAGGTGATTTTTAAATTACTCTAGTTAATAAATAATTTAGAGTAATTTAAAAATACCTTCATTCATGAAATGTCGGAGCGATTTTTCTTCCGCAACGAAATCGCCCGACATGGATCGATTTTCCCTGCGTGTGGAAAAACGGCACTTTAAGCCCGCCCCCCTCTGAAAGGCGCCAAAGTCACGCACACGGGGAGCGGCAGAACTGCAGCGCTGCTCAAGGTAAGTTTTGCAACATACCTAGAGTGTGGGGTTTGGAATGCACTGCCAGGGGTGGTGGTGGAGGCTGATATGATAATGACATTTAAGAGGCGTTTGGATGGGCACATGGAAGTGCGAGGAAGTAGAGGGATGAATCATGGACAGGCAGATGAGATCAGTTTAACTTGGCACCATGTTCTCCACAAACATGTTTGGCACGTTGTGGACCAAAGTCCATTCCTGTGATGTACTATTCTATATTCATGGTCTATGTTCCCTCTGAAATGGCATTGCTAGATACTCAATTTTATCCTAATCACTGGTTATGTAGAAAAAGAATTAGGAAAAGAAAATAACTGCATCCACAAAGCATCGACCTTAGCTTCAAATTAATGTGGCAAAGTTCTTGTAGTCCCTGAATGTTGTAAAAACACCTCGCAAAGGTCTGGGACCGGGAAACTTTGGGAGAGTAGACACACAATTTATTCTAGCACAATCATTATTGTGATCATTGAATTGTACCTTACATATTCTGTGCCAGATGCCTCCATCATAATAATTGAGTACGTCCTTTCCTACGGCACGATAGAACTACCAAAGGAAGAGGCAGAAAGTGAGTATCCCTGGAAAAATCCATCACTGATACCAGACCTCATGAAGCTTCATGCCATTAGGTCAAACTTAGGCAAAGAATCTTCTTTCTCAATACCATATACTTTTTCCCTTCAGCTGATGCATCCTCCAAGATGTCAAAGCACTGAAAGGATCAAGTGCACAGAAAGTAATTTGTGCGAAGGACTTTAGTGCCCACACCAACAGTGATTTGGTAGCACCAATAGAGACCAAGTAAGCGAACCACACGAAGGATAAAATTACTTTAACTCTTCACAAGAACACGAGACGAGGAACAATCACAGACCTAGTCCTTTTTAATATGATCGTGGCTGATCTACCCCAGGCCCAAATTTCTCCTCTCTGCCAGTCTTTCCTCCTTCCCAGTATACCTGTGACAGATGACAATGTTGGTAGAAGTGGTCTCTTTGCTTACTTGAATTTTTAATCAGCCTTCAGAAATCCCAGAGACTAGATAACGATTGGGGACTATATTGAAACATTTCATCTTTGATTGTAACATTTTCATTGCTTTACATATCCAGTTATGCTTTAATTATTAAAACAATACAGCCAACTTCACCCAAACACCACCAACCGAAAGCAGCCATATGGATCTTATTAACATTTGGTTGTCATTAACATTTCTATTGACTCATTTATAAACTTTATGGACCATACTCCGAAAACATAACCTGCAAATTGAGAGTAAAAAGGCTTTGGCAGAGATAGGACTTTGTTTAGAGGTTGGATGAATGATAGGTACTGCACACCAGGCAAACAAAAATTCTCCAAGTTTCTGGACAGAAAATCCTTGTTTTAACTGACCTCTATCACAAATTTTGGATATAGCGGACGGATCTGTTGATGCCACCCCAGCTCGTACCATCTTCCTGGCTGTTTAGAGCTCCGGGTTCGGTCACCACCCCCCAACTCGCAAGGTGCACCGGCGAGCTCTTCTATGCCCACTGCGCGGTCCAGTAACTTGGCTCTTGTTCACGATGTAGCTCCTGGTGACAGGATGCTCTCTGGCATCATGGGGTTCTATTTATTTACACCTGCTGCTGTTTCTTGCTGTCGGCTGTGACTTTTCCACTTCCTGCGCGACCACTGCCGGCTTCCTCTCCCGTCGCTCTGTCCAGTCGTGTCTCTTCCACAAACTAAAAATGCATTTATAGGGCCCCTGCTTAACGTTTTTTCCCCTGTTGCCAGCCGGGCAATGTTGGCAGCTTTTTAGTTTGCCAAATGACAATTTAGGTGGTCATTTAAGACTGTTGTGAGTCTTAAATGTCGGAATTATGCTCAATGAAGCATTCACATATTATGTTCAAGAAGGAACTGCAGATGCTGGAAAATTGAAGGTAGACAAAAGTGCTGGAGAAACTCAGCGGGTGCAGCAGCATCTATGGAGCGAAGGAAATAGGCAACATTTCAGGCCGAAACCCATCAGTCTGAAGAAGGGTTTCGGCCCGAAACGTTGCCTATTTCCTTTGCTCCATAGATGCTGCCACATCCGCTGAGTTTCTCCAGCACTTTTGACTACATTCACATATTATTTCTGCTTCAAATAACTCATAAACTAAACATATTCACCAATCAAGACATGATTCAGTCGGTGGGGCGCTGCAAGCCGGCGGAGGAGGACTGGCCAATTTTTGTGCCTTCCACCACAGTGATGCTGTGGTCGATGTTTGTGTTCAATTTTTATTGTGTATTGCGTGTTCTTTATCATTGCACCGCTGCTGGCAAATTAATTTCACTTGCACTTTATGTGCAATGTGACGAATAAAACCGGATTGTATTGATATATACCGCAATGACATGCAGCAAAATTATAATACAATATCTCAACTCTTTTTTCACATTGCAATAAATGCAATTTATATTAGTTCTTTCCACTTCCAAACAAAAATGTGGTTGGATTATTCAGCATATGATCAACCTGTGTCAATAGATTCTGGACCATGGTAACATATATGCTTAACCATGCACACTACAGATTGATGCAAGCATATTTTCTGTGAAGGACCGGAAATTACCATGACATGGCCACAGCATGGGTCGTTATTGCTATTGGCACAGAAACACTCTCGCTTCCCACATAATTTATCCATAACAAAATATACAGGTTGCAAGGAAATTTCTATAGGCATTTTATGATAATAGCTGTTAAAACCGACTATACCCATCTGACAGGTTAAACATTACACTAACTGACAAGAGATGGCCAAAGGACATAACTGCAGCAAATGTTCTTTTGGTAATATGTTCAAAGGTGTCAAAACAAATAATAACATTGGGAATTAAAACACATTTGATTGCTTTCCGTTATCAAACATAGTCAATGTTCGCTCTGAAGACCATGGAGCACAATAGGGTCAGGGGGTGTGTGAATGAGTGTGGGGTGGATAGATGGGGATGGGGATGGGGGGGGGTGGTTGAGAAGGCAATCGGTGCAGAGTAGATGGATTGAGGCAGGTGAATCAGTACGTGTTGGTTGGAGTTTGTAAAATTGTGAGGGGAAAGGATGGGGGATGTCAGTGGTGTTGAATGGGGGGGATCAGTACGGGATGGATGGGGGGGATCAGTACAGGATGAATGGGGTGTTTAGTATAGGATGAATGGGGGTAGACATAAATGCTGGAGAAATTCAGCGGGTGAGGCAGCATCTATGGAGCTAAGCAAATAGGCAACGTTTCGGGTCAAGACCCTTCTTCAGACTGTTCCCCCTCATTCTTCTTCAGGACTGTGTGGATCGGAGGGTTTGTGCAGGATGAATGGATCTATAGCATCTTTGGTGCAGCTGCTTCAGACGGCGGAAGGAGGCCTCCGCCTGCCTCTCCCTCTATCCCTCCTCCCTGCCTCGGCGTGCGAGGGGGGTTGTTTGGAAAGCGCCGTTAACGGATTTGCAGGCAGCGGCTGTTATCACGGCGATAGCGGCCGCTGCTTGCAAATCCGCCAACGGTGCTTTCAAAACAACCACTCTCGCACGCCGAGGCCAGGAGGAGAGAGGGGGAGGCCTCCTTCCGCCGGGTGGGGTGCGGGAGGAGGAGGAGGTGGTGGAGCCGCTGTTGCCGCTGTGCGGGGCCTGTCATTCGCTCCGACCGTTCGTCACCCTGCTCCTAGTACCTTTGCCCCGCACTACAGTTGTTGCCGCCAAAGATTATAGAGGAGCAAGACAGGCCACTCCTCGGAAATCCAATGGACTGGTATGTAGTACGTAACGAAACGTCACGGCCGCCATTTTGGCGGACTGCCTCCCTCTGTGTAATCCGCTCCAAAGCTACAGAGCAGTTACAAGCAAAGATGATAGAGGAGCAAGATGCATTAGAAAATTATTAGATTTATTTGTAATAGATCTTTACTTGCTTCTCGATCTCTCTCTCCCCTCTCTTCTCGCTATCTCTCTTTATCCCCTCTCTTCTCTCGATCTCTCTCTCCCTCTCGATCTTTCTCTCCCCTCTCTTTTCTTGATCTCTCTCTCTCTCCCCTCTCTTCTCTCGATCCCTCTCTCTCCCCTCTCTTCTCTCGATCCCTCTCTCTCCTCTCTTTTGATCTCTCTCTCCCCTCTCTTCTCTCGATCTCCCTCTCTGCCCTCTCTCTCCCATCTTTTCTCTCGATCTCTCTCTCCCCTCTCTTCTCTCGATCCCTCTCTCTCCCCTCTCGATCCCTCTCTCTCCCTCTTTTCTCTCAATCTCTCTCCCCCTCTCTTCTCTCGATCTCTCTCTCTCTCTCTCTCCCCTCGATCCCTCTCTCTCCTCTCGCTCTCTCTCCCCTCTCTTCTCTCGATCTCTCTCTCTCCCCTCTCTTCTCTCGATCTCTCTCTCCCCCCTCTCTTCTCTCGCTCTCTCTCAATTCGCCCCTTGATCTCTCTCCCCTCTTGATCTCCCTCCCTCCCCTCTCTCCCTCCTTCCCCTCTTTCCCTCTCTCTCCCTCCCTTCCCTCTCCCCCTCACTTTTCCCCCTGTTCCCCCATTTCCCTCCCATCTTTTCTCCCCAGCCCCCACCTTTGCGTAGTTTCCCTTGCATTATATTGTGCAGCTTCCCTTGTATTGCTTTAACACACATTGTGCACAAAATTACAGACACACACAAACACACATTCATATAAATATATGGCGGGACAGGTAGAAGAGCTTATTAAAATCTTCTTCCAAAGACCATTATGTAATTTATTTCTATCCTCGTTTGGGCCTAAGTCATAGCAGGGCTGCCAACTCTCACACAGAGGGAAGGGAGGGAGAGAGGGAAATCGAGAAGAGAGGGGAGAGAGATAGATCGAGAGGAGAGAGAAAGAGATCGAGAGGGGAGAGAGAGCGATAGAAAGAAGAGAGGGAGATCGAGAGAAGCGAGGGAGATAGCGAGAAGAGGGGATAGAGAGGGATCGAAAGTAAAAATCTATTACAAATAAATCTAATAACTTTCTAATGCCTTTTGTTCCTCTATAATCTTTGCTTGCAACTGCTCTGTAGCTTTGGAGCAGATTACACAGCAGGAGATCGAGAGACAAAGATTATCGAGAAGCCTAGTTTCCCAATGATGTAGACGCCATAGTCGCCGCCATCTCTGGTCCGCTAATATGACGTCGACAATCCCACGTGATACTACGCCTTTTCCACTGAATGGCGCATCTTGCTCCTCTATAATCTTTGGTTGCCGCCGCCGACACAAAATGTCACGTTCCTATTCGCCAGAGATGCTGCCTGACTCGCTGAGTTACTCCAGTTTTTTATGTCTTTCGGTATAAACAAGTATTTGCGTGCCAAGCCGGGCAAAATGACTCGGCATTTATGTTGCCCGGCGGCACTTTGAGTGGTCATTGGCACCCGGGCAACCGCTAATTTCGAGTCCTGATTTAAATATAGTTTATTTATTTTTGCCACATTTTTACTGAGTACTTTATTTTGTATAGCCTGCCGTGATTTATTTTAAAATGGGAGGTCTGAATGTCAGTTTAACTTTTCAAAATAGATACTGATCAGTGGATACAAAGCCAAGGGTGCAATTGTGGAAATTGTGATGGGTTACAGGTAGGAATGGGAATGGAGTTTGACAGAGTCATTCATTGAAAGCAGTGTGCGGGAAGAAAATCCGATAAATTTGCACAATCAACTGGAAAATATTTTACAGGAAATAGTGTTGTTGGTATTAGAAATATCTTTGTTTCAATGTACAAGTACTAAACTAATTCCCCATGGTCAATCCTCCAATGTGATAGAATAACTCAGCTAGCATTGTTAGCATCAACTGGTCCCCAGTGCGCAGTATAGCTCTCCTGAACAAATGGAATGAACATGTGTTTTAAATGGAGTATTTGTGCTGCAAACATCTTGAAATTTGATCAGCTTTCAGATTGCTGACCTCAAAGTCATCGTGATGTCATTTCTCTTAAATAATTTATTATAATCAAGCTATCAGCAAAGAGGGGGTGGGGTGTTAAAGAACTGCTTCTGCATTGGTCTTCCTTATTGATATTTTTTTCTTTTGTTCATTTTAAGTAATAGTGTTGGAGGTGTTTAAATGTTTGCTGTGCATAATTCAAGCTAAGATTCTTGCAACTTTTAAGACATTTTCCACTCTCCCTTCATGTTACGGTATATGTACAGCCCAGATAATGTGTACTTGGCATAATTATTGAATATGGGCTTGATCTATGATTTTTATTGGACTCTCACTGGTATTTTGTACTTTCCTACTTGCTCAAGTGGATTTAAAAAATGATATAACATTTGCAAACTGCAGTCAGACAGGATGTGGTAAGAAAACGTCAGACACAGGTTGCTACCTGACTCAGTCCTTGTGTTTACCAATTTAAAAAGATATGATTTTTCTACTCCAGTTAATGCCAGATTTTTCTATTCAAAAAATTGTATTATGGCTCTGCAGACTGATAGCAATGGAGTTAATTTTAAATAAAGTGGCTTATCTTTTTTGGGTTTTGCACTATTGCTTTTTTAGGAAAGTTGGTAGCTTTTTCTTCCCATCTTCTTGTGAGGCAGTCTCTTTCATGGTCGTGCTGTAGATTTTATAATGCTCGTGAGTGGGGGAAAAAGAGTTGGGTAAAAATATCAGTGTCTAAAGGGAGTTTCCTACAAAAAAATTTTGAGAAAATCACTTGCAACACCACAAGTACATCCCAAATAGTCCACGAGAATGTGGTAGTGAAGTGTTGTCATGAACCATTGCAGTCCTTCTGACGAAGAAACAGCATTTCCACAGTATTGATGCATAGACGGTTGTGGAACTTCGACTGAGTGACAATGAAGTAATTGAAATAATTCATGTATTTTCAAGTCAGGATGTAACCAACTGCCTGGTCCCCCCTTGGAGTTCCTATACACCTGAAACGCTTATCCCTTCTGGTGGTAGATATTATAGATTTGTGGGAAGCTGTCAGAGCAACCTCACAAAGTAGTTTCAGTACCTTTTTGTAAATGGTATACTGTTACCACTGTTTGCAGGTGGTAGAGAGAACAAATGCATGGGGTATTTGATAAGGTGCCAGTCAAACAGATAATAGAATATGCTGTCAAGGATAAGTGGTTAGGCTCTCTTGCTGAAGATGACTCTCGGGATGCATTGTGACGGTATGATCGAAGGCTCCGAGGATGCGCCGCGGAGCCCAACAAGGACTGACTTGGAGGGCCGCTCACAAAGAACGACCCGGCGGTCACATACGACGCCAGGCCTAGCTCACTGTCGCATGAAAGGACCCAGCGAGTCACTACCTGCAAGGGAAGCTCGGAAGCCGCCAACTCGGCCCAGAAGAGGGTCCGGAGCATTGCCTCTAGCGCCTTAATGGTGGCACCCGCAGGACACAAAGGCAAAGAGAGGGATGTTGGGCGAGGAGAGGGATGTTGGTTCATGGGCTGAGCTGGTCAAGGAGGAAGCCCTGCAGCATCCTGGGGCTTACCTGGGCTTATTTGGATCGGAGGCGCTCCAGTATATCCAGCACGTGGACCGAACTTTGGACTGAATTAGAGTCATTGCCATTTTCTGTTGTCGTTCTGAGCAAGGCTGAAGTCTCATTAATTTTAATGAATGAAACAAATGCATATACAAATAACCCTTGTTGTAATGGAGCATGTGGGGGGGTGGTGATAGAGTAGGAGGGCGTTGGAAGAAAAAGCGGGGGAGGGGGGTTGTAGGGGTTACCTAAAATTGGAGAATTCAATGTTCATACCGTTGGTTTATAAGCAACTCAAATTGAATATGAGGTAGACACAAATTGCTGGAGTAACTCAGTGGCACAGGCAGCATCTCCGGAGAGAAGGAATGGGTGACCTTTTGGGTCAAGACCCTTCTTCAGACTGAGATGGTAGTCTTCAGAATAAGTGGTGCTGTTCCCCTCGTTTGCATGTGGTCTCCCATTGGCAATGGAGGAGGCCGGGGACAGAAAAAACTGAATGGGAAGAGGAGTTAAAATGGTTAGTAACCAGGGTAGGACATGGTCGACAGAACACAAGAGTTTGCCAAAACAGTCGCCAAGTCAGCGTTTGGTCTTGCCAATGTACAGGAGGCCATATCGGGAACAACCCCCCTTCAATCAGTCTGAAAAAGAGTCCTGATCCAAAATGTCACTGATCCATGTTCTCCAAGGAAGCTGCCTGACCTGCTGAATAACTCCAGCACTTTGCGTATTCTACTGCTGCACCACGTATGGCATCTCTGTGTGGTCTCTCAGCTGCACGGAGGCGGAGAGGAGAGCTCTTCAGCGCGTTGTCCACAGAGCGCAACAGATTATTGGGGCGCAGCTACCAGCCTTGGAGGGCATCTACCACACACGGTGCCGCAGGAAGGTTGTCAGCATACATAAGGACTCCTCTCACCCTTGTAATGGACTGTTCGAACTACTCCCTTCCGGCAGACGTTACAAGGTCTTCTACGCCCGTACTACCAGACTCAGGAACAGCTTCATTCCCAGAGCTATAGCGGCTCTGAACCGGCCCTGCTGAGTACCCCCCCCCCCACCCCACCCCCATGGACTGTCTCCCCCGGCCTCGCACTTTAGTTTGTGTTGATGTTACTGGTCAAATGTTCGTTTTTACAAACCTTGTTCTCGAGGGTTGCTAACCGAAATCTCGAAGTTGCAAACCAAATCTCGTTGCATTTATGTGTAATGACAATAAAATATTATTATTATTATTATTTTGTTTTAAATGAAATTATAATTGTCTTTATTCTACTTGCGAGTTCTCTTTCTGCTATTTCTAGTCGATGGTTATGAATTTTCTAGTAAAATTAAAAACTATGCTACAACAATGCAAACTTCAGAAAGAAACGTGCCCTGCAATTTTAGCTATTTGCACGGTATGTTTCCTGCAAGAAGATTGAATCTCACAGAAGGGTGATATGTGGTTGGCAGTTTTTAACACTTCTGTGCATCAACTAATCTGAAATATATAGCGTAGTTTTGCTTGCTTGTCAGTGCTCCCATTCCCTTTAAAATCTGTTGGATTTTAGAGTGACACAAAATCATTCCGAACATGTGTTTTAGAGCGATATAGTGTGGAAACAGGCCCTTCGGCCCAACTTGCCCATACCGGCCAACATGTCCTAGCTACACTAGTCCCACCTGCCTGCGTCTGGTCCATATCCCTACAAACCTGTACTATCCATGTACAGGTCTATTGCTTCTTAGATGATGGGATAGTCCCAGCCTCAACTATCTCCTCTGGCAGCTTGTTCCATTCACCCACCACCCTCTGTGTGAAAAAGTTACCCTTCGAATTCCTACTAAATCTTTTCCCCTTCCCTTTGAACCCATGTCCTCTGGTCCTCGATTCCCTTACTCATTCAGTTCAGTAAAGTGTTACTGTACCTAAGAACAATCCCTGATTATTAAAGTGTACAGAAAAAGTCCACTGACTCTGCGAGCAAGAGTGGTCAGGATTTGTGCCATTTTCAAAGTCTAGTCTCGGTCTTAAGGAGCGGCGCTTGATCCAGGCAAGCCCCAGTCTGTGTATATGGCTGGGTATAAATTCTACTTGCAGGACTGTAAATATCAGGAGAATGGCTAGCCTATGTTGGGAGCAACTGGTTTTCTAGTGAACAAAGGCAGGCAATTCTACAAATGTGAGTGACTAATGTGGAATATAGAATGTAACATTTCTTGGCATTATTGGCATTATGTACATTTCTTGGCATTATTGCTGTAATAGCACATATCTTCAAAGAAAGGATTTGTTCCACACTTGGAGCTTCACCATAACAATTCCAAACACAACTGAAACTATAACTTGCACAGAATTTGAGACTAATAAATTATCCCAGTGGATTCTTATTTAATCCTTTTTTGAAACTGGTTCAAAAACTGCTCTATATTTTAAAAATAGATTATGCTCTCACGTTCCTCTGCGCATTAATTTCTTCAGTGGCCTTGCTGATATGATATGATTCTGGAGACAATTAAAGTTGGGAGCAATGTTGTTTGGGGGGATGTTGAATTGATTTTTAGTTACATGAAAACAAGAACTTTCTGAAATGTGACATTTTAATAATTAGAACAATATTTTGATGGAAAACTGCAGAATGCACACAACTCAGGTTTTTCCCCATGTAGTATTCCTTTTATATAGATTATAACAAATTGTGCCAAAGCAGGTAAACAATTCTTTGCTGAATTCTGTTACTTTTGTTATTTGGACAGCATGATTATTATTGCACTTTATTCTACACTGGAGCAACTGTATGGAAAAGATGTTGACCACTGGCTACATGCCAGATTACAGCCCTAACCATTTCAGTCCCTAATGTTTTCAACTGCTGACTGTGTCTTGAATCATTGAGGCAAATCATATGGTAGTTTGCAGAGCACAGACCATGAGAAATAATAATAATAATACTTTATTGTTATTGTAAATATATACAACAAAATTTCAGGCACACTGCCCGAGCTGAGCGCCAACGTATCAGATAAATAATAACGAATAACAAAAACGGCAAGAAAATGTCATCATAATGTGCAATATTTCATAGTATAGTGTTGTGGCAGTACAAAATATTGGCTACGGGGGCTTTGTGTTCAGTGCAGTTCAGAGTGGTGATGGCCTTGGGTAGAAACTGTTTGTTAATCTTGTGTGTGATTTGATGGACCTGTGATGCTTTCCTGAGTGCAAAAGAGCAAACAAGTGACGTGCGGGATGAGATGAGTCCTTTAGTATGCGTGATGCCTTCCGCAGGCACGAGAGCTATAGATCTCTTCCAGGGCAGGCAGGTGTGTGTTGGTGATCTTCTGGGCAGTATTGATGACTTTCTGCAGAGCCTTCTTGTCAACCGCAGAACTGCTGCCAAACCATACCAGGATGCCATGTCTTTTGTCTACCTGCCATGTATCAGGACACTCTCTATGGCGCAATGGTAGAATGACACCAGCAGCTGTTGTGGCAAGTTGACTTTCCTGAGTGATCTTAGGAAGTAAAGCCATTGTTCCTTCTTTACCAAGGAGTGCGTGTTAGTTGACTACCTGAGATCTGCTGAGATGTGGGTGTCCAGGAACCTGAAACTGGAGACTCTGTTCACTCTTTGTCTGTTGATGTGCAGTGAGGGATGGTCACCCTGCCTCTTCCTGAAGTCAATGATGAGCTCTTTTTTGTTTTTGTATTGAGTGCTAAGTTGTTCTCTGAGCACCAGCCTATTAACCAGATGAGAAGTAACCAGACATTTAAGTGTGTTCTTACTTTTCATGATGCATTATTCCAATTAGTTTCTTAAGCTTAACATTAACCATATGGTATATTTGTTTCCACCCCCCTCCAACAGCTGCACATGCTGGGAATTTTGAAAACATTTGTGATAATTCAAAAAAATAGAGTCACAAAGACAGAGTTACAAAGACAGAATTGAACCTTCAGCCCAACTCATCAATGCTGATCAAAGTGCTTTCCTGAGCTAATGCCATTTACCTGTATCTCTCTAAACCTTTCCTATCCATTAGTCTTTTAAATGTAATTGAACCCATCTCTACCACTATCTCTGGAAGCTTGTTCCAGATATCCATCACACTCTGTGGGGGAAAACGCCCCCCCCTTTGTAAAACCTGCCCCATTTCAGCTTAAACTTTTGCGCTCTAATTTTAGACTTACCCTGGGATTAAAAAAATGGTCATCCACCCTCTGCCCCTCTTAATTTTATAAACCTCTAAGGTCACCCATCAGCCTCCTTCGTTCCAGGGAAAGTGGCCTCAGCCTATCCAGTCTCTCATAACTCAAAAATTTGATTGGATTAGACTAACTTATCTTATTTGGAATTAGTTGACTTTCTCTTGCATTACCCATGGAGAAGAACATAATTTATATTTGTCAAAGTAACTCTCACCGCTTTTTGTTTATTTATTCATGATATGTGGATGTTGCTGGCCAGACATTATTCCCTATTCCTAAATTACGTGCTGAAAAGAATGTGTTGCCAGGTTGTTTCAGTGGCCAATTAAAAAATCAACATCAATATACTTTTTTTAGGTTTTGAATCATATAAGGTTTGGAACCTTTTATGTAGGGCAGACTGGGTAAGTATAGCATATTTCCTTCCTTAAAGGATGCAAGTGACATAAACAATTTTTTTGCAATAATCTGGTGTCTCATTGTCATCATTAATTGTGATCACTTTTTAAATTCTCCAAGTGCAGTAAACCTTTGTTTTATCGGACTATTTAACAGATTTCTGATGTAGCAGACGGACCTGCGGATGCCGAACCCACCCACGACACAAGGTGCACCAGCGAGCCCTTCTTTACCCACTGCACGGTTTGGTGACACACCTATTGTTGTAGCTCACATTGCAGCCCCTGGCGGCAACCCTTCAGTCCACCGGCACCGGCAGGATATGCTTGATCACCATGGGGCTCCCTTCTCTGTCACCTGCTGCTGCTTATTGTCGGCAGTTGCTTTATCCCTTCCCTGCTCGACCTCCACCTCTGTCCTCTCAGCCTCTCAAACCATCTCCCCCTGCCTCCCTCCTCCAGCCGACCACCTCCTCCTCCTTGTCCCCTGGAGTTGCCGACATACTCCACTTTGGAAGTGGCAGCAGGTGAGCGGAAGGGAGCCGCGCGGTGACTGAGCACTTCTTCTCTTTGGCAGTGGCTTGAAGAAACGTTGTTCCCAGGGGCTACAACATGAGCTGCAACAACAGCTGCGTGAAGAAGGGTCCACTGGTGAAGACCAGCAGCATCGGCGCATAGTTTTTAATGTGAAATGACACAGTGCAGTCGTAACTCAACAGACTGAATCAGTCTGAATAAGGGTCCTAACATCACCTATCCATGTTCTGTAGCGATGCTGCCTGACCCGCTGAGTTACTACAGCACTTTGTGTCTCTTTTGTTTATTAACCTTCATCTGCAGTTTTTTGTTCCAACTGCATACAATGATAATACCTTTCTCGGTTACAACAATCGGCAATAACAAACACTATTCACACTCATGGTCTGTTTATAATGAGGGTTAACTGTCTGTCATTGTGCTGAAAAATAAGAGAGAAAGAAAACGGTGTTATATGTAACTTTTTTTTGCAGTATATGAACCCACATATGGATTGGTCTGTTAATTTCTATTCTTTTGCAAGTCAATAATTCAGTGGATTTCTATATGGCGATAGTTGATTATTTTTATCGACAGACCACATGGCAACAGACTATGTATAAGACAACTAGCACAGTAATTGACAGGACATAAGCTACGAAGTTGCATCTGTGGCTGGGAAAAGATAACATCAGAGAAGGGTCTCAAGATCCACCAGGGCATGAAAAATTGCCTGAGAGAGCTTGGTGAGGGGCCTCGCATTGACCATTACTTTCTAAGAGGTAGGCCAAATCAGTCGAGTGAAGCCCAATGGCAGGATAACCACCACAGTCCACAGGGTATCAGCACCCCAGGCGAAGCTCAACCAAGTACAGTCCCACCAACGGACACGAGTCCAGAGCCCACTATCTAAGGGCTAGTGAAGTCAAGGGATATGAGGAAAAGGCAGGCACGGGTTATTGATAGCGGACGATCAGCCATGATCACAATGAATGGCGGTGCTGGCTCGAAGGGCTGAATAGCCTCCTTCAGCACCTATTTTCTATGTTTCTATGACTCGAGGCATTGCAGGCAGAAATAAAGCAGCGCCTAGCAATCCTGCGAAGAGCAGGATGCCTGAGAAAGCAACACAAGAAGAAAGAACGGGCGGGGACAAGTTTCTACAGAGATCCGTATAAGTTTGTCAAAATCCTCTTTGTCAAGGAGAAGAGCGGGATCCTAAAAGTACCTGTAAGGGAACTGGAGGAGCACCTGAGGAAGATGTACTCTGACACCCTGAGGCATTAGCCAGTCACCATTCCAGATGACATGCCACCTATCCACCCACCTGAGCACCAGATGCACATAAGGCCTACATGGAAGGAGGTGGAGAACACAGTCAAACGGGCAAGAACAGCATCAGCCCCATGGCCCAATGGCATTCCATACAGGCTCCATAAGAACACCCCTGGTGCCCTGAAATACCTTTAGAAGTTAATGAAAGTGTCATGGGGGAACGGAATCATATCTAAGGCATGGCGAAGAGCAGGAGAGATCTTAATTCCCAAAGAAAAGAACTCCTCAACCATTAGCCAATTCCGGCAGATCAGCCATCTGAACGTGGAAGGAAAGATCTTCTTTGGTGTTGTGGCTCAAAGACTCTCAGCATTTTTGCAGAGCAACAACTTCATTGACATGTCAGTGCAGAAAGCAGGGGCACGTGGTTTCTCAGGATGTCTGGAACATCTGGCACCAGATACAAACTGCCAAGAAGGAAAAGTGAGATCTGCATGTGGTTTTCTTAGATCTTGCCAATGCCTTTGGTTCGGTGCCCCATGAGACTCTATGGATAGCTTTTAACTTCTTCCAGGTCCTCCAGTTCTGCGTCACAAAAGAGCAACACCACTGCCTGGCAGCACCTTGAGGTAGGCATAATGGCAGGCTGTACCATTTCTCCTCTGGTTTTCACCACAGCAATGGAGCTCATCATTCGAGCATCACGATGGGTGGTCGGAGGGGAACGCTTGAAGAGTGGGCTGTGTCTTTCTCCAATCAGGGCGTACATGGATGACATGACCACAATAGCAACAACAAAATAATGCACCAAACGCCTGCTGGATAAACTCCAGGAAAACATCAAATGGGCACGCTCACTGACGAAAGGTTCCGCATCAATAACGAGACAATACCAACTGTCCTGGAGAAGCCTGTCAAAAGCCTTGGGCGATGGTACACCGCATACCTCAAGGATGCAGAGCAGGTGGAACAACTCAGGCAGGATACAACCAGTGGCCTCAAGCAAATCGACAACACTGCTCTCCTAGGGAAGATGAAGCTTTGGTGCCTTCAATTTGGTCTACTGCCCCGACTTATGTGGCCAATTACCATCTACGAGATCACTTTATCCCATGTCAACCAGCTGGAGAGACTGGTGAACTCACAAGTGACGAAGTGGCTTGGGCTACCGAGATGCCTCAGCAGCATAGGGCTCTATGGAAATGGAGCCCTCTCACTGCCAGTCTCAAGCCTGGTGGAGGAATAAAAATATGCCAAAGTGAGGCTGGACATGACACTAACAGAATCCTGGGACCCAATAATAAGAGGTGTTGCTCCAACCCTAGCAACAGGGAAGAAATTGACTCCAGCAGCAGTGGTACTGGACGCAAAATCCGCCCTCCGACACCGGGACATAGCGGGCCATGTCCAACAAAGCCGAGGGGGCTTTCGCCTGGGAGCAATGAAACCTACCTGGCAAAAGGCTACTCCAGTTGAACGTCGGCACCTGGTGGTGGAGGAGGTGCGCCACTAGGAAGAAGCAGCCAGGTGTGCCAAAGCCATATCCCAAGCAAACAAGGCCGCTGGATGACGTGGGATGGCATTGAGAGGAGGAAGATCACATGGAGATAGCTGTGGAGTATAAGTCAAATAAGTTGAGATTCATTATCAGAGTCACATATGACGTCCTTCCATGTCCCACAAACCTAAATCTTTGGCTGGGAGAGGATCCAGCCTGCCCCCTGTGTGCAGTTCCAGCAAACCTCAAGCACATCCTGGATGGTTGGAAGACAAGGCAGATTAACCTGGTGACACAACCAGATGTTGAGGTGTTTGGTAGCTGAACTCGAGTGCAAGAGAGTTACCACTAACGCCATGCCTATCAATGCCCAGATAACATTTCTGCAAATACCATCCTTAATCCGGGAAGGAGAGAAACGGAGGACTAACCCCTCTCCTCTCAACTCATGCCCACTGAACGCAGCCAGGGACTGGGAAATGCGTGTTGACCTAAGCCAAAGGCTTTCGTCCCAGTTGAAATTGCAGCTACCAACCTGCGACCAGACCTCGTTCTCTGGTCCAATTCCTGTCGGCGTGTTTTCATCATTGAGCTGACGGTCCCCTGGGAGGAGGCTGTGGACCAGGCTTATGAAAGAAAAAGGCTTTGATATTCAAACCTTGCAGCAGAGGCAGAGGAGAGAGGTTGGAGTGTAAGGGTGTGTCCAGTGGAGGTGGGGTGCAGAGGCTTTGTTGCCAGTTCCACCGCCAGGCTCCTCAGGGAAGTAGGAGTCTGAGGGCAGGCACAAAGGAGGGCAATAAAAGAACTTGCCAATGCCGCCTAATCGAGCAGTCACTGGCTGTGGCTAAAGAGAAAATATGCTGTCTGTGTTGCCACGTGACCATCTAGAGGCTAACAATAAGACGCACACCCAGGTCTGATCACCCTTAATTTGAGGGTGTCTTGCGATAAAAGGCCGAAACACCCAGTGACGTTGAGGTACACAATTGAAGATGTGTCTGATTGGTAGCAAAATCACCTAGTGGTCATCCCCAAGAATGTGAATTGTAGTGAAACCCTTAGGGATTCTAACATCTAGTCCTACTAATCAATCAATTGAATGTTAAGGTTAAATATTGAAGGTTAAATTCTTTTCTCACTTTCCTTCAACTTCTACTTCATGATGTAAGAAAATAGCTGCCTGCCAGCAAACTAATTCTCTTGAAGTAAAACATATCATGAATGAAACTTTCTAGACAATCGAGGACTGTTCAAGGTATCATTAATGTTTCTGTTAGTCTTGGTGATCTTATGCACTTCAGCCTCTATTGAAGGTCAAATTGATTCTGATTTTGGTTCTGCAGCAAATGTCATGCCAGGACAAAAATGACGATTGAAATTAGTCAGATGCCATTCCATTGTATCTCTACAGGTAATAATATAGGAGATGAAAGCCATCCATATTACCAAGAAGATTATGTTGAATGCCATTTTTTTTTTAATTAAATATTCTTGTAGTTAGTATAATCCAGCATGCAATTAGTTTTGACGAATTCTTCATATTACCTCAATTTTGATACTTGGGAATGAAGCGTCAAAATAATTGCAAATTAAGCTTGGTAACAAGAAATTCTGCAATATAATTGGAAGCTAATAATTATTTTGCTCGTGGTTGTTATTTGTGAATTGAAGAACAGTTTCCAATTAAAATGCTGCAAAAGGCAGCATGTTTGTTCTATGTTCTGTTGCAATTTGTTGCAGTTTTCTAAGTATACAGGCAAAAGATAAACTGGTTATTGGTAGCGGGAAGTGTTCACTCTATATTCAGTGAGGGAAACTATTTCTCTGAACCACCAGTAACTCTGAATTGCTTTCTATACCGGAAATTTGCTCACCACCTTCATATTCCTGAATTATGGTGAGCATTGTTTCATTGACATTTAGTGTATACTTCTTATATTTCTCAAATAGTTACTGGGTCAAGTAGACTTCTGTGAATGGAAACATGACTTTTTCATTGTCCATATCTGTTACAAGCTTGGTGACTTAACATACAGTAGAATCAAAGAATTATTACAATACAAAATTAAGTTATTTTGTTCATTATTTCCATGGCAACTACCAATAGAATGATCCCTATCGTCCCACACCAACCTTTCCTCATAGCCTTGTAAATCAAGTGCAAGTTCAATTCTTTTTTTAAGGCACCAATCTGTTTTGTTGCTACCTCTCTGCAGACAGTGATTTGCAGAAAGTAACTGCTGAGTATTAAAACAAATTATTCACCGTCCCTTGTTTTAAGCCCAAAATTTTAAATCTGTCTGTCTCTCCTTTCATCATCCACTAATGGGAATAGCTATCCTTTGTTTACCTTGCCAAAATCAGTTATCATTTTGTACACCTTTAATGATTGATCTCTGAATCATGGCCATTTATAGCTCTGTTGGATTCAGAATTGCTTATTCTAAGAGCCTTGCCTTCTTGGTACTACAGCTACTTTCCATGTAGCTATCTTAATTAAGATGCAAAGTCATAATGCAAAAATTTAAATTGCATGAATTATTTGTATACTTGTTATCGTCATATAAAAGCACAAGAAAAGGACTGATATTAAAGCAGGCAGGTGAATGTGCAGATGTTACTGAAATCTTACTAGTGATCATATCAAATTTGCCCTCAAGTGGCCTTTAAATAGATGAACATTGGAAAATTTTATTTTCATAGAGGGTAAAAGGGAAAGAGGTGGAAAGTCCTTTAAGGGTTCACCAATTGAAGAAGAAAAATTATATGTTAACCTCAACAGGCGGAAGCCACCAGCAAATGGAATTGGTAAAACAGACCCCTGTTCTACTTTTATTTTCTTCCCTGCACTGCCAGTATAGACATTAATATCTGAAAATATCAAGTATATTCTATATTGTGCAGATTAAAATAGATTTAACCATTAAATAATTGTTCAGTTCTGATTTTTAAGCCTAGACATAATGATGAATTTAGAGAATTGTACTTTTTTATTAAACATGCCATTCATATGTACATGTGCACTTAAATTATTTACTAGTCATTGCTCAGGCATAGACAGATTATGTATAGCTCAGGGTTTTTTGCATGCAATTTTTTTCTTTTTTTTGTACCGGTGATTGAACTGTAGGAAGCCATTTGGGAAGCATCCCATTCTCTCTCCCCTTTTTTTTCTGTACCATTAAAATGTATTTGTGCTCACACATTCACAAAATCTCCCTTTTATTCTTTGGGGCGAAGGAGTGGCAAATTACCTAACAACATGTCTTTGGGATGTGGGAGAAAACTAGAGAAGGATTGAGCCTCCGTCCTGGTCTAGCTGCTGTTCTGCCTTGCTTGCTTGGTCCACTCGCTGTGTGAGATAAATGCTGACAGGTGACTGGATTGGTGAGAGTGAACAAGCTAAGTACCAATTTCTCTTTAATTGATGGGTAGAATTGATTATTCAAATGTATTTTTGTTTTCCTGTTATTTTCCTCCTTTGGTCATTGATGGATAGAGCACCCTGATTTAATTTTGATCCATCAAAAGTTATCCCATAAAGAATTTTCAAATTGAATTAAGGCAGCACACTGCTAGTTGAAGTGTTTGCAAGTTCGCAATGGTTTGAACCACCATTTCTGAATTAGAAGTATTGTTTCATAGAAAATACATAGAAATTGAAGGTTTGACAACTACAGAGGTTTACATACTTGGTGGTGATTTTTGCTGTTTTTAATGTGTGAGTCCTTTTATCATGCTGTGTATGATGCAATGGAGCTCTGGAGTAATTGAATTCAAAATCATAGGAAAGCAAACTGAGATTAATGATTAACTGCCTGATCTCCATATCTCATGATACACTTATTGACCAAAAAATATATTAATCAATGAAGCGATCAAAGTCCTTTTTAGTTGGGAAAATTCCAAAGATTCACAGTCCCCTGAGGACATGTTTCCTTATGTCCATCCATTATAGCTAAACCTCTAACTTCAACTAGATCTGGTCATTCCACTGGAAAACATGGCCTATTCATGCTGTTGAGTTCTCTGCCTTCCTTAAAAAAAGCAAATTCTATTGCTCCTTTTGGGACAATCCTGACTTCCCAGGATGTACCAAATTGTTTATTACACTGCAAAGACATTCTCCTTGAGATACCACAACCAAAACTACTCAGAACTCTTCTGTCTAACATTTACCAAATAATCTGTTCTATTGTGCATTGTAGGAAATGAAAGCACAAATACAGTTGTTTTGTGATTGGTGTTAAAGCTGATTTTCTTATTCCGACCAATGCCATGTGACTCTAAAAATGTTGTGGGTTCAAGCTACAGTCGAGAATTGAACAGTCGATAATCAAGGCCAGGGAATGCTGCACTTATGTTTGCCTCTTTAGCATTTGAAGAAAGAATGCAGGTGTGCCTATTCATTAACATTAACATATATAGGGAAATAATTAGGGTATCAATTATGGGTGAAAGAAAATCTTTTTTAAAATATTTTTTATTAGAAGTTAATGCATATTGATACATATTAAGACAATTTAAAATGTAAGAAAAAAAAGAGAAACAAAAGAATTTACTATTCATCTCATACATTCTTAATATTTATAAAATTTACAGTCATTCTTGTTTATACTTCTACATATGTTTTTATTATTTTTAATAAAGAAGGAAATTAATAGAAAGAAATAATAAAAGAAATTAAAATAATAATAAAAATAGAAAATCAATAATATGAGTGGAGTTTTAAACATTCTATTCTACATTGGAGATATATCAGTGATCTATTATATATAATTCTTCATCCATTCCCCGTCCAGGTTTCAGTCAGGCCCTCGAACCGAGCCCATTTGTCCCTTTAGATAATCAATAAATGGAGACCATGTTCCTCTAAACTGATCTAGCCTGTCCGAGAGGACAAGTCTTAATCTTTCCAAATGAAGTGTCTCTGACATTTCTGTAATCCACATTTTAATAGTGGGGTTGGTAGGACCTTTCCAAAATTTTAGTATTAATTTTTTACCAATTATTAAACTATAATCGATAAAAATTCATTGTTTTGTTGTTAGTGATTGATCAGTTTCTAATATACCTAATATAATTAATTTGGAATCTGGATATAGATTTGTATTAACTACCTTCGAAATTATCTTAAAAATTTCTGACCAAAAATTAGTAATTTTAATCCATTTGGTAAATGAATGCGTTAGGTTGGCTTCTAGGTGTTGACATTTGTCACATATAGCAGAAACATTTGGAAAAATTCTATTTAGTTTGGACTTTGAGAGATGTAATCTATGTAAAATTTTAAATTGTATCAGAGAGTGTCTGGCATTTAATGAGCAGTAGTGTATATGTTGTAAACTTTCCTCCCATACTTCTAAACTAATTGATTGTCCTAATTCACTTTACCATGCTCGCCTATATATTTCCGACAGTGGTGCATCATTTTCCAATAAAATATTATAAATATATGATATTAATTTTTCTGTGTTCGGATGTTTATTTAAACATTCATCTAGAATTTCTGTCTTTCTATTTCTAAATTCTTGTGTATTTGATTTAACATAATCTCTAATTTGTAAATATCTAAAATATTCTTTTGAGTGTAGTCCATATTTTTGTTGTAATTCTTGAAATGAAAGAAAAAGGTTTTCCCTATAGAGATCCCATATCTTATTAATTCCATAATTTTTCCATTGTGAAAAACCTTTATCCATCCTAGAGGGTTTAAAAGTGATATTGTGTGCAATATGAAGATCCAGTGGTATACATTCCAATTTTAAAGAAAATCTTCTTTGTGAACATCGTACTTTCAAAGTTGTGGGACAAATTAAAGACATTTTTACTAATTATAAATGAATTCTGGGACAAAACCTTATAGGTTGCAAGGCATTGGATAATGGAACTAGTCACAATTCCAAAATTCAGCCCTGGACAGCTCTACAATTATGGTTGTGTCATCCTATTAGAACAGAGAGCACTTAACAACCTGTATTTGTGTGGGGACAAAAAAAAACCCAATGCAGGTCAATGACAAATTTGTAGAGTAACCCAAAATCAGATAAAAGTCCAAACTAAGGAGCATGCAGGGAGAGAGGAAAGTCAGATATGTTAAATCGCAGTAATTTCAGTGCTAGTGGCCTAATGGGAAAGTTGGATGAACTCAGGGCATGGATGTTTGTTGGATTGGGAAGTTATTGCTTTTCTAGAAACCTGTCTATGCGAGGGACAGGACTGACAGTTTATTGTTACTTGGTACAGATGCTACAGGTGAGAAAGAGATGAAGGTAAAAGAGAAGGGTGAGCTGTATTATTGATTTAAGGAGAACATCATAAGAGTTATGCAAGATGACATTACTGAAGGATTGTTCAGTTAAGCTATATGAGTGAAGCTGAGAAATAAAAAGGGGATGACTATCGTATTGGAATTGTTTTATCGACTCTCAAATAGGGGTGTCATTAGTAGTTGATTTTAAATTTTCCCAGTGTATATATATATATATTGGGGCTGCTAAGTGCCGAGGGCTTGGATAGAGTAGAATTTGTCAAGTATTTGTATTTGTCTTCCGGTGGCGCCATGTTCTAGGGGAGAACAGCGCCAGATCAGCTCCGTAAAAATCTGCAAAAAAAACGGGGCTAAAGGAGGGTGCTAACGCTACTTACCGCAGGAGATCGATTAAAAACGGCTCCGGTGTGATTGAAGGCTGCGTGACGTCATCAGGCGCGCGACTTCGGTAAGAAATTTAAAATGCAGCACTCCTCCCCTCCCCCGAAGAAAACGGGCCTAAGAAGAGAGGCTGGCACCACCAAAGCCTCGGGCTCGAGTCTGACTGCCTCCCAGGAAGAGATCTCACAGAGAAAAGTGGAAATGGAAGAGTTCAAAAATTCCATGATAGGTGAGATGAAGAAACTGGTGAAAGAAATAAAAGATCTGAAGAAGGAATATAAAGATGAATTTAAAGACATGAAGAAAGAATATAAAGATGAAATAAAAAATCTAAAAGCGGAGATTCTGGTGTCTCAGGAGAGAATTAAAGTGGAATTAACAAAAGAAGTTACCGAGACGGTAAAGATTATGATGAGCGAATGGAAAAGTAAGACGGAGGCTGAATTTCAAAACCGATTCTCTGAGATAAACGCCAAGGTTGCTGGGTTGGAACAAATGCTGAATGATAAGATAGATCCTATTACCATTACAATTGACCAACACAATGATACACTTAAAGATTTGGCTGATTTTGCTGTAAAAAGTGCCAAGGAAACCGAGAAGTTACTTGCCGAGAATAAACGCCTCTCAGAACTACTTCGCAAAATAAATGAGAAATGTATTGATTTGGAGGGCCGACAAAGACGTAAGAATTTGCGAATTGTAGGATTGACCGAAGGTTGTGAAGGAAATCAAGATCCACGAAAATTTGTTGCAAAACTCCTAAAAGACATTTTGGAATTGGATGAAGAACCACTGTTGGGCCGTGCCCACAGGGCTTTAAGACGGGTCCCTGGGAGAGGTGCACCACCCAGACAAATGATTGTAAAGGTGGTGTATGATCACGTCTTTGAAGATATGATGAAGATAATAATGAGAAAGAGAAATTTGAAATACGAAGGAAATAACATTAGTATCTTCAGAGATTACCCAGCGGAAGTTGCTAAGAGAAGATCCTTATTCATTGAAACAAGAGGCATTCTACGGAATTTAAAGAATACAGTGGATCTCAGATATGGCTTGATGTACCCAGCAACACTGAGAGTGACCTATGACAACGAGGAACACCGCTTCGTTAAGCATACTGATGCATTGAAGTTCGCTCAAGGCATACAGAAGAAGGCAGAAGAGGAGGAAGCAGACGATGAATCACGGGAGGAAGAAGACGACGACTGAACATTTTGGACTTTTATCATTAACCTGCGGTTATGAATTATTCATTGAGAAAGAGGGAAGATAATGGGAATGTAGTAGTGGTTTGGTATCAATTTGTAGAATTTCAATAATTCCCCTAACATAGTATTATTTATTATAATACTAATTACAATAGAATAGTAATTAATAAATAGTTTCATGAATAATAGAAATAATTACTAAATCCTTAAAGTTAGTACCCCACCCCAATATACACAGTATTCTAGTTGGGAGCTGGAATATTTAACATCTTTTTTAAACACGGAAGTCATTAGATTAATCGCCACGTTAGTGTGGCGTTCACTAACACACACTACACAATCTATCAGTGTAGTCTTTTTTTTCTTTGGGCACCCTTTTAACACTCTTTTTTCTTTTTTCACTTATATTTTCTATTTTTTTTAATATATTAAGTATTTGAATTTATGTTATATATTATATGAATGTAATTATGAACAATACCGTATAACTATTTTAGATAGACATGGATATGGATTATTGAGATTGGTAATTTTCGTCGGATTGGCGTTTGGGTGCCTTGTTGAGCTGGGGGGGCCGAGAGGGCTACTCCAAAAAAAACCACCCTAATACTAAAATGCAAGATATGAATTTGAAGACTGGGGATGATGGAATCACTTTCTGTAGTTGGAATGTTAAGGGAATTAATGAACCAATTAAAAGGGGTAAGGTGTTAGCGCAGCTGAATAGATTGAAATCAGACGTTATTTTCCTCCAAGAGACGCATCTCAAAAGAGATGATCAATATAGATTAACAGCTAAATGGATTTCAAAGGTATATCATTCTTCATTTATACATAAATCTAGGGGAGTTGCAATAATTATTCGTAAAGGTATACCTTTTAAACAAAGTTCTATAATAGAAGATAAAGAGGGCAGATATGTAATAATTACAGGGGAATTATACTCAAAAAAAGTAATTCTTATGAATATATATGCTCCTAATTTCGATAACCCATTATTTTTCAAGAAAATATTCAATAATATTCCTATATCCACTCAACATAATTTAATAATTGGGGGCGATTTAAATTGCACTTTGGATAACTACTTAGACAGATCCTCAACAAAAAGGAAAGCTATTTCTAATTCAAGTAAACTTATAAATTCTTTCATTAACTCAACTAACGTTAAGGATATTTGGAGATTAGAGAACCCATCCGGACGAGAATATTCTTTTTTCTCGCCCGTATTCGGAACCTACTCGAGGATAGATTACTTTTTAATAGACTCAAAACTGCTTCCCTTTACGTACAATGCAAAATATCACAATATTATTATTTCAGATCATGCACCATTAACATTTAAGATAAAACTAAAAGATATATCTAATAAAACTATGACTTGGAGATTTAATCCTCAGATACTGAAGGACAAGGATTGTTGTAATCATGTGACAGAACAGATTAAATTATTCTTTGAGACAAACGACACACCTGAAATTTCACCATTGTTACTTTGGGATACATTTAAGGCATTCATGCGTGGTGCAATAATATCGGCACAAGCATATTTTAATAAAGAAAACCGAAAGAGGGAACAGAAGTTAGAAATGGAGATAAAACAACTAGACAATGAGAATATAAAACACCCTTCTAAGGAGTTAAGTAATAAAATTGCAATAGCAAAGTATAGACTAAATAAAATATACTCTAATCAAGTCATCAAACTTTTTCAACAAACCAAACAAGTGCATTTTGAATTTGGAGATAAACCGCATAAATTGCTAGCACGACAATTAAGAAAATTAGACGATGAAAAAACGATACATGGAATCAGATCAATGCAAGGAAATATACTGACCATACCAAAAGATATTAATGATAGATTTTTACAATATTACCAAAATCTTTACTCATCAAAATTAACAGGACAAACAGATGGAATGGAAACATTTCTACAAGAATGTCAAATTAAGAGTTTAGATCAGGAAGGGAGACATTTGTTAAATGCTGAAATATCAGTGAAAGATATCGCAGAATCAATTGGTTCATTAAAGAATGGAAAAGCTGCGGGGCCTGACGGCCTGAGTGCAGAATTTTATAAAAAATTTCAAGATCTGATCTCTCCAAGACTACATACAGTGTATAGACATGCATATGAACAAGGAAAATTACCAGACTCTTTAAATGAATCCACAATTACACTCATACCTAAGGTAGATAAAGATCTGGAAGATCCTGGTTCATATAGAGCGATTGCCCTTCTAAATACAGACCAAAAAATATTAGCTAAAGTTTTATCTAGGAGACTAAGTTTGGTGATTTCTAAATTAATACATTATGATCAAACAGGTTTTATTCCAAAACGCTATTCATCTCATAATTTAAGACGCCTGTTTAATATTATATATTCTAAAAGAATACGAGATACGGAATTAGCAGTCATATCGTTAGACGCAGAAAAAGCATTTGACCAGGTGGAATGGTTATATCTATTTAATATAATGGAAAAGTTTCAATTGGGGGATCAATTTTGTAAATGGGTAAGAATCCTATACTCAGATCCTACTGCAAGAATTCTAACTAATCAAATACTATCAGTTAAATTTAAACTCTTTAGGGGATGTAGACAAGGATGTCCGTTATCGCCTTTATTATTTGCCTTGGCGATAGAGCCTTTGGCGGAAAGAATTAGATCAGAACCTGAAATATACGGTTATAATACTGACACAACAACTAATAAAATATCCTTATATGCAGATGATGTTTTGATTTACATCACAAAACCTGAAATTAGTATTCCAATGTTGTTTGATGTTATAAATAAATTTAGTACATTTTCTGGATATAGGATTAATTGGAATAAAAGTGATATTATGCCAATAACTAATATAAATTTAAACATATTACAACAATATCCATTATCAATAGTTACTGACAAAATTAAATATTTAGGAATTAATGTATCTAAATCTCATAACTCATTAATTAGATCGAATTATCCTCAATTATTAGATAAACTTAAAAAAAATATTTTATATTGGAAAACACTGCCTATATCTTTGATTGGTAGAATAAATGCTATAAAGATGGTTTTTCTACCACAATTATTATATCTGTTTCAAGCTATCCCTTTTTTCCTTCCGAAAACCTTTTTTAAAAAAATTGATAATATTGTTAATAGTTTTATCTGGGATTATAAAAATCATAGAATAAGTAAAAAACATTTATGTAAGTCAAAGATAAACGGAGGATTAGCACTTCCAAATTTCCTATACTACTTCTGGGCAGTATAGATTAAGAATATGAATTTTTGGTGGGTAAATACGGACCTTGAACCAACGTGGCTAAAGATAGAAAAGGAAGATTGTTTGCCTTTCAACGTAGATTCAATTATTTTTGCCCCAAAGGAAGTTCAAAAAAAAATTTATAGGGACAATCCAATCATTTATAATAATAGACGTATTTGGAAACAAATAGTCAAGACTTTACAATTAGACAACCTTTCATTTAGATTACCAATTATGAATAACCCATTATTTAAGCCCTCCACATTGGATGGAGGGTTCAGACATTGGGATAATTTAGGAATTACAAGGGTAGAGCACCTCTATAGAAATGGAAAATTTCTTTCATTTCAGGAATTACAAGATATCTACGGATTGTCTTCACAGCATTTGTTTAGGTATTTCCAAATTAGAGATTATATTAAATCTAATACACAGGATTTTAAAAATAAGGAACCAGGATTATTAGATGAATCGTTTAACTGGCATCCAACCACAGAAAAATTAATAGCTTATATATATAACATCATTATGGATAAGGAGAATCCAATAACTGAAACATATCGTCAAGCATGGGAAAATGAAATTGGATCACCTATAACCAAAGAAAATTGGGAAGAAAGTCTACAACGAATACACCGGTGCTCGTTAAATGCTAGACATATATTAATACAATTTAAAGTATTATACAGATTACATTATTCGAAAACCAAATTAAATAGTATATTTCCTAATCTCTCCTCTATTTGTGACAAATGTAAGAATTTAGAAGCAAATTTAACACACAGTTTTGTTACATGTCCTAAATTGAATTATTATTGGACAGAAATTTTTAAAGTTATTTCTGAAGTTCTTAAGGTTAAATTAGAACCTGACCCAAAGCTAATAATACTGGGAATTCCAGAGGCTAATTTGATATTTACACTAGATCAAAGAAATTTCCTTGATTATTGTTTGATATTAGGGAAAAAAATAATATTGAAATTTTGGAAGGGAACATTATCCCCAACAATTAAAATGTGGGCATCAGAGATGTTGGAGACGTTGCAGTTGGAAAGAATCAGATTTGTCCTTTTGGACGAGTATAATTCTTTTCAACAGATATGGTCTCCATATATACAATATTTAGAGAAGTAGCTGTTCTTGGCATCACGGCTCGACTGACACCCTGCGGGATTTGATGAAAATAATGTATTGGTATACCAGGATATATGCATGTCTTTACTGATATTATTATTTGTAGTTCTTTCATTTATAATATATTGTGTGGCTTTTAATTGATATATATACATAATATGTCTTTTTTCTTTTTCTTCATTTTTTCTTTTTCTTTTATACCAAATAATTATTAAGGAATTATAATTTTATTGATTAATAATGGTATTTCTCTTTACCCACTTTTATTTAAAAAAAAAAAAAAGATAATAATCATTAGAGTACAAATATTGATTTAAGTTGATGTTTATAACTCAGTTTTAAACATTGAGAATTGTTTATTGCTAATAAAAAAATTATTCAAAAAAGAATTTGTCAAGTATGTTCAGGAAAGTTTTCTTGGGCAATATGTAGAAAACTCTACAATGGAGAGAGCAAAGCTTGACCGACTCTCAACAGAATTGGGCAGGGCATGTGACTGAAGTTTTAGTGGGTGAGCACTTTGGGACCAGTGACCACAGTTATACGGTCGACATGTTAAAGTTCTAAATTAAGGGCAAGAATAACTCTGATGGCAATGGGCAGGATTAAAGTTGATTGGGGTAATTTTTTTGTGAGCCAAGGGATATCTCAAGAGTCAAGTCAAGAGTGTTTTATTGTCATATGTTCCGGATGGGACCATGCAATTCTTACTTGCTGCAGCACAACAGAATCTGTGAACATGAAAACACTGTATATAACGGGGAAAAAAAGAATAAGTTCAATAAATAACAAATATAGTGCAAATAACAAATAATAATAGTATTTTGCAGTTCAGAGCTCATAGCCTATTCGTTGTGTTTAATAGCCTGATGGCTGTGGGGAAGAAACTGTTTCTGAACCTGGACGTTACAGTTTTCAGGCACCTGTACCTTCTTCCTGATGGTAGTGATGAGATAAGCGTGGGGCCAGGATGGTGTGGGTCCTTGATGATTTGGGCTGCCTTTTTGTGGCAGCGACTGCGGTAGATCCCTTCGACGGTGGGGAGGTCAAAGCCGGTGATGGACTGGGCAGTGGTCACAACTTTTCGCACCTGGACATTCAAGTTGCCGAACCAGGCCACAATGCAGCCAGTCAGAATGCTCTCTACCGTGCACCTGTAGAGGTTTAGGAGAATCCTCTTCGACATGCCGAATCTCCGTAACCTTCTCAGGAAGTAGAGTCGCTGATGTGCCGTCTGTAGAATTGGAAAGTGTGATGATTTTAAAAGTGTGTTGATGAGAGTTCAATGTATGCGTATTCCTGACAGAGTAAAGGGTAAGGCAGGTAGCCCTGGATGATGAGAGAAATTGCAGCTACGGTCATAAAAAAGAAAGGCCCAAGGGTCAGGTATAGGCAGCTGGGATCAAATATATCCTTGAAGGAATACAGGGAACTAAGGAGCATACTTAAGGAAATCAGAAGGGGAAAATTAGACATGATAACTTTGGCAGATAAGATTAAGGAAAATACAAAGATGTCAAAAGTATGTTAAAGTATAGAGGATAACTAGGGAAAGAGTAGGGTCCCTCAGAAACAAATGGCTATTTATGTGTGGAGCTTCAGGAGATTGGAAAGATCCTTGAATGAATATTTCTCCACAGTTTTTAACTTAGAGAAAGACATGGACACAGGGGAATGGAAAAGTTAATGACAATGTGTAGAGAACAGTCTTTATTACAATCAAGAAAGTGCTGGGTGTTCTAAAAAATATGAAGGAAATGAAATCTCCTGAACCATATCAGGGATATCAAAGGATGCTATGGGAAGCTAGAGAAGAAAAAAAGACTGGAGGATGGCTAATGTTGTTGGTAGTGGGGCAAGTAAGGACAAATGCAATATAATTAAGAGAAGTGTGAGGTGTTAACATTTTGGGAAGTCAAATCAGGGCAAGACGTTCACGATGAATGTTAAGGCCGGAAGGAATGTTGTAAAGCATAGATTTCTAGGAGTATGTACATAATTCCCTGAAAGTGGTATAGGGTGGTAAAGAAGGTTTTTGGCATGCTGGGCTCTATCAGTCAATGAGGATTAGGTATAGAAATTGGGATGGGCTGTTAGAGTTGAAGGAGACTTTAGTGAGGTTGCAATTTGAATTTTGTGTTCGGTTTTGATCACCTGGCTACAGGAAAGATGCCATTAATCTGGAAAGGGTGCAGAGAAGATTAACGAGGATGTTGCCAGGAATATAGGGCCTGAGCTATCGGGAGAGGTTGGACTGACTTTATTATTTGGAGGGGTAACTTATAGAGAGATGTATTAACAAAAAAATCAGGGGACTATATAGGGGGAAGGTATACGTTTAACATGAGAAAGATAATAGGAGTCCCAAGGGGAACTTTTTCCACACAATGTGGTGGCTATATGGAACTTGTCAAGGATGTATTTGAGGCAGGTGCAATAACAACAAATAAAATATATTTTGACAGGTACATGATAGGATGTGCTAGATGCAGCAAATGTGATTTGTTTGGATGGGGCATCTTGGTTGGTATAGATGAGTTGAACCTAAAGGTTTGTTTTTTATGCTAAATGATTCTATGACTCCATTGCCTGATGCTGGCAAAATGTTAATGTAGTCAATAGTTATCCATTTTATGTCAAAAGGATTTTTGAAAACCTATGATAGCATATTTTATTGGTTTTGGAAAGTAGATGGAAACTTCTCAGGCTTGTATTCAAGGAGCTCAGTCACCTGAACAATGTGCATTTGTTGAACCCCCTGAAGGCTGGGTTTTCACCAAGTGCCTGTCTTAGGATACAGAAAATGTCATGCATTACCATCTGGTTAACATGTTTCCTTCATGGGAGGTCCAGCTGTGCCGTGCACTCCCTCATTTTGAGCCTATAAGACTCATAATGTATTCTTAGTATATTGTACGAATTCCAGCAGCAACCAGAACTGTTTTCTTCTCTGGAACCAAATTTTACATAGCCCGGCAGGACTTCTATCTGATAGCAGATTGGTTGACTAAACTCTGACCTAAATATATGACAATACCATTTTTAACTTTTGATTCAATTCAAGGTCTAATGTAGCAGTTTCTACGTTTTGCCAGACTGGAATTAATTAAAGTTATTTCCTGGTTTCATTTGGGTTGTGACTGGATCCCATAATTTTATTCACTGACATACAAGCCAAACCTCTGGGTGTTTTTATCTGATTATGCAGATTACTGAATCATTTAGAAAATCTTGGTTGGTACTCATTTCCTATGGTGCAAAACCCACACTAAAATGGTGAGCATTTTAAAATCGGGGCTGACGGGCTTTCACATTAAATGGATAAAAATTAGCAGATTGATGTACAATTGATGCTTTATACGTGGATGATTGGGACCATTACCTCATTTTTCTATTGAGTATTTCCATCTTTGAATGCATCTTGCATTGCCAGTGAGTAAGAGAGAAGAAGCTTGGTTATTGAGTAATAGCTTGCTATTCATCTCCCAATGGTGGAAACTGGTAATCTATATGGAGAATTCTCTTATCGTAAACCTTTTTCTAAATTTAACTGTGGCATAACCACAGCCTGAGTGACCAATTCTGCCTATGGTTTACATCCAAGGATATATTTAAATCTTATGCTCTATTTTGTTGAGTGGGACTGGAGCATACAAATGTATAAATTGGAGAAGAAAGTTGCCAGACAATGATTATCTAAGGATTTGTGGATCCACTCATTCAATTTGATGAGTGAGTATGTTATGGGTATGAAAGGGGAAAAAGAAGGAAGGACATGGGTATCTTCATCAGATTATTGTTAAATGTTTGTGATTTAATCGTTGTCATGATTGATTTTAATAGATTAATCTGCTTTGAGTACAATTTCTCCCCCCCCCTTATTTCCCCCTGCTTTCTCTCACATGCTTTTCAACTCCCTTGATTCTCCTCCCAGAAATCCATCTATTCAAAGGGTAATTTTCAATAGCCAATTAATCCACCAGTTAGTACATTTTTGGAATAGGGAAGTGTAAATGGCTCGTTCTAAGCTTCCCCCCAGCCTAGATTCAATCAAAAACACTGAATCAAGCACTTGAACAACTATTCTTTATTTTGACAGAGTGCAGTTGCAGTTCAACTACAGTACTTATCCCAACGCGGGTTCGATCCTCGTATCTGCCTGATCAAGCCCTCTAGCTTCGCTCAAACAGAGATATTCCAGAAGCTCACACAGTCCCAAGAGCTCTCCCAGAAGATCGATGCTGGACCTTGTGGCAGCGGAATTTTATAGGACCCGGGACCTCGAGGGGCCACATGGGGGTGTTCTGTTAATAATCCAATTACAGATATCGATTAACCCCATATATAACCAACATTTCCCTAACCCTATAATACAGCAGCTCAATACATTATATTCAAACAGGACTTCGCAAGGAAGCCAATTTAAAACATTTACCCTGATCTGCAAGAAACCCAGTCAAGGCTCAATATCTCATCCAATCAACACTCGGCAAAGTAGAACTCTGCAACATTATTTACAAGGTATATGTCTGGTTTGCAGCCATCCAATCCATTCAATGAATTTTGCACCTAATTGACAGGGTCTGCAGATGTTCTTAATCTTTTCTTACAACTTGTATCTAGGCTCTAGACACACTGACACCACTCCACAGCTTGTCCCAGTTCTGCAGAGAGCAATTACAAATTGACCAAATCTCCCAGCAGCCCTGAAGCTTTTACCCCATTTTAAAGTCCTAGCCTCTCCAATTTGGCCAGGATTAACAGGAGGAAAAATGGGGAGTGTGCAAACAATCAGCTCTAGGCATCAGAATTTAATCTAGGTTGCTGGAGCTGAGACAGCAGAACCCACAATTGAACCACTGTGCTGCCCTAATGTAGAGAAATCTGTTCCAAAATGACTGTATGGAAGTTGAGAAATTATATTTGCCTTAAATGAGCCAAGAGCTATTACAACAAAAAAACACAGATAATATTTTAATAATAGTCTCATGAAATCAGGCACGTGCTCTGAATAATTAGTCAGGGTAGGCAATCACTACTTTTGGTCAGTCGGATTATTTTTTTTAAATCTTGAAAATCGCGCACGCGCAGATTGTTCTCTCCCCGGTGAGCTGTCAGTCGGCTTTTTTTTTTAATCTTGAAAACCGCGCATGCGCAGATTGTTCTCTCGACTTTTATAAAGTAATTTGTCAATCGATTTTTATAAAGTAATTTTTCTTCTAAAGTATTTAAAAACATATAGCTCAAAGAAATTTACTTACCACATTCTATTTGTTGAAATACAACCGCATAGCCACTCTTTCCTGTTGTACCAAGCTGTTTTAAATGTTCTAATTATTTTTGTTCCTTTGCGCTGTTGAAATTCTTTAGGTTCCAGCGTTGGTCTGCCATTTTTAATTATTTTGGTCTTTTCCTCATGATTGCTTAGAGAAACTCTTAACATAAACACTATCAAATCTTTGAAAAACCCGCCAAGAAACTTTCGCTGCGCATCACATGCACGCAGTCCACGGTGTAAAGGCAGATTTTCAGCTGCCTTTATAGACCATTGCCACTGATGGCTTGAAGCAGCATTGACAGCATGTGTGTAGCACATACTTCCGCGTGTTAAATGTACTGCGGATGAAAGGCACGGGAGAATTATGCCCACCTAAGAGATCGATCTCTTAGGAAGCATAATTCTCCCATGCCTTTATTATTTATATTTAATAATTACCATTTTATAATTTTATTCAGGGTAGGCACTGCCTATCTTACCTACTCTGACGGCATGTGCCTGCATGAAATGATGGTGGGTGACCTTAATTTCCATATACTCTGAACAATCACATTGCTTTTAAAACAAATGTGTCTTTTTTGTATGTTAACAACAAAAATGGGTTTTTTTCTGAGTAGTTATCACATTGAAAATGTGTTAGGAGAGTTTGCTTAAAGTTGGACTTTATTTAATGTCATAGTGACCATTTGTATAAATTCCAGTGCAATACAAATATTTTTTGTTTCTTATAGGAATTAAAGAAAGATGCAAAGAAAGAAAACCAACCCAAGAAACCTACAGAGGCTAGTGGTGGTGAGATCTCCAATGGCAGCCTGATGTCTTCAAATGAAACTTCACTTAAAAGTCGTGGAATAGGTAAATCTGTGGTGTGCATATTTCTGAGTAAAGCTAACATTGAAGCATTTGTATTCATGTTCAGCCAGAAGTGTTGAGTGTTTCCTCCTAAGATCCCCACTGTCGCAGAAAGCATATTGGCCAGTTTGATTCACTACTTCTTCTTCTTTTTCTTTCGTGTGGCGTGCACAGCCTAAAGTTGTTGGACAACTTGTTCTATTTGATCTTCCGTTTGTGCACGGCGAGTTAATTGCAATAGTCGAAACGGGGACCACGTGAAGGTTGCAATCTTCCACCCCGATTCATTTCTCATTGTATTTAGCATACAACATAGTGGCAGTAGTGCAGTAAACATAACCTCCAGAAAAGCCACAACTCTATAACGGGCATCAAAAAATACCTCCCATCATGAGATCAGAAGGTTGTTCTTTGATGATTGAATGATGGTTAAGTACTTTCATTTCTCAGTATGAAGAAATCTATATCCACACATAGCAAGACTAGACAATATACAGACATTGATTGGTAAGTTGCCAATAGGCAAGCAATGACTATATGCAACAAGAATATATTTACCCACTTACTCATCTCTCAGATTATGTCAAATGACATTATAAAGTAAATAAATCAAAATATGATCAGATCATCTGCTGTATGGATCCTTGGTGAAAAATATTATTCCTGAGGACTGCAGTACAAGGGAATATAATGATTAGGTTGAGTTTAGTTTATTATTGTCACGTGTGCTGAGTTACAGTGTAAACTTTTGTTGGCATACTATCCAGTCTAAGAAAAGACTATATACATGATTATAATCAAGTCGTCCACAGTTCACAAATAAAAGGCTTGCATTGCATAGTGCACGATAAAGTCTGATTAAGGAGAATTCAATGGTCTCCAATGAGGTAGATCACAATCACAATAATACTTTATTAGCCGAGTATGTTTGCAACATACGAGGAATTTCATTTGCCAAATCAATCATACAATAGAAAGCAATGGAACACACATAACACATTTTAACATAAACATCCACTGCAGGGACTCCTCCACATTTCACACTGTGATGGAGGCGAAAAAAAGTTAAATCTCTTCCCTTTGCTCTCCCGCAGTCGGGGGCTTCGAGCCTTCCGTTGATGGGACGATCTTGACTCCCGTAGCCAGCGCCATTTTGGCGCTCCACATCGGGGCGATCAGCTCCCCTGCGCCGGCGATCGAACCCCATGTCGGGGCTGGTCGAACCTTCCACGATGTTGGAGCTCCCCGACTCGGCCTCTACCGAGACCTCGAGCTCCCGATGCAGTTGGAGCGATCCCGGGCAAGGGATTGACTCCGATGTTAAGTCCACGCCCGCAGTGGGGCCCAAGGTCAGTCCAAGGAGGCCTCCAGCTCCATCGATGGTAGGCCGCAGAGCGACCGGAGACATGATCCAAAAAGTAATCGCTCCTCCGGCAAGGTAAGAACAGAAAAAAAAGTTTCCCCAACCCCCACCGCTTTCGCCACATAAAATAAACCGGAGAACATTTACACAAATTTTAGCACACACTAAAGGTTTTTAAAACTGTTGGCGGGGTTGCCAATTGTGCGGCGCCCCTGGTGGTTGGGAGGTATGGACCCTCTCTAGCTAATGAGAGGACCGTTCAGTTGCCTACTAACAACTGGGAAGAAACTGTCTCTTAATCGGGAGGTATGCATTTTCGAACTTCTGATGGGGGAGGGGAGAAAAGGACGTGTCCAGCGTAAGACTGGTCCTTGATTATGCTGGTGGCCTAAAAATTATGTTCCAAGAGGAAAATAAATTGAAATTTGTTTAATTAATTAATCATGCTACAAAGTAATATATTGATATTTGCTGTTGAGCTGGCTTTTGATGGTATGCTATGAATGTCAGGATTCTGAAAGTGACAATGGTCCACATCAATTAGTTGCAGTAAAATAGTAGCACTCTATAATCAAAACATGGACATGAATGATGGAAATGAGAATCAAAACCAGAACATAGTGGACACACATCATGGCTGAATCAACATCTGAAAGGATGCCTTGCTTTTCTGGTTTGAGGGAACCACAACTACTACCTTTCCTGAATGAAAGCTCATTGGAAATGGTGTAAGAGGTCAAGAACATTGTCAATGTGATAATGTTCAAACAGCTGATTTAATTGTGTACTTTAAATCAGGAGTCTAGAATTGAAAAGTAAAATTTAAAAGTAAAATATTGCAAATGTTGAAAATAATCAACTTGAGAGAGAAACAGAATAAAGTTAATATTTTTTTAATATCAGAAACAATTGTTGAACTGGAAACTAATTGGATGTTTCTGCCCTATTATAAGAAACCATGTATTAGAAATATGTATTTGCATTTGACTTGATTGGAAGAATTTCCTTGAAATTTGAAGATAGAGAATATTTTCTCTAAATGAATTCATGTCATTTCTATTTAAATTTGTACTTAGTTTGTTTCTTAACCATAAAGGCCAAATAAATCTAGCGGTTATATTTACTTAGATTATTTTGTACAGCTTTTTTTCCAGTGTGGGAGGACACAAATGTACTTTACGTCATTGTGATTCATTACAACATATTTTTGAGGTTGACTGGCATAGGTTTCATACTGTTTTAGGCCTTCAATTACTGCCTAGGTTGAAACAACGTTGTAGTGTTGAGAGAGTACATTTTTGTTTTTTTGTTTTCATATTTTGGCTGAAAACTAAGATTTCAATGTATTTAATGGATATAAAAGTTCGATGGCACTCTTTTGTGAGTAGATATACTGGCTAAAATTTATCCTCCAAATAAATAAAGAATTAAATCAAATGGTGACTCAGGAACCGCAAATGCTAGTTTATAATAAAAGACATAAAGTGCTGGAATAACTCAGCGGGTTGGATGACATCTGTGAAAATGGTTGGCGATGTTGGGGCAGGACCTTTCTTCAGACTGATTGTAAAAGAAGGTGAAAGCTGTAAGAGAGATGGGGGCGGGATAACGACTGGCAAGGAATGGGTGGAGACGGATGAGGGGAGATTTTAATTGGCAGATGGTTGGATAAGGGCCCGGGGGTGAAAAGGTCTGAGAAGATAAGATAATAAAGATAGAATTGCAAAATGTGAAGGAAGAGGAAGAAATATGTGGAAGGGGAAATGGAGAAATGAGTACACATTCAGCTGGGGCACAGGGAGGACAGAGGGAGAAAAAGGGAGGGGGTTGGTGTTTATAGGTTACATACAACAATGTTTTTCCAACCTTTGTCTTTTCAGAACTTTCTCAGTCTCTCCTCATACTTGCCTTTGTTGTGGTTCAAGTTCATGCCTTGTATTCTGTGCACGCCATACGCAAGAAGAAGAAGATGCCTTGTATTCAATGACTCTGCCTTCACAGGTCACTAGGTTAGATAATTTGAAATAGTCACAATACTCAAAAGAATAAATTCCTCTTGACATACCCCTTAAATGGGCAAATACATATTCTGAAATTATGTCCTATCATATTTAGGTAATACCTCTAGGAGAATCTATAATGCTTCAATAAAATCACCTCTCACTCTTTTGAATTTTAATTATGGGCCTGACATGTTCAACCTTGCTTGGTTTTCTTCTTCTTGCGTATGGGGTATACAGCCTAAAGTTGTAAGACAACTTGTTCTATTTGATCTTATTTCATTGTGCACGCTGGGTTGATTGCATTCGTCGAAACAGGGCGGACCACGTGAAGGTTGCAATCTCCCACCCCAACCTTTCTTGGTGTGTTGCAGGAATCAACTTAATGCACAGCCTCCATTGCAACTATATCCCCCCTTAAATATGGTAGCCATTTAGCTTAACTCAGTATGTTATAACTATAACCAGTTACCATTAAATTTTTTCTGCCTGTAATTATGTGGGTGGGATTTATCACGTAGTCGGAGGCATGTTTGCGCCTGGGATTCTTGCGCAGACGCGTTTTTAGTTTAGTTTGAAGAAGCATGGGGGAGAGGTCACAGCTTTCCACCATGCACGAGTTCCACCATGCACGAGTTTGATTACGAGTAAGATCAAAATGTACTTAAGCAAGAAGACGTTTGGATGAATATCTTACTGTTTTTACTATGCCAATAAAGAAACTATTAATTAAGAGACTGTTTTGAAGATTTATCTTTGGACGGCATTGAATGTCCCTGGAGAGCTCGTGGATGCATATCGGTATAATCTCCTTACCACTGTCTTCAATCATAGTGGCTAGAGGAAAGATTCCTTGAACGATATAATAATCTGCCATTACATATGGTTATTATTAAATACTGTATGTGGCACTTTACATATTGAATCACCAGCACCCCATAAAACTGACTTTATCTTCCAAAGACTCGCAGAAAAAAAATTAACATTCCATTTGCCTTCCTAATTACTTGCTGTATCAGCATGGCATTGTTTCATGCATGAGAACATCCCTTTGTACCGCAACATTCTGTCATAAGACTATTTATAATTTGCATTCTCATTCATCATCCCAAAATGGCTGACGGCGCATTTTCCAAAATTCCAGCGATGTATCCAACTGCTTGGAATTCCAAATAGCATTAATATATCTTTTGGGGTTTGGATAATGGGGTAAGATCTTCAGTTAATCTTGATCCACTGCACTCTAGAAATGGGTCTAATAAGTATGTTGACTGACACACCATGTTTCTCTCTTTGCTAGAATATCATGCCCTTGTCTGAGTAATTGACATAGTTTTTAAATTGCTGAACTGCTTACAGTGATCCTTGTGATGTACCACAAGTTATATGACCACTGTTATTTTCTGCCCAGCAATCGTTCTTAATCATATTAATTGCAGTAAGCCCCTAATATTGTTAAATTGTTTCCTTATGGCTTGTCTTTGAAGAACCAAAGGTGCATATTTATTAATTTCGCCTTGTATATCCCACTGTTATTAAATCCTTCGAAATTGATTACATGCTTCTCGAGTGTGCTCTCCCAATCGTAAAATCACTATTCTCGCCAACCTGTTTCAGATTCTTAAGTGCTCTGTATTTTTATACTTGATAATGTATTCTCACATTTTCTCCACTGCTGATGATAAGATTAATGGCCTGGCCGTTTCCAGTTTTCTTTTTTGAACAGTGCGATTACATTTGATACCTTCCATTCCACAATAACCATTCTGGGAATTTGAAAGCTGGAAGATCTAAGCCAATATATGGCTTTTGTTGCAGAACCACTTTTTGGTTTATACCTTTTGATGCAGGCCATCAAATCCAGGGGATTTGCCAGCTTTTGGAACCATTTGGAACCAGTTTTTGGAACCAATTTAAAGCTCCTCGCACTTTGTAGGGCAATGGTTGTTAACATTTTCCAATTTTTCTTTTTGCTCTTTCTTTGACTGTGAATGCAGGCACTGAGTGGTTATTAATATCTGTCATTTACATATTCCATATTTGTTTGTGAAGAACGCACATGTATTTTGGTCAGTACAGGTACTGACCAAAAGACATATACAGGTCTTTTGTTCTATATGCTGGCATGAGCTCCTGCAAAGCATTTTACTTTTATTTCATCCATTTCAACAAGTTTTGCATTTGTTCATGAAGATCATTCATTTTAATCTTTCTCTCTCATTGTCTTTTGATTAAAGTTGCTGGACATTTCCTTGGGATGATGATAGTACGATTTGATGTTAGTTGTGCTAAACATACTCTAGTGGCCATTTGGCTTGTTTTGTGTGTCATTAATTATGGCATTTGCCTTGCCTAAATTTTAGCCTGCCCGTTATTATGTGGGTGGGATTTATGACGTATTCTAGGGCGTGTTTGGAGCTAGAAGCTTAATTTTTAGTTTTAGTTGTGGAGTTATAGGGGGAAGGCTTACCCTTCGACCATGTGAAGTGTAATGGAGACACGAGGAGTTTTCTAACATTTAAAGCGATATGCTGGAGTTTGACGAAGACTATAGTGTATGTCGGACGAAGGTTGGATGTATCTTATTGTGTTTCTTCAACAATAAAGAAACTATTAATCTAAAGACTGTGTTATGAACATTTATCTGTAAAGAAGTTCTGAATGTCTCACGGAGAGCTCACATGCGTATTACGACATTCTCCTTAATCATGTAGTTTACTTTAGTGGCAAGAGGGAGTTCAAGTGAGTTTATTGTCATGTGTCCCTGATAGGACAATGAAATTCTTGCTTTGCTTCAGCACAACAGAATATAGTAGGCATTGACTACAAAAACAGATCAGCGTGTTCATATACCATTATATAAATATATACACACATGAATAAATAAACTGATGAAGTGCAAATAACAGATAATGGGTTATTAATGTTCAGAGTTTTGTCCGAGCCAGGTTTAATAACCTGATTGCTGTGGGGAAGTAACTATTCCTGAACCTGGTCGTTGCAGTCTTCAGGCTCCTGTACCTTCTACCTGAAGGTAGCAGGGAGATGAGTGTGTGGCCAGGTTAGTGTGGGTCTTTGATGATACTGCCAGCCTTTTTGAGGCAGCAACTGCGGTAAATCCCCTCGATGGAAGGAAGGTCAGAGCCGATGATGGACTGGGCAGTGCTTACTACTCTTTGTAGTCTTTTCCTGTCCAGGGCGCTCAAGTTGCCGAACCAAGCCACGATGCAACCGGTCAGCAAGCTCTCTACTGTGCACCTGTAGAAGTTAGAGAGAGTCCTCCTTGACAAACCGACTCTCCGTAATATTCTCAGGAAGTAGAGGTACTGATGAGCTTTCTAGATAATTGCATCAGTGTTCTCGAACCAGGAAAGGTCTTCCGAGATGTGCACGCCCAGGAATTTGAAGCTCTTGACCCTTTCAACCATCGACCCATTGATATAAACGGGACTGTGGGTCCCCATCCTACTCCTTCCAAAGTCCACAATCAGTTCCTTGGTTTTGCTGGTGTTGAGGGCCAGGTTATTGTGCTGGCACCATATGGACAGTTGCTCGATCACTCTTCTGTACTCTGACTCATCCCCATCAGTGATACGTCTCATAACAGTGGTGTCGTTAGCGAACTTGATGATGGAGTTCGCACTGTGACCGGCTACGCAGTCATGAGTATAGGGAGTTATCTCTTGAACGATATAAAAATCTGCTGCTACACATACTACTTAATTTTTTTTGTTCTGTGCTTGAATTAAGTGTCTGCAAAGAACAAAGACCAATATTTAAAATTAACATGAGGATTTTTTTTATAAATAGGGTAATTGTGTGAATCGTTTGCATGAATATCTCAGTCCCATCTAATGAATTGTTGAGATTTAAAATATTAGGCCTTTTGGATGGATCAGAAACCTTTCTTGGGTAGAAAGCGCTACTTTTTGTGGTGTATTTTGGTGTGAGGTGAAAGGAATGGTTGCAAATGCAGCGATTGGAAGGAGAATAAAAACAAAATTACATTTAAACGTCATCACACTGGTTGCATTGACAGGATACACTCCCAGCTTCAACTATCAATGTCAGAGTATATTAAATAAATAGATTATATATCATTTTAAATGCCTTTTATTGGAAAGAAGGCGGTATTCACTTATTATTATCACTTGCATGAGATTGAAAAGCTTTTGTTGGTAGGTTATCCAATTATTTAAGATTACTAGACTAAGTGGGACCCGTTGGGTCCCAGCATCACATGGTAGGGCAGGTCCCCCAACGCAATATTCCACCTCTCCACCAATTCCAATACTGGAGGCCAGTGGGGGTGGGGGGGAGGGTGGCTTTCTGGAGCGCTAGTATGGGAGTTGTGGGCTGAAGGGACTGGTTTCCAGAGGGCTAGTATAGACATTGTGGGTCGATTGGATTCTTGGGCTGGCGGCTCAGTCACTCAATACTGTTGTATGGCAGCTCACTCACTCATGGCTGGTGGGCTGGCAGTTGACTCACGGCTATTCCTTGAAATTCCATTTCAAGCAGGGTGCAAGGCCACCAAATTCAAGTGCAGTTTCTTACCACTTCAAGCAGGGTGCAAGGCCACCAAATTCAAGTGCATTTTCATACCATTTCAAGCAGGGTGCAAGGCCAATAAAGACAGCGAGACGTGACCTCTCCTTCCTACATCTTGCAGAGACTGAGCCACACCCACACTTCTGGGTTTTATAGTCCCTCCCCCAGTAGGTGCACGGCCTTCGTGGCGTGATTGACAGGAGAGAGAATCTCAACATTTTTTAAAAACAAATAAATTTTTCATCAACGGTAAAAATCATCGGAGGGTGACTCTGAGTAAGATGGCCGAAAATCACAGCCGTACGAGGTAGCGTTTTTTCTAAAATCAATATAAAACGCAAACAGGAAGTGGTCAAGATTAGACTTTTATTTATATAGATGGCACGGCAACTTTAATAAGGCACGTCAACTTTAATTAGGCAACACAGCTTTAGCATTTCCAAGCTACATTTTCAAATCACATTAAGGGCACTGACAGGTCAATAAAACCACTCACAGTTTAGTAGACATGTGTTCAGTGTTTTTCACTGCTCAGACTGAGAGACGTGACCCTCTCGCTCCCCCATCTCGCAGAGACTGTGGGACTCAACACTTCCAGGTTTTATAGTTCCTCCGGAAGGGGCATGGCCTTCAGGAGAGAGAATCTCTACATTTTTAAACACTATTAACTCTTATTTTTCATCGATGGGAAAAATCCTCTTGTCATGCGCAGCGGAGGTGGACTGAGTAAGATGGCCAAAAATCACAGCCGTAACCATATAACAATTACAGCACGGAAACAGGCCTTCTCGGCCCTTCCAGTCCGTGCCGACCATTTATTTTCCCCTAGTCCCATCTACCTGCACTCAGACCATACTCCCCCATTCCCTTCCCGTCCATATACCTATCCAGTGGCAGCGTTTTTTGTAAAATCAATATACAGAACAAGAAGTGGTCAAGATCAGACTTTTAGTAATATAGATACTACACATGAGTACACAAATACAACTGGTAGTGCAAAGAGAAAAATACCAGAGTGCAGAATATCGTATTAGAATATTGTAGTGTTTCAGAGAAGAAGTCCGTGATAGGGTAGGTTCGAAGATCCCAGCTTATGGGAGGGCTGATCCTGAGTCTGGTGCTATGTTCTTTCAAGCTTTTGTATCTTTTGCCTGGCAGGAGAGGGGAGTAGAGGGAATGACCAGGTTGAATAGATCCTTGAGTATGTTGGCTGTTTTCAGTTAGTATTAAAGGTGGTTAAAAATGTTCATTGCCGTTATGATGGAACTGCTTTTTGAAGATTAGATGTTGTATGCATGCATTTTATTGTAAACCTTTTTCAAGAAATAAGGGAATACAGACTTCTATAGATAAATTAAAATCAAAGAGAAAAGAATGACATATATGGGTGATTCTTCAGTAAGTGTCCACTTTGGTGTCCCGCTACTTTGATGCTGTCTATATATATGGAAAAATCGTAATTCTATCCCATTTCTTCTTTTTCTGTATTGTTAATAAACATAATCCTCATAAATAAAGATTAAACCCTAAATGAATAAAGGGACATTTAAAACAAAAATTCCCGACGTTTGATGCCCCCCCCCACCCAGAAAACTGCATGTCCCGATGGTTACTTGTGAAATTTTAAGTCGGTATATTTATTTAATGGGGGATCTATCTGAAATGAAAATACTTTTAAACAGTAGGTATTAATAAGTAAAATATTTATCACCCTTAAAAAAAATCTCTCTATGTAGATTGGCTATAGCATGTTAGCCAATTAGAATGCTAACAGTGTGAAGTGTGAGTAGCAGTGTGAACGTGTGATGATCTGCTTAGTAGTTAATGTTACCTGAACAATAAAGATGCGTGTGAGTCTGAGCTCTTTACACTCTATTCTTGATAAAATTATAAATCTTACAGTTTTTTTCAAAAATTTATTTCCCGACGATTGGAGTAATTTACCGTCACTCACCTTTGTTGAGCAATCCTTCATGGATTTGAATGGAATAGATGCGTACTGTTGCCCCCAAAAGAGCGCGGAATTCGAAAGTCCCCTACTTTGTGAATTTCTCCTGATTCTCGAGATGATAAGCGTGTGAAAACTCAATTTTTTGCTGCCTAACGGGTATGTACCTTTAATCAGCGCCACCTCTGAATGGTGTTGAACTCTTAGAAAATTTAAAAAATGTTCTTTTTTGATTTGTACTGGAGATGTGTTTGTGCCATTTGTCCAAACGATATGGCCAGGCATGGCCTTCCGGCGATTAAAAAAAAATTTTTTTTTTAATATTTTATTTATTAGAGGTAAATACATCAATGTACTTCACATATATATTGTTACAATCATTGTACCCCATATTTTTATGGCTTTTAAAGAAAAAGAATAGAAAGAAAGAGAGTGAAATAGGTGAAAAGAGTTGTGATAGTGAAAGAGCATGCCAAAGGGGAGAAGAAACCCTTGGTCAAAGAATTAGAGAAAGGGGGTTAAGAGATAGACCCTAAAAAAGAAAAGGAAAAAGAAACAAAAAAAAGCCAGTTACTATGTTATATATATCACGCAAAAGGAATCCACCAACACGATAGTTTTTCAACCCCCCCTACCAAGGCCCGAGGTACTCCTGCACCCTATCTTTGTAGTAATTCTATAAATGCAGACCATGTCTGATAGAAGCGTTCTGATTTTCCTTCCAGGCGGAGTCTCATATCTTCCAGATGTAGTGTTTCAAACATAGTTGAAATCCACATATTTAATGTTGGTATAGGAGCATTTTTCCAGAATTTTAAGATTAGTTTTTTCTATTATTAAGCCGTAATCAAATAAATTATTTTGATACACATTTAATTCCGAACTACCTTCTGTCATTCCGAAAATAATCCATTCTGGCTTTGGTGTCATTTTTATTTTAAACAGTTTTGTGAAAATTTCAAAGATTGCAATCCAAAACCTTTGAATTTTTGTACAAAAGGTGAATGAGTGTGCTATAGTAGCTTCTTGACACAGGCATTTATCCCAAATTGGTGAAACGTTAGGGAAAAATTTATTTAATTTAGTTTTTGAGTAGTATAATCTGTGTATAATTTAAAATTGTTTAAAGTGTGTCTTACGTTAATTGAGCATTTGTGCACATTTAATAAGTATTCTTTCCACCTTTCATTGGAAATTTTTATGCTTAGTTCGTTTTCCCACTCACCTCTAATACCTTCCGTTGTTGGTATTACTGCATTTAGTATAATATTATATATATGTGAAATTAAATTTGCTGATTCCGCCTTTGTATTCATTACTTCATCTAGTAAGTCTAATGGGATTTTGTGAAATTCATGTGCATGTTCTTTCAAGAGCTGAACAGGCCTTTGTGTCCGGCTGGAGCTGGAGTCAAAGCTGGAGTCTGGGAGATCGGGTGTAAGTGACGGAGATGACCGTGATTAATAACGGATTAATAACTCCCACGCCTGAACTTGGTAGTCTCCATCATGCTGTCATATCCGTCACATGAGTATTTTATGCTCATAATGTGTAGAATAATACACCAATGACCATAATTATGAATCGTAATTGATAAATGAACAGTATGCTTCTGCCTATTTATCTGGTTAATATTCTTTTGGAGGAAGTTGGTGAAAAGTTATGTGACTGTTACCATTCTTGCAGAAAATTACCACTGTTACGAAGGTTTAAAATCAGTGCGTTGGACTGAAAAAGTATTTTTTGGTGGTTTATTCGAGGAAGATACTCTATAATTTGAAAGACTGCAACAAAAATTTGATTTTATATTCATAAATCAGTTATATTGTACAGTGTTGTTCATCATAAAAATGCGACAAATATGATTGAACGCAATGGGCAACCAGGAAAAAGAAGAGGACAAAATAAATTAAATTCTCTAAAAGATTGCGCCAAACATCTTTTTCCAATAGTAGAGATATTCATCTATGTGAAACAACATTCAAAGTTGCAAAGATTTAAGTTTTATAATTGGGTTTCAAGAAACTTCAAAGTAGACACTTACTGAAGAATCACCCATATGACATCATATCTTGTTCTGTTTAACTTCATTTCTGCTTTGTGTATGCTAGGTTGCTTCTGATGCCAGTGGCACTTTAAAAATAAATGATCAGACTGGGTTGGGAAAGGTCTTTGTAGTAGGAGGAGATTTTCATAACCATTATAAACATTGACCCATTTACTATAGGTCCACAATGGATGTTTGCACTGACATGTAAAAAAAAACCTTTCAGCATCCAAGTTGAGATGCTGCATAATGAATTTGTTGATCTTTGTATCCATTATTCTATAGCATATTCCAAATCCATAATGTCACATAGAAGATGTTGAAAATATGAAATAAAACACATGTGAAATGCACTTAGCAAGGTCGAGCAGCATCTGTGGAAAGTGAAACTAAACAGTTCAGGTTGAAAACCCTTCATCAGAACTATGATAGCTGTATGCAAATAACATGTTCACTTAGACTGGAAATGTGCAATAAATGCTTGCCTCTACCACAACACCATAGGAACAGGACTGCAGCGTATTGCAATGCCAAACATCTATGCAGATTTTGCTATTTATGTTTTATATACATTCAAAAGTACACTTTTTTAAAGAAACATTCTCCTTTTGTTGAGACTTCTGAACTAAGCCACTCGGTGGTTGAAGCCGGTTGATATAAGTGTCTTTATTTATCATGAGAAAAACATTCTCTTGGAGACCTCAGTAGAATCTAGTAATAAAGTACTTCAAGTCTTTATATTTTTTTAACAAAGTCAACAATAAACGATTAACTACAGTTTCTATGGCACACAAAGACAACAATACTTAGCTTTAACATTTTGCTTGTAGTCAGGTAACTTTGCAGAGTTAACAATGGGAGTACATCGTAGGTGCCATGACTCCTCTTAATATGACTTTGTTGGGTCAGTCATTCATATGGAAGGTCTAGAAGCGTCTGAGGACAGAACCCAATCACCCAAAATATATGTGGTTTGTTACAGTGTTGAGGAATGGCTCCCTGGATACACAAACAGAATGTTAAATGATCTGATAAACTATGCATTGAATACCTTTAATGAATATATTAATACATGAGATGGCTCCAATGTCTTTCTGATTTAATCATGGAGGTTTCAATGAGGGTGAACTAACAGACACATTCATCTGTTGTCCTTGATGGCACTGCTCAGAAAGACCTTCACCTGATGACTGGTTTCAATAGCCTTAAAATATCCTTGCAAATTAACCTGTGAACAGGTTTTTCCCAGCTCATTTGAATAAATATCTCCTATCCACATAATTCTATAACATTTGAATATTCCATAGCACTATTGAGTCCAGAACCTGAAACCTAGTCACTCTGAAATTAGTAGGAGAGAGAAAGCTGAAAAAGGGGAGGGGTGGGGGAAAACACAACCTGGTAAGTGATAAGTGCAGTTGAGGGGAGTTTTTGATTGGCAGATTTTTGATTTTGGCATCTCTTTTTTCCCCCCTCCCTTCCCTGTGCTCCACATGGGTGCGCACCCATTTATTTCACCTTTATGTCTCCTTTTTTTATCTCTAGTCTTTGTCTACCCATCTGGCACTCACACCACCCTTGCCTGTATTCACCTATCACTTGCCAGGATTTGCCACCTCTTTCCAGCTTTATCCACCCTCTCCCCCCCCCCCCCCCCCCCCCCTTCCCCTCTGTTCAACGACAATCAGTTGATTGAAGGGTCATGCCCTGAAACATCACTTATGTATGTCCTTTATGAGATGCTGCCTGATCTGGTAAATTACTTCAACACTGTTTTTGTTAATCAGCATCTGCAGTCCCCCTGCTTATATTAGAATATCCTGCTTAATGCCAACCTGCAAAGTGCTGTTTTGTTATTGCACTTTCATTTTGGACTCTTCCCTTTTCGAAATAACGAGACCACAAAGTGAAACAGCATAAAGTGATTTGCGATTTGACTAACGTGATATTTCTGCACAGGGAAATCAAAGCTCCAATCAAATATAGGCAGGGTAGGAAGGAAACCGGGTTTAGACATGTCTCACACGACCAACAAAAAAAAAAGATAACTATGCACTGGGGAATCTAGGCTCCAGTTGGAAGTAGGCAGAGTGGAAGGAAGCTGGATTTAAATATATCTTGGACGACCAACTCAAGAACAACATGATAAATGCATGGGGGAATCAAAGCTCCAGTCGTGGGAGCTTTTTATACTGGAGCCACGAATGGAAGTGAAATAAACGGGTAAGCATATGGAGTAAGCATTGTGGAAAAGAATAGACTCTCAAGTGAGTTTGCAATTTAAAAATAACTTACTAGGATTGTATTTCCATTTATCACTGGATGTTTCAACATGGTAAAGAAAATACTGCTTTCAAACTATGAAATAGTTGTATTTATTGTTTCTTTGTTAAAAGCCAAGATTATTTTGTTGTTTTTATTGCTTTATGCTTTGGTGAGTGAACGAGATCGTGCTCGTCTGTTTGAAATCGGTATTTTCTTACCTAGAGGAATCAAAGCTGGAAAAAAACGGAAGAAATGAAAATCCACTGCTTTCCAGCAATGTTATGCATAATGACCTTTGACCTGGGCACGCGCGGTCGGAATACCGAACTCGCTTATTACAGCAGTGTTTATTCATAGTCCCATTTCAGGGCACCATAATGTTTGGGACACAGCAATGTCATGCAAATCAAAGTAGTCGTGTTTGTTGCATATCCTTTGCATGCAATGACTGCTTGAGGTCTGCGATTCATGGTCATCACCAGTTGCTGGGTTTCTTCTCTGGTGATGCTCTCCCAGGCCTGTATTGCAGCCATCTTTAGCTTATGCTTGTTTTGGGGGCTAGTCCCCTTCAATTTTCTCTCCAGCATATAAAAGGAGTGCTCAATTGGATTCTGGCAAATGACTTGGCCACTCAAGAATTGACCATGTTTTAGCTTTGAAAAACTCCTTTGTTGCTTGACCAGTATGTTTGGGATCATTGTCTTGCTGTAGTATGAACCGGCGGCCAATGGGTTTGAGGCATTTGTTTGAACGTGAGCAATTAGGATGTGTCTATACACTTCAGAGTTCATTATGCTACTACTATGAGCAGTTGTATCATGCAATTGAAGATAAGTGAGCCAGTACCTTCAGCAGCCATACATGCCCAGGCCATAGCACCCCCACCACCGTGTTTCACAGATGAGGTGGAATGCTTTGGATCTTGGGCAATTCATTCTCTCCTCCATACATTGTTCTTGCCATCATTCCAATATGTTAATCTTCGTCTCATCTGTCCACAAGTCCTTTTTCCAGAACTGTGGTTGCTCTTTTAATTACTTCTTGCCAAACTATAACCTGGCCATATATTTTTATGGCTAACCAGTGGTTTGCATCTTGCAGTGTAGCCTCTGTATTTCTGTTCGTGAAGTCTTCTGTGGACAGTGGTCATTGACGAATCCACACCTGACTCCTAAAGAGTGTTCCTAATCTGTTGGTCCACATAAGGCTGGAGAAACTCAGCGGGTGCAGCAGCATCTAAGGAGCGAAGGAGATAGGCGACGTTTCGGGTCGAGACCCTTCTTCAGACTGGTTAGGGATCAGGGAAACGAGAGATATAGACGGTGATGTGGAGAGATAAAGAACAATGAATGAAAGATATGCAAAAAAGTATCAATGATAAAGGAAACAGGCCATTGTAAGCTGTTTGTAGTGTGAAAATGAGAAGCTAGTGCGACTTGGGTGGGGGAGAGATAGAGAGAGAGAGGGAATGCCAGGGCCCGAGGGCTGAGGGAGAGGTGGGAAGGGGAGGAGACAGCAAGGGTTAACAGAATTGAGAAGAAGGGTCTCGACCCGAAACGTCGCCTATCTCCTTCGCTCCTTAGATGCTGCTGCACCCGCTGAGTTTCTCCAGCTTTTTGTGTACCCTGAGAAAATTCAATGTTTAAGCCCAGAGGATGCAGACTCCCCAAGCGGAATATGAGGTGCTGTTCCTCCAACTTGCGGTGTTGCTCACTCTGGCCGTGGGGGAGGCCAGGACCGAGAGGTCAGATACGGAATGGGAGGGGGAGTTGAAGTGCTGAGCCACTTCAACTCCCCCTCGGGTCGGGTTGGTTATTGTGGACCTAGTGGAGGTGTTCGGCGAACCGATCTAGATCAGCTGGCATCTGGTGTAACGGATGCAGTAGATGAGGTTGGAGGAGGTGCAGGTGAACCTCTGTCGGACCTGGAAGGACAGCTTGGGTCCCTGAAAGGAGTGGAGGGGGGAGGTGAAGGGACAAGTGTAGCATCTCCTGCATTTGCAAGGGAAAGTGCCAGGGGAAGGGGTGGAGTGGGAGGGAAGGGAAGAATTGACAAGGGAGTTGCGGAGGGAGCGGTCTTTGCGGAAGGCAGACAGGGGGGTGATGGGAAGATGTGGCGAGTGGAGGGGTCACGTTGGAGGTGGCGAAACTGGTGGAGGACTATGTGTTATATGTGCCGGCTGGTGGGGTGAAAGGTGAGGACCAGGGGGACTCGGCCTTTGTTGCGAGTGGGGGAATGGGGAGAGAGGGCAGTGTTGCGGGGTATAGAAGAGACCCTGGTGCGAGCCTCATCTATAGTGGGGGAGGGGAATCCCCGTTTTCTGAAGAATTAGGACATTTGTGATGACCTGGTGTGGAACACCTCATCCTGGGAGCAGATGCGGCGTAGACGGAGGAATTGGGAATAGGGAATGGAGTCCTTACATGAAGCAGGGTGGGAGGAAGAGTAGTCCAGGTAGCTGTGGGAGTCAGTTGGTTTTTGTAGTGGATGTCGGTCAGGAGTGCAATAGAGATGGTGAGGCCAAGGAACAGTAGGGAAATGTCGGAAATGGTCCAAGTGTATTTGAATGCCGGATGGAAGTTGGTGGTGAAATGGATGAAGTCAGTCAGTTGTGTGTGGGTGCAGGAGGGTGACACCAAAGCAGTCGTTGATGTAACAGAGGTAGAGGTCGGGGATGGGGCCCTGGTACGCCGAGAACAAGGATTGGTCGACGTACCCGACAAAGAGGCAAGCATAGCTGGGGCCCATGCGTGTGCCCATAGCTATGCCTTGTGTTTGGAGGAAATGGGAGGAGTCAAAAGAGAAGTTTTTGAGGGTAAGAACCAACTCCGCTAGCGGAGGAGGGTGTCAGTGGACGGGTATGGGTTGCTCCTCTGGTCGAGGAAGAACCGGAGGGCTTTGAGACCATCCTGGACCTCCGCTCGGTCCGCAATAACCAACTCGACCTCCCGGTGGCTCAGCACTTCAACTCCCCCTCCCATTCCGTATCCGACCTCTCGGTCCTGGGCCTCCTCCACGGCTAGAGTGAGCAACACCGCAAGTTGGAGGAACAGCACCTCATATTCCGCTTGGGGAGTCTGCATTCTCTCGGCTTAAACATTGAATTTTCTCAATTCTGTTAACCCTTGCTGTCTCCTCCCCTTCCCACCTTTCCCTCAGCCCTTGGGCCCTGGCATTCCCTCTCTCTCTCTATCTCTCCCCCACCCAAGTCGCACTAGCTTCTCATTTTCACACTACAAACAGCTTACAATGGCCTGTTTCCTTTATCATCTATACTTTTGTGCATCTTTCATTCACTGTTCTTTATCACCCCACATCACCATCTATATCTCTCGTTTCCCTGATCCCTAACCAGTCTGAAGAAGGGTCTCGACCCGAACCGTCGCCTATCTCCTTCGCTCCTTAGATGCTGCTGCACCCGCTGAGTTTCTCCAGCCTTTTGTGTACCCTCGATTCTCCAGCATCTGCAGTTCCTTTTTTAACTCCTAATCTGTTGGGACAGGTGTTTGGGGATTTTTCTTTATTATAGTGAGAATTCTTTTGTCATCAGCTGTTGAGGTCTTCCTTGGCCTGCCAGTCCCTTTGTGATTAGTAAGCTCACCAGTGCTCTCTGTCTTCTTAATGATGTTCCAACCGGTTGATTTTGGTAAGCCTAAGGGTTGGCTGATGTTTCTAATGGTTGTATTCTTGGTTTTTAGTCTTTTTACTTCTTTGACTTTCATTAGCATAACTTTGGTCCTCATGTTGATCCCGCGTGCAATGAAGTTAAGCCTAAGGGTTGGCTGATGTTTCTAATGGTTGTATTCTTGGTTTTTAGTCTTTTTACTTCTTTGACATGCAATCCCGCGTCAAAGCTGAATTAGACAGAATGGAATCACTGAGTGTAATAGCCCCTGTCAACGACCCCTCCTCCTGGGTCTCCACCATGGTTGCTGCAGGCAAGAAGAACAAAGATGAAAGGATCGGCAATAACCCTAAGGATTTAAATACTGCCATCAAACGGCCAGATGGAAGAAGTCGCTGCCAACTTGGGTAAAACCACAGTTTTTTCTGTCGTAGATGCAAATAACTAATTTTGGCAAATGCCACTAGACTGTGCATCCTCCCTGTTAACCACATTCGCGATGCCCTTCGGACGCTACCGATTTTTACGAATGCCATTTAGCACCAATTCAGCCAGTGAGGTTTTCCAGCGTACTATGGAACAACTCTTTGATAGCTGCCCATTTTACATAATTGTAGACGACATCCTGGTCACCGGGCGCAATGCACAAGAACATGACTCAAACTGAAAACAGGTCCTGGATCGTGCCAGGGAGATAAATCTCAAACTCAACCCTTTCAAATGCAGGTTTCGGATCGACGAAGTGAGTTATGTGGGCCACACGTTCATCAACAACGGACTTAAGCCAGACCCATTTAAAACCATTGCCATCAACGAAATGGCAGCACCTATGGACATGATTGTTCTACAACAATTCTTAGGCATGGTAAACTACCTTGGAAAATTCATCCCAAACTTCAGCGAGCTATCAGCCCCGCTGCAACAACTGACCCACAAGGATACGTAGTAGTCCTGGCACCAACACCAGCAGAGGACATTTGAAACCCTCAAACAACTAATGTCTTGCACTCCAACCCTCGCATACTTTGATGCCAAATTACCCGTCACCCATACCTGTAATACCTCCCAGTATGGACTGGGCGCTGCTTGCCTACAAGACAATGGAAGGGCTTCAGACCAGTTGCCTATGCCTCCCATATCATGACTGTCACTGAACAGCGCTACGCACAAATCGAAAATGAGCTACTCGCAGTCTCCTTTGGAGGCGTGGGTTTCAATCCCACTTCTGACACCATGTTTATCGGCGGCCCTATAAGAAAAACACACTCATGGTGAAATCCAACTTTTTCCATTAAATACACAGGAACATTTCAACAGCCAGCTGCTTGCATCTGGCTTTACTGACTAGTGTGCCCTAGAGAGAGCGAGAGAGAGAGATAGAGTCTGTGTGTAGTACCATAATACCATGTAAAGGGTGGCATGCACATATGTGTGGTGAAGGTTACAAATGGCATGAATTAATAAGGGTTAATCTACAAAAATGAGCTGGCCTGCACAGTTGGGGGCTATGGCTGAGTGGTGGAATTTTTGCGTAGGGGGAATGGGTTGCGTTGGGGGACGGGTGAGTGGTGGAATATTGCGTTGGGGAACAGGTTGCGTTGGGGGACCAGGACTCCCGTGTGACAGGGACCCACTTCGTCTAGTATATATTACTAAAACTCTCAACTTGTTTGTTAGTGAGTCTGCGTGTCTGCCTGTGAGTCTGTTTGTGACTCGATCTGTGACTGATGCCCAGAATTCCGCCAAAACGTTACATGATAGTGTTACAGTTTTTGCACCACCTTACTCACAATTGTCATGTCTGTATTAATCAATTTTCTTTCAGATTCATGTTATATTTTACAGGTTATTCACATTTTTTACTTTACAAAATCCCACTTTGGGAAAGATTTCTTCCAATCTGCACTGGCAGTTACCAGCTATGACGTCACAATGGGATTGTAGCCATACCCGCTACAATATTACTATCCCAAGACACTGAGGACAGCAAATGTCCTTCAGGGGAAAAATCTGCCAGCCTAATCCAGCACATATGTGATTGCAAAGCCACAGCAACATGGTTGGCTTTTAATTGTTCTCTAAATTGGAAGTTTAATGATTAGATTTAGAAAACAAAAGATGGCTTTGTAGGTGGCACCCACATCACATTAAAGAATTAAAAAATGTTAGTGCAATTGCATTTTTTTTTTAAGTTTAAAATGAGGGAGGGTGAAAAAATGAGCCGACATGCACAGTTGGGGGCTATGGGTGAATGGCGGAATATTGCGTTGAGGGAACGGGTTGCGTAGGGGAAACAGGTGAGTGGTGGAATCCTGCTTGGGGAACGGGCTGCGTTGGGGGACTAGGCCTTTCGTGGGGGCTATGGGTGAGTGGTCGAATATTGCATTGGAGGAACGAGTTGCGTTGACGGACCAGGCCTCCTGTGTGACAGGGACCCAACGGGTCCCACTTGGTCTAGTTATTTTTAAAATTTGCATCTGCACTTGCTAATGCAAACTGCAACATTTGCTAATGAGTGTTTCTCAAGTAGTATCTTTAAAATAAAATAACCATTGAATAATATAATTGTTTATCATCAATGCATATTAAATAAATAAATCAATTTTCTATTATTTGCACCTGGTTGAGTAATCTATTTTTACCATTCATATTAATATTTGGATTGTAGACTAATAAAACTATTTTAGCATTTTCAAAAAGGAAGAGCAGCATATAATTTACAGTAACACTAAGCTATTTCAGTCTCATTCCACCGAGTGGTGCCATCAGCGATCGCAGCCTCGCCAATGGTCTGTCTGTCTTATCGTCTTTTTTGTAATTTTTAGTGTGTTTTACTTTGTTTTTTAATGTTCTCTGGTTTGTTTTATGTGCTGGAGACTGACTTTGAGCCCCACCGCGGGACCGTGGACTTGCCATCGGAGCCTGCGATCCCTTGCCTGGGATCAACGCTCCAACCACGGCCTGCTGATTTCAACATTGAGGAGCTCGCAGTCTCGGGTGGCGACTGATGTCGGGAAGCTCCAAAGTCACAGGAGGTTCGACCAGCCCCGATCCGGGGTCCGATCACCCGGCGCTGGTAGCTGAGATCCCCTCAATGCAGGAGCTTGATCGCCCCGATGCGGAGGGCCCGACCGCCGGTTATGGGAGCCACGATCGTCCCGTCAACGGAAGGCTCGAGGCCCCACGACTGCGGGAGAACAAAGAGAAGAGATTGAACTTTTTTTTCGCCTTCCATCACAGTGAGGAATGTGGAGGAATCACTGTGGTGGATGTTTATGTTAAAATGTATTTTGTGTGTCTTGTTGCTTTTTATTGGTATGACTGTGGCAAATCAAATTCCTTGTATGTTGCAAAACATACTTGGCTAACCTGTTCCCCAATCGAAAGTCTGCAAATTGCAGTTGCAAAATTATGTCTACTTTTAAATGCAGTAATGTAGCAAATTGAAGTGTTGGCTTATCTCCATTTGTTTTCTCCTCATTGAACTTAACTGTGAATTGTTTTTTAAACTGTTTCTGACAGATACTGTAGGCTTAAACCAGTTGTGTCATTGAAGTACATGGTATTGATAAATGACTTGCTCACTCTGTACTCCACATCAATAATGATTGAGAGGATTTTAGATCTTTCACATCATAATCTAGTACGATAAAATAATGCAATCAAAGCAATGAATTGTTTTGATATAAATAGATGTGAATGCATAAAAACATACTGTTGAGAGCCAGCAGTGGGAGCAAATTCAATGACTAAGCACACGTTCAATCATCAGAACATGTGTAAACAAGTAACAAAACATCAATTGTAATAATAAAAAGGGAGAACAGCTGAAGATACTCCGAGGTTCAGGCAGCATCTGTGGAGGGAAAAGGGTGGTCGTCATTTCAGGTCAACACCTTTCAAGACCTTTCATCTTTTTGAATTTTCAATCTAGAAGAAGGATTTTGACCTGAAAGGTCGACTGTCAATGTCCTCCAAATATGCTGCCTGACCCTCTGAGTAACATCAGCACTTTGTATTCTAGGTAGTTAGTAGGTTAGGACAGGGATGATTTGGGATCTTCTCTCTACAAGCATATTGGGTCAAGAAATTACTTTGGCTAGCTTGTTTCAGTATTAGAATTTTCTGCAGTATACTTTGTATTCATTTGGAACATACAGTGCCCTCAATAATGTTTGGGACAAAGACCCATTATTTATTTGTTTGCTTCTGTACTCCACAATTTGAGATTTGTAATAGAAAAAAGCACATGTGGTTAGAAGCAGAGCATCACCAGAGAAGCCACCCAGCAACTGGTGATGTCCATGAATCGCAGACTTCAAGCAGTCATTGCATGCAAAAGATATGCAACAAAATACTAATGTGGGGACTATGTATAATCACAGCTGTACTTACTACATGGTGAAACCAAAATGTATAAAAATGGTCTTTAATAAAATCTGACTGTGCACTTTAGCCACGTGATTTTTTCCATTACAAATCTAAAATTGTGGAATACAGAGGCACATAGATAAATGATGGGTCTTTGTCCCAAACATTATGGAGGGCACTGTGCATTAATTGTTTTAGTGGTTCTAGTTGTGGTGAATCTATCTTGTTTGCTAATATCCTTCTTGGTGAGGAATGATTATTCTGAATTGGTAGGGATGCAGGTTATACCAGCAAGATGAGTTTAGAGTAGGTGCATATGAACCTCTGTCTCACCTGAAAGTAGTACTGCGTGTGCCTGGGAGGGAGGCAAGGGAAAGTACCTGAGGAAGGGATGGGTGACTTTCCTGTAGCTCTCAGCCTGGGGTCTTCATTGACTCTTCATGTACTTATCACGATTTTATACATAGCGTCACAGTCATAGAAAGATACAGTGTGGAAACATACCCTTCGGCCCAACTTGCCCACATCGGCTAACATATCCCAGCTACACTAGTCCCACCTGCCAGCATTTGGTCCATATACCCCCAAACCTGTCCTATCCATGCACCTGTCTAACTGCTTCTTAAATGTTGGGATAATCCCCGCTTCAACTACCTTCTCTGACAGCTTGTTCCGTACATTCACCACCCTTTGTGTGAACATGTTACCCCTCTTTCCCTCTTCACCTTAAACCTATGTCCTCTGGTCCTCGATCCACCTACTCTGGGCAAGAGACATTTGGTGTATCAGCCAAATTTGTATCAAACCAAAAAATGAAGGATTTTTAAGGTATTGTCACTGTTGTATAACATAAACCACTCTGAGTAATGACAGCAGATTTCATAAATTCAGTTGGAATCCTATTTTTTTTAAATTTCAGACCAACAGCTTTCTTGATCACTTTCACAGAAAGCACCTTCATTTTGTAACTGAATTGCCAAAATTGGATTTGTATCTGCATTCTCAGGTTTTTACATCTCTAGTTTATAAATCCAGGCACGTAATTGCTGAATTATAAAACCGCCAGTTCTTATGGAAAAGGGAGAAAACTTAAAGGTAAAAGGAAGAGCTTCTCAGTAACTTAAAATCTAAGATTTTTCTATCGCAACAAATTATAAGTAGTTGACATGAAAATCAGGAAATGTCAATAAAACAGATGGAATTAGTTTTTACATTAATCTATTGTTTTTTACTGTGGATAGATATGGCCTAGAATAACGAAATACAATGAAACTATTTTGCATTCAACAAAGAAATTGAATAGACTGCAGATTTGTCTTGCAATTTAATTGTGAGGGCTGCAGCTTGGTACCAAGGAGAGCCTTCCCTAATTTATGATATAAAGGACAATCATTGCTTTTCAGTGTAGCTATTATTGGAGAACGCTTTTTGAATTTGAAATAAAATGACCCCTTCTGCTGTCCAAAATTCTGAAGGGGTTAAAGGTGACAGAATATATTGTTAATGCTTTGTCTGCATCTTAAAATCTATTTTAGATGGGAAGAAGAATATACAATCTTTGTACATTTAAATTGCTAGTACACAAGCATGATAAGTAGATATTCTTATCTTGGAGCAAATTTATTTGAAATGGGGAAACAATGAAAGAGACTAAGAACTGGATGGAGTACTTTTTTTAACGGTTAAGTTACAGGAAAATGCCCCGAAGCCACTACTCTGTTTTGCTGTTTTTTTTGCATAATATTGAACGACACAATATTTCTGGTTTTGTCACTCGAAGAGGTTATTCGGTGAACAGAGGAAACCATTCAAGGATGTGTGCGAAGCCTTTGTCACTGGGGCAACACAATGGCACAACAGATAGTGATGCTGCCTTATAAACCTAGATTTGATCTTCACCTTTCACGTTGTTCACATGGAGTATGGATGTTTTCCCAATGACTGCTGGGTTTCTCCTTAGGGTTTTGGTTTTCTCCAGCATTCCAACGATGTGAAATTTATCATGTTAATTGACTCTTGTTAAATGTCTTTCATGTAGGTGAGCGATTTGGATAATCAGAGGAGTTCAAATGGGCATTTAAGAGAATAGGTGAATGGAATTACTCGCGAGCTAACATAGATGAGTTGAGTAGAATGGATTTTCTGCATCAGAAGAAAACGTAACACCTTGTGAGAGCAGTAGGACCCAGGATACCCATCAGATATCTCCTGCCCCATTTGTGGAAGAGTCAGCAGTTCCTATATTAGCCGCATTAACCAATTCAGAACCCACAAAATGGAAGTGGAAGCAAATCATCCTCAATTCTAAGGGATGCTGAAGAAGAAGGGTATGATTAGTTCAAGTTTATATCTTGTAAGTACTTTATGTTTCTTAATCACAACTCAAAGTTTCTAAGAATTCCCACTTGCCATTATCTGTGTGGTATTAGTTGACAACAAGAAGCAAAAGGTATATTAAACTCCATCTGCCAATTCTCTGCCCATTTCTATAGCTGATCTATATGCTTTGATAGCCTTCCTCGCAGTCTGGGACCTCAGCAATCTTGGCGTTACCTGCAAACTTACAATCCAACACATATATGTTTACATCCAAGTCATTTGTATATATATCACAAACAACAGCATAGATCTCTGTGGAACTCCACTTGTCACAGCCTGAATTCCACCATCACCCTCAGTTTTCGATCAATAAGCCAATTCTGAATCCATACAACCAAGTCACTCTGAATCAAAATCTTCTGGATCAGCCCACCATGGGGAACTTTATTAAAACCCTTATGAAAATCCAGGTATACAACATCCACTGCCCTATCCTCATCAATCATTTTTGTCAGCTCATCTAAAAGCTAGATCAAATTAGTAACTCATAATATGCTGTGACTTAAACCACGCTGACTGTACTTAAATAACCCATTCTGTTCCAAATGTGAGTACCTTATTTCCCGGCAATGAAGACGCACCTGCGCCGAAGATGCACCCCCATTTTGAGTTGCTAAATTTTGAAAAAAGGGCTGGCGGGACAGGATCAAGGGTTTGGTTTAGTCCAGGGGTTGGCAACCTTTTTTGCATAGGGGCCAGGACCCATGCTGGCGAGCGGATGGCAGGACACATCCATCGCCGTAGTTACTAAATGGAGGTAATAATACATACTAACTAAATTAATAATTAGTAAAAATACATGCTAATAATACATAAATTAGTGATAATACATACCTATAATACATAGTTTTCACGTGGTTTTCCATTAGTTTTCTGCAGTTTTCAGATCGCCTGCGTGCCCCGGGACTGGCTGCAGTTCCCAGATCCCTCGTGTCCCCGGGACTAGCTGCAGTTCCCAGGTCGCCTGCGAGCCCCGTGACTAGCTGCAGTTCCCAGGTCGCCTACAAGCCCCGGGACTAGCAGCAGTTCCCAATTCGCCTGTGAGCCCCAGGACTAGCTGCAGTTCCCAGGTTACCTGCGAGCCCCGGGTCTAGCTGCAGTTCCCAGGTCGCCTGCGAGCCCCGGGTCTAGCTGCAGCGGCCAGGTCACCTGCCCCAGGACTGGCTGTAGCGCTCAAGTCGCCTTTGAGCCCAGGGACTAGCTGCAGTTCCTAGGTCACCTGCAAGCCCGGGACTAGCTGCAGTTCCCAGATCGCCTACGAGCCCCGGGTCTAGCTGCAGTTACGCTGGCAGCCACCCGAGCTACTGAGTATGTTGCTGGCATGATCCCTGACCCCCACCTTCTCAACGCTCCTGCTTTCCCCAGTGGTGCTGTCCTTTTACAGCTGCTGTACTGAGGTATAGCCAAGTTTATCTTTCTTGGTTAACAATCTAACCTTCGGTCTCCAAGAAGCAGGTAAATTTTCAGGCTTTATTTTCGCGTAAAAAATAGCGTCTTCATTGCCGGGAAATACGGTAACTCCTATTCAGAAGATTCCCTTCCAATAGCTTCACCACCGCTGATGTGAGGTTCACTGGTTTATAATTCCCTGGATTATCTTTACTTCCCATCTTAAACAGAGGAGCAAATTAGCTACTCTCCAGTCCACCGGGACCTCATCTGTGGCTTGAGAAGTAGCAAGCTCTTGGTCAAGAGTTCCGCGCTCTCCTCTGTTTCCTGTGTTAATAACAAGAGATAGATTCTGCCTGGCCCTGATGATTTGAGATGAAAATAATCTCCCACAGTTCAACACTTTTTTTTGCCACAGTCCCTCTCACTGATGCAATCAAACACCTGCTTATTAAATGCCCCATTTCTCACTTTTGGAAAAAAGGGTATCTCTGAATTGTAAACATATTTTGATTCAACTGCCGAATTTCCAAAAAAGCTTTCTCTGAAAAAGGCTGTTCACCAACTCTCTCCTTGATTTTTGAGACATTTAAATGAACCATTTTTTTAGACTTTGTTTTTAATGTACATATTATCAATGCTTCATAACTGTTAGTACACTTGAAAGACTTTTGAATTCCCACAATTGCCCAAAGATATTGTCGCTACATTAATCTTTGTGATATTGTCTCAACATTATTCCCTTGGCCCATTTGTTGCTTAAAAACTAATTTCCTCTCTCAGCAAACTGAATCTCTACCATTTGATCGCTAACTCATTTCAAGTTTCATTCACCAACCACCTTCTTGTTTTCAAAAGCACTGCGTGTCCTTGCCCCTGAATATATCTGTAATCTTAATTTTCATAACCTGAGAATAGTGGTTTACTAATTCAGGTTCTTTGAGATTTTTAATTTCCTACTATTGACGACTGTTGAGCTCTAATCCCTGGAGTTCCCACTTGAAATCTCGAAGTGCCTCTCTTGTGCTTTCCTTTTTTTGCTGAAAGCTGAACTGTTCAAGGCCAAATGCAGCGCAGAGTCCCTCCATATGTGGCTCATCTCTTTGCATTAATTTAACAGCTGGTGAGGCCATGCCCCCACACTTAATGGTTGTCAAATAGATTAAATGTTTATAAACGTCTTTGTCCAGAAACATCTAAAAATACAAATGATCCATGAAAATAAAAAACACCAATACTATGAATATTATCAATATATTTTTTTAAATGTTTGTCTTGGAAGTAAATTACTATTCTTTCTCTAATTGTTTTCTTCCATTAAAGTTGATGGTCAAATCGTTAGAATTCAGCAGGCAGATTTCCCACTCGAGTCAGGAAAAATATTGGGAAGTTTGTGCTGCTCATTGGATGTCATGAGTCCTAGGTTTTCCCTAGCTAAGTAGGGAAAAATGAAAATGTATCCCTTTGCTGTTGTCGATTTGATGTGTATTCAATAAATTAAAAGTAACTTTGAATATGCAGCAGTTAGAATGTGTTCTGTCTGAGACCTGTAACTGCTGCTGCTTTTTCTTCTGCTTTTTTATATCAAACTTTGTGATCATTTTAGCAAAACAAGTAATGTTTTTCTTCAAGTAGAGCATTTTTGATTTTGGATGCTAAGTGTAAAGAGCTGGAATCACCTTGCAGAGCAAGAATATTTTATGCATCTGGGTATCATTCACCTGTTTTAATTCTCCAGTGGCTTCCAATTGAGATTTGCAACAGGAAGTTATATGCCTTTGCAAGAAAAAATTGCTGTACCATCATATTCTGTGTTGTAAATTGATGTATATTGTAAGGAATTATGCAAAGAATCACTGAGGAGTTGCACACAAATGTTGGTAGTTTTGGAATCTCAGTTTTGTGTAATGGTGGAAGAGACCTAAAACTCCTGCCGGCTGTGCCACCATAACCCTAACCCTAACTTTACTCAGCAAATCCTATATTTTCAATCCATTTATTATTCTGTTTATCCAACTGGTTTATGGAAGTCTCCCATAAATTAAAGCTGGGTGCTTGGTTAAGTGAATTTAGCTAATTAGCTCTGGCACCAGAAGGCTCCAGGATCAAACCAAGGATTTTTCATTTAAAAATTGGCTAAATGTGCCTGGGCCCTTGGCTGTGTCCTCGCCTACCACACTTGATCCTGCCACTCTCCTCATCCAGGTTTTTCCTTCAGCCTATAGATGGATGGATTGAAAATTGGCTCCTGGAAGGGAACAGAGTGTTTTGCAGAGTGGAGGCCAGTGATGTTTCAGGGTCCGGTGCTGGGCCCATTGCCATTTGTCATCTATGTCAATGATTTGGATGAGAACGTACATGGCATGATTAGCAAGTTTGCAGATGACACTAAAGTGGGTGGTGTTGTAAATAGTGAAGATGGTTATCAAAGATTACAGCAGGATCCTGATCGGTTGGGCAGGTGGGCTGAGGGATTTAATACATAGAAATGTGAGGTGTTGCATTTTGGCAAGTCTAACATGGGCAGGACATACATAGTAAACGGTAGGGCTCTGGGAAGTATTGTGGAGCAGAGGAAGCGAGGAGTCCAGGTGCATAGTCCCTGGAAAGTGGTATCACAGGTAGATAGGGTGGTCAAGAAGGCTTTCAGCACATTGGCCTTCATCAGTTAGAGTATAGACATTGTAAGGTTATGTTATAGTTATATAAGATGTTGGTGAGGCCACATTTAGAGTTTTGTGTTCCGCTGTGGTCACCATGTTAAAGAAAAAATGTTGTCAAGGTTTACAAAGAGATGCCTGGATTCGAGGACCTGACGTATAGGTAGAGTTTGAACAGGCTAGGACTTTATTTCTTGGAATGCAGAAGGATAAGGGGTGATCTTATATAGGTGTACAAGATCATGGGAGGAATAGGTTGGGTAAATGTACTATGTTTTGCTCAGAGTAGGGGAATCGAGAACCAGCGGACATAGGTTTAAGGTGAGGGGGGGAAAGATTTAATGTGATCCTGAGGGGTAATTTTTTTACTTAAAGGGTGAAGGGTGCATGGAACAAGCTGCCAGAGGAGGTAGTTGTACCAGGTACTATAGCAACGTTCAGAAACATTAAGGTACATGGATAGAATAGGTTTAGAGGGATATGGGCCAAAAGCAGGCAAGTGGGACTAGTTTAGATTTGGCATGTTGGTCGGCATGGGCAAGATGGGCCAAAGGGCCTGTTTCCATGCTGTTTGACTCTAAGGGTCTCAACCTGAAACGTCATCTATCCTTGTTGTCCAGAGATGCTCCATCACCTGCTGAGTTACTCCAGCACTTTGTGTACTTTTGTAGAATTCAATGTTGACAATGCACACAAGTTTGTTCCTCAAGATTGTGTTGGCCTCGTTATGATAGAACAGGAGGCCATTGAGCAGTAGGTCAGGGGGTATCAGTCATCCATTCGTAATATTAACTAATCTTGTTTTTTTTACCCTTTTTCCCCCTCTCTCTGTGGGTAGGGGTAGGATTATGCGCAGTCTGACTTGCTGGGCTTGTCCTGGTTTGCGTTTTGCAACATCCAAATATCTATGTTTTCACGTTCTAACTGCTCCCATTCATCCGTTGACTAGATAACATTTACAACTTATCCTCATGTTCACCCTATATTCACCTTGCATTTTTACTTTAGATTTCTATCATCTGCATTTTTTTAAACTTTCACTTGTCTGGGTAGCTGCTGATCTTTGTGCCTCCATACAGAAAGCAAAGGAATAGGCCTTTCGGTCCACAATGTGTGTGCTGAACATGCCAAGTTAACCTAATCTCCTTTGCCTGCGAGTGATCCATTTCCCTTCATTCGCTGGTTATTCATGTGCCTATCTAAAAGCTTCTAAAACGCCAAGTCAAAACACCAAACATCCCTATCCTCCACGGAGAGCCATTGATTAGGATTGTATTGTTCATTATTTTTCGGTGACCTCTGATCGCAAGTTTATTCCTGTATCCTGGTGTACTGGTATTTGGTTTGACTTTGTCATTTTCATGGCCACAGATTTGCCTTGATTCAAACAGGTCTTTGTATAATTTTGGCTTAACTAAGTTATTGCCTTCAGAACAGAACATCGAATACAGCACAGGAACCTGACCTTCGGCTCACAATGTCTGTGCCGAACATGATGCCAAGACCTACTCTAATCTACCTGAACATAAACTATATTCATGTGCCTATCCAAAAATCTCTTAAATGCCACTATCATATCATTCCCCTGAAAAGGAATATATTTAGATTGTGTTGTATTTACAGAGTTAAAAAGTGATTCATAGCATTCCTATGACAAATGCCAGATAACTTTGACTATTATCTGTGGGCTGGGTAGCGGAGTCAAAATAATGAAACTATGTTTTGCAATGTAAACGGCCTGTCCCACTTGGGCGTCATTTGTGCGTCAGGCCGGTAGTGATTGACACGCGACAGTCGTGCGAAAATCGTCTAGCAGGACGACAGTCGCGCGCCAAGTGCTCTTGAGGGCACTGCTTCTTTTGGGGCAAGGATTTTCCCAGTGAAACATTTTCAAAACTACGTGTGTTTTATACCCAGGTGGTCACGTGGTGTGGCGCTCAAATGGCACGCCGCCAGCGTATGGGCGGCGCATGGTTACGAATGTTGACGCACGGTGACACATAATAAACGAGCATAGGCAATGTTCAAGTGTAACCGTGCGTCACCACTCGCTACACGTACGTCATCAGTACATCAGTGTACACCATTAGCACATCAGCGTGCGCAAGGGATATGTCACGCAGGTGGCGCGCGAGGATCTTGAGCATTCCAAAATCCTGGTGCGCCGCGCGTCACTGCATACACCACCATGCCTCACGACGTGCCCACCATTTTTCAGGATGTCGCGCAAATCACGCCCAAGTGGGACAGGCCCTTAACACTCTGAACATATGCTGAAAGTGTAGAGGTTCCAGAACAGTGAACTGGAATTGTTTATTATTTTCAATAGAAAACAAAACATTTTGCATCTACATGGATCACAGCATATTTGAATTATAAAAATGTAAGGTACGAAATTAAATAGAAAGCAACGCGCTAATGACCAAATAATCTATTTTGTTTTAGTGATATTGATTTAGAGGTGAACATTTGACAGCTTCCAGGGGAAAATTCCCCATCTTGTCTAACAGTGGAGCCCCTGACTGTTTCGCACTCTGAGTAAAGCACTGAAATGTTGGTCTACATTTTGTGTTCAACTATCTGGAATTTTCAAGTGTCTGGAGTGGAATTTAAACCTCTGATTTTGCCAAGTCTTCTCACTGAATCATGGCCAACGTAATCAGAAAATACAATTTTTTTTTGTATAGAATCTATACAAATGATCTCATCATGTGATTGACAGTGATTCTAAAATATCTTTGTCACAACTTTTGTTATTGTTTGATGATAAATTTAGATTAGGATTCTCATCTTCTCAAAGTTGTTTACCTGCAGGGTCAGGTACTGACTACTGTAAACAACGAAGGAAAATTTACAAGGCGGAAAATAAGTCATTTTATTTTAAAAAAAGATAGTCATGAAAAAGGTTGCGTATCTGATGGCATGTTTGTATCATGCATAATACAAGTTTTTTTACATGCATCAATTTAAGAATATTTGATTTCCATTCACATTTTGTGTCCTGCTTAAAGACATGTATTAAAAGAACTGATGAATTGGATAAATGTTAACTTCACTAAATTTTGTGCCGATCATTATAAACGGTACAAGAAAATTATGTTTGTTCTCTTTTGAGTATTTCAAGGATTCAACAACAGTTATGTTTAATTTATTGTACATTCATTTAATACAATAGTTTAATTGATTGAGTTCTGATGTGTGTGACGAATCAGAATGGACATCTGATTAAAGTGTTCAGCTTTGTACTTTGTGCTTGAAAGTTATAGAGCCGTATAGCCCAATTTGTTTGTGGCAAATGAAACGCCTATTTACGCTAATCCCATTTGCCTGCATTAGGCTCGTATCCAGTCATGTCAAAGAGACTTTTATACATTACTAAACTAAGTGGGACCCATTCGGTCCCAGCATCACACGGGAGGGCTGGTTCCCCCAACGCAATATTCCACCCCTCCACCAATTCCAATATTGGTGGCCAGTGGGGTGGGGGGCTTTCTGGAGCGCTAGTATGGGTGTTGTGGGCTGAAGGGACTGGTTTCCAGTGGGCTAGTATGGACATTGTGGGCCAAATGGATTTTGGGCTGGCGGGTCGGTCACTGAAGCCTGTTGTGCTGGCAGCTCACTCACAGCTGGTAGGCTGACAGTCGACTCACGGCTATTCCTTGAAATTCCATTTCAAGCAGGGTGCAAGGCCACCAAATTCAAGTGCAGTTTCTTACCACATCAAGCAGGGTGCAAGGTCACTAAATTCAAATGCAGTTTCATACCATTTCAAGCAGGGTGCAGCGAGTCGTGACCTCTCCCTCTTCCATCTTGCAGAGACTGAGCCACGCCTACACTTCTGGGTTTTATATCCCTCCGACCCTCCCACCAGAAGGGGCGTGGCCTTCATGGCGTGATTGACAGGAGAGAGAATCTCAACATTTTTAAAACACTAATAACTCTTTTATTTTTCATCGATGGGGAAAATCCTCAGCACCTGATGATGGCTAAAAATCACAGCCGTATGTGGTAGCATTCTTTCTAAAATCAATATAAAGCACCAACAGGAATTGGTGAAGATTAGACTTTTAATTATAAAGAAGGCAAGGCAACTTTAATTAGACAAGGCAACTTTAATTAGGCAACACAGCTTTAGCATTTCCAAACCAAAGGCAACACAGCTTTAGCATTTCCAAACCAAACGCAACACAGCTTTAGCATTTCCAAACTATATTTTCAAACCACATTAAGGACACCGGCAGGTCAATAAAATCACTCTCAGTTTAGTAGACATGTGTTCAGTTTTATTCACAGCTCAGACTGAGAGACATGACCCTCTCGCTCCCCCATCTTGCAGAGACTGACTGAGGCACTCAACACTTGGGGCCTTCAGGAGAGAGAATCTCAACACTAATAACACTAATAACACTTTTATTTTTCTTCGATGGGAAAAATCCTCTTTTCCTGCACAGTGGAGGGGGACTCTGAGTAAGATGGCCAAAAATCACAGCCGTAAGTGGCAGCGTTTTTTCTAAAATCAATATACAGAACAACAGGAAGTGATTAAGATCAGACTTTTAGTAATATAGATAATTGTTTTTGCTCCACCACCTCCTTTGGCAACTTGTTCCAAATAAAAACGTATGTGAAAACATGTTCTTTTGATCCCCATTAAATTTCTCTCACTCACCTTAAACCCAGACCCTTTAGTTTTAGATTCTCCTACTCCGGAAATATACTCTGTTGTGTCATTGCCTCTTATAATCTGATAAAGTTCTATCAACCCACCCCTCAGCCTCCTACACTCCAGTGAGAACAAGCCCATCCTATTTGATCTCTCCTTGTAATTAAGGAACTCCATTCCTGATATGTATTGTATTCATATGTAAAACTACTCAGAAATAGTGAAGTAGGAAAGTAAATGAAATCCATTGCAAATATTTATTTCAAAGGAAATCTTATCAAATATTTTTCTCGACATTATTTCTGTGACGTTGGAATAAAATTGATGTATTACTTGTAGATGTACACTCTATACACTGTTTGTGTGGTCAGTACCATATACTTGCTTTACTCTTATAAAATCCCACCAGTCTCGTACAAAATTGCTTAAAATGCTATCCTTATTTTCACAGCTGAAAAAATTAGATCAAGACGATGTCAAGTGGCATTTAGTTATGCTCCTCAGAATGAAGATGAGTTGGAGCTGAAAATTGGTGAAATCATTGAAGTCTTGGGTGAAGTAAGTATCTGGATATAAATAGTGGTGTAAAATGATCACAAACATTATGAAATAACGATTTATCTGGAATTATTGTACGAACATCCAGTTTGGAAATTTGCCAAGTTTGAGAAGAAGGGGAATATGGAGCAGAGAGATATGGGTTCAGTTTCAAAAATTATTCTGAGCAAGTGATAAGCGTGTAAAATAAAAAGATGGCACAAATGGAATGTTCAGGCGGTCTGGAATGTTACGCTGCAGTATAGAAAGATCTTAATGTGAATGCTAGAATGCCAAATGTAATTCTGGCCACCGCATTTCAGGAAAGGCTATATTGAACTAGAGTTTCGGCAGACTGATACTAAGTCTAAAATATTTAAATCATGAAGACCATCCTTATTCCTTTAGTATAAGGATAAAGTTATTTCATTGAGATTGATGTGAGAATTTAATTGAGTAGAAAGTGAAATTATTTTATCAATTTGGGAATTGGGGAAGGGGGACTGGGAGGTTGTTGGAAGAGTCTTCACAAAATCTGAGAGTACAATTCAGCAGCCTTTCCATTCTGAATTGTACATGAATCATTGCCTCGAGCACTAGCAATGGGCAGGTTCTTGGCACAGCAGTACACAGTGGGGGAGGGCAGGGCATCCCGGTTTCCTGCACCACAATATCCAGACCGAGTTTAGACAGCAGGGTATATAAACAGGACTGGACTGCCAAGAGAGTTCCAATGAATTTGAAGCTAAATGGGATTGTGATAAGTGGGTTGCTTGTATATTCTACACAATCTATAATATTTTTGGAAGGCATATCCTTATTTCTACCCTTGACGTCAAGCCATTACAGTAAGAAAGCATACCTGAAATTACCAGATTATATGCATTACAATTATAATAATTTTGTATTGTATATGGCTAAACATCAGTAGATCAGCCCTAATCTGCATTTATGCATTAGCGGTGAATGGTGGTGGGCAATTAAACAGAAAGTTTTGATTAGAGCACCTCAATGTGCTCTAATCGAAACTAGATCTTCAGCAGGAAGTGCTAAGCATCAATGTCTCCTTACAAAGTCACAGAAATTTGGCAATTTCAGTGAACCAATTTGATTTGGTTCACTGAAATTGAGAAATGGTTGAGTAGTTGCTGTTCAATGAAACACCTCGGCTTAGGCATGAACACTTGTGCTACAATATTAGCCTTGTCTCCCGACAAGATTTTCCCCTGTACAGCCACAACATTGGCATCTACCACACAAGAGTGGAAAACACTCAGAAAACCTAGTCCACAAAAAGCTGGACAAATCCACTCTGAGTTATCACTTTCAGTGATTAGCAAAGTGATGGATTGTATTGTCACAATACTATCACGTCACACTTAGTAACAACCTTCTCATTTTCTTTCTGCCTCGATCGATTAACCACAGTTCTCATTACAAGTTGTTCAAAATGTGGACAACAAAGTTGATTTCCGGACGTGGAGTAGCAGCCCATTACTTCAAGGCAGCCTGCAATAAGCCCTTGGTTCAATTATTTTCATCGGCTTAATCAACCTTTCTTCCATCATAAAGTTAGGTGGATGTATACTTATGATTGTACAATAATTGGTTCTATTTGTAACTCATTAGGTAATGAAGCAGTCAGTAAGGAAGATTGCCTCCAATTTCCTGGAAGCAGTTTTTGATGTGCCATGTAATTCTATGCAAGTTGCATTAAATAGCCACAACATCAATACCCATGTTCAGCTGCATTTGTGTGCTAGTGTATCACACAGATCTAAGTGCTGATTTGATAGTGGCCTCCAAGCAAGTATTGACCTAGAATATTACATTATTTCCTCCCCATTATATACATGGAAAAGCTGATTTGCAACTCATCGACTGAATGAGTTTACACAAAAAGCTGGAGAAACTCAGCGGGTGCAGCAGCATTTAAGGAGCGAAGGAGATAGGCGAAGTTTCGGGTCGAGACCCTTCTTCAGTCTGAAGAAGGGTCTCGACTCGAAACGTCGCCTATCTCCTTCGCTCCTTAGATGCTGCTGCACCCGCTGAGTTTCTCCAGCTTTTTGTGTACCCTCGATTCTCCAGCATCTGCAGTTCCTTCTTTAAGACTGAATGAGTTTGTTATCTGTAGGATGAATTTTGAAATGCAATCTCACCCTACCTAACATAGTCTCCTTCATTGCAAAAATCTCTGGTTTTTCTAATCCTTTTTTTTTCACGTATAGTGAAATATTTCCTGTTAACTTGCATCTTTATTTCACAATGAGACTGGAACCAAATGAAAGCCATATTGCTCCATCACAAAAGAATAACCCAACCCAGCCAATCCTACAGAGAAGTCCTCGTCACAAACCTTTGGTGATTTTTGCATAATGGTTGAATTGTCTCTGAGGTTGGTCAAGCATCAATTTTGTATGGTCATACACATAGAATTATTCATTTTTAAGTGATGTCCTGGTCCTGAATCATGACCTTTCACCAAATCCACCAGAGGCGGTGTTACAGTTCTACACAATCAAGGGTGATCCTGTTACTTCAAAGTAATCAATTCAAGTATCAATTCAAGCATAAGCAAGCAACTTTCCTGATTATCATTTACCACACTCCCTAAGCTGAATAATAATTATTCCGTGCTAAATACCATCTGGAAAAAGCATTGAGAGAAGTTATTCTGGTTGAGGGACCGTACGAATCACTCAGTATTGGTTTGTTAGCGCTAATGTTGTTTGTGAGTCATAGAAGGCATACCATACATGTTAATGTCTGAAAAAGTAACTATCAGGAAAGAGAGAAACTTGTTCTATACAAGAGTCCACATCTTGAACAACGGATACAGTAGATATAGAAACTCTCCTGTCGTTAGTGCTCATTTAAAATGTCCATTGTAGGAATGACGAACACATCGTTTACTTAAAAAAAATAAGGAATCACATGCCTTTGCACTGAAATTACCTTTGATTGCATTGTGAATGGCATATCCATTACTCTGCGATTACCATGGAAATGCTGAATCCCAGGGACCATGGTATGGCAAACTAACAGGTTACACATTTTGATGGACAAAATTGTAGGAAAGGACTGCAGATGCTGGTTTAAATCGAAGATAGACACAAAATGCTGGAGTAACTCAGCGAGACAGGCTGCATCTCTGGAGAGAAGGAATGGGTGATATTTCGGGTCGAGACCCTTCTTCAGACCAGTCAGGGGAAGGAGAAACGAGAGATATAGACAGTGATGTAGAGAGATATAGAACAAATGAATGAAAGATATACAAAAAAGTAATGATGATAAAGGAAACAGACCATTGTTAACTGCTGTGTGAGAACGGGAACCTGGTGCAACGGGTGGGGGATGGATGGAGAAAAAGAGAGCGAGGGAGTGCACAGATTATTTGAAGTTGGAGAAATCAATATTCATACCATTGGGTTGTAAGCTGCCCAAGCGACATATGAGACGCTGTCCCTCCAATTTGCAAGGCGTTCAATGAAACAATCACTCAGTCTACGTTTTGTCTCACCGATGTTCAAGAGTCCATATCTTGAATGATGGATACAGTAGATAAGATTGGAGGAGGTGCGTCAACCTCTGCCTAACCTGAAAGGATTGTCAGGGTCCTTGGACAGAGTCAAGGTAGGAGGTATAGGGACGGGTGTTGCATCTCCTACGGTTGCAGGGGAAGGTACTTGGGGATGGGGTGGTTTGGGTGGGAAGGGATGAGTTAACCAGGAGTTTCAGAGGGAACGGTCACTGCAGAAGGCGGAATGGGGTGGAGGTGGGAAGATGTGACTCGTGGTGGAATCCCGTTGGAGGTGGCTAAAATGTCTGAGGATTATGTGTTGTATGTGATGACTGATGGCGTGAAAGGTAAGGATTTGGGGGACACTGTCCCTGGTGCGACTAGGGGAAGGAGGCGCAAGGGCAGAGCTGCGGAGTACCAAGGAGATGCGTGTGAGGACCTCATCAATTATCAAAGAGGGGAACCCCCATTCCCTAAAGAATGATGACATCTCGGGATGGGAGTATGGGATAGAGTCTTTGCAGGAAGCAGGGTGGGAAGAAGTATAGTCAATATAGTTGTGGGAGTCAGTGGGTTTGTAATAGACATCAGTCGATAATCTATATCCTGTGATGGAGACTGTGAGATCAGGAAAGAGGAGGGAGGTGTCGGGAATGGCCGAAGTGAATTTGAGTTCAGGATGGAAATTGGTGGTGAAGTTATTAAAGTCCATGAGTTTTGCATGGATGCACCACCATGGCAGTCGTCAATGTTATGGAGGTAGAGTTCGGGGATAGGGCCAGGAACAGAGATTGTCCAACGTATCCTACAAAGAGGCAGGTATAGCTACGCCTTTGATTTGGAGGAAGAGGGAGGAGTCGAAGGAGAATGGTGAGAACAAGCTCTGCTAGGCGGAGGAGAAGGTTAGTACAGTTTTGCTGCTAGTGACTTGGAGCTTCTCGCAGTTGAGTTGAATTGTTCTGAATCTATCCCTTGTAGCACTGTTATTTGTGCACAACGTGATAGGAGGTGGAATCGCATTTCTACAAGGGCCGTGAAATAATCATTTGAAGCAAAATAATTCAAAACATAATTGAAGCTCTTGTACTGCTAATTTCTCAAGCCTTCAGTTTGATCTTGTTATGGAGATAACAGTTGAAAAGCGTGTTTACTTCGATTACAGATTAATGTTTCCTCTGTGACATTGTTTCCATCCTGCATTTACAGAAATTTGAAGAGTAAAGATGTCCTGTAAGAAAATCTGCTATATTAAAGTATGGCTTGTTATTTTCATCAGCCCCTCCCTCCCCATAGGATATTTGAGGTAGCTTGCCAATTTAGTTTTAGTTTAGTTTGTCTTTGACCATGGGCTGTTTCGTCCAGTGATCTTGTGATCATTCATACACTGAGTTAAGCTTGCCCATCTGTTTTCAGTCAAGAACTAACTTTAGAGTTGTTTTGGATTCATATCATGACACACAATATTGCCAAAATAAAGTTTTAAAGTAAAGGCTGGAACTGGGTTTTGGATTCCACTGAGCAGGTGAAAGGTTTTGCGAGAGTAGTAATATTATGCATCTTAGTGACATAATCTCAACTGGGTATTAAATAAAATGCCCGCAGCAAGGAATTAAATAAACCCAATGCATTTGAATAAAGGAAGGATACTCAGGCTGATTCCTAAAAGCTTCAAGTTTAAACATATGAATTCATTTGTGACATAGATGGACATAGAATCAAAATATCTAGAAGCTCGGTACTGAAACACTCCCAGCATTCATTCTGTAACCAGTTTTAGTATTGTGTGTTATTTAGTGGAAGGGCATGGCGGGAAGTGGATTGGATAATGTTTAGAGAGCAGGTGGGAATTACAGTTGTAAAAGTAGATTTTATTCCATTTTGAAAATCCATCACTGCTGCATAATATGTATTGGTTACTGCTAATGGCTTTTTTTCCACATTAATTGCTATTAAAGTTAAATCTCTTTTCAGCGAACTTTGAGAAAATCTGGTATTACCATAGACTACCATATAATTTGTATTACCGTACAATATATGATGACACAACAAATCTCATCTTTGATCCAAACTCCAAAATTCAGACTACTGGATTATTTTTAGTAAAACCGATGTAAGTCTTAATGCGCACAATGGTAGAATTACTCACTGTAAAGTTTGAGTTAGTAATGTATACATGGTTCTTTCCAACTCTCAATTGTAATTGGGCTTTAAAAGTGTAAAATGTTGTGCACTCGACAAATTATGTAAGATCTAACGATCATCTACATACAACGATGTAAAGAATAATTGTGTGTTCCCTTCACTCAATATGTTTCCAATTTCAGGATTTAGACTGGAACAATTTTGGTTCTGCTAATTTTGAGGAAGGAAACGATCTGCCATGACTAATTTCCAGGAAAAATGAAATTGCTTCTGAACTGAGCAGCTTGCTAAGCTATTTCAGCAAGCTGGAGGTCATACACACACACTTTGAGGCCAGACAGTGTAGGGACAGCAGATTTCCTTCCCTGAAGGACTTTAGTAAACCAGATGCTTTTTTCAACAAAATATAATAGTTTAAGGTCACAATTAAAATGCTAATCCATAGTTTGTAACTGAGATTAATGCACATTGCCACGGAGTTGCAGAATTGGAATGGTGTCAATTATTCTTCAAATGACTTCCAATATTGTAAGAGAAGGGAGAAGCAGATTTTGATTAACATAATCTACATTCATATCCAGGCAGCTGTTGATGAGCATAAATTTATGGAGAATTGTGGAGCATGAGGGTAAACAAGAGGAAAAAATAATATTTAAAATTAAAATGGATGAAATATTTTGTGTTGTACCTTTAAACAGAACACTTTTTATGTAGAGATATTTTATCTTTATATAAAACTGTCACAATTGTACTTTTATGCTTATCCATTTAAATCATGTTGCAAGTACACTGCCTATTATGGAATTTAGTCTCACAATCCAGGAATAAATCCCTGAAGGGAACTTTCTGATCCGATCCAAGAAAATAACGACCGAGTGTAATAATTAATCTTTCTGTATAGAGCATAAGAAAACAATGTACATCTGTTAGTATTCAAATTTCTGAATGGTTCTTGCTGGTAACTGAGTTGGATGAGGCTATGAGGATATGCTCTGAATCAAAGTGCTCTAGTAAAGGGCTTATATATATTTAACTGCTTCATTACCCTTGGTGCGCCTGTCCCCAGAGTCAATGTTGCAGATGTCAAATCGGCTGTCCAAAGTAAACCCACAGAAATCAACTGACCCTGTACGGAGTCCCCGGCCACATCATCAGAACCTATGGGAGGAGTATTTACGGACATCTTTAACCTCTTCCTAGTCCATTTTGAAATTTCCACCTTCTTTAAGAAGACGATTATCATCCTATTGCCGAAGAAAAGTAAGGAGTGTGTCTTAATGACTACGCTCCAGTAGCTGTGGCATCCACCTTCATGAAGTGCTTCGAGGGGCTAATCATTTACTTCAGGAAACAAGGTGGTGTATACACCATAGACAGCATCAATGATGCTGAGTGGAATTGGTCGAGAGCTTCAAGTTCCAAGCCATAAGTATCACCAACAATTTGTTCTGGACCAACATTCAAGTTATGGCCAAGAAATCACTCAATTTCCTCGACTTCCTGAAAAGACTAATAGGTTCAGCATGTCTCCAGTGACTCCTGCCAACTTCTGAAGATGCACTGTAGAAATCATCCTATAAGGATGCATCGTAACTTGGTTTGGGAAGAGCTTTGCCCAAGACCGCAAGAAATTTCAGTGAGTTGTTGATGTAGCCCAGTCCATCACACAAAACAACCTTTTCCTTCTTCCACCTCCTAGCCCTCTCCCACTATCGATTCTATCTATACTTCACGCTGCCTTAGGAAAGCAGCCACCATAATCAAAGGACCATTTACAACCCAGTAATTCCCTCTATTTCCTTCTCCAGTCCGGTAGTAGTGAGAGAGCATGTACTACCAGACTTGGGAACAGCTTCTTCCCCACTGGTATTGGAGTACAGAAGCTAAGATTGTAGTTCGATTGCCACTTAACTCATTGTGGCCTTTTAACACATATCTGCACAGGAAAGCATGCAAACAAAGCTTTTCACTGTATCATGGTACACTTGACAATAATAAACCAATACCAATGCTAATACATTCCAATAAGCTCGCCTTACACCAAAGATCGTCATTGATGGCAATCAATGCCATTGCACACTAGGAAGTTATTTTTGGCTTTGATTTACCGCTCACTGGTCAATTCATGGGAAAAGTTAGTGAATTGAGTAAGCAAGTTAACAGACTGTTAGGGTGTTAATTTAGTTCATTGTGAGTTGGAATCGGTTTTGAAGTATGAATAAGATTGATCTCCCAGTGAGTCTGTAGTCATAAGAAGCCGTGCTTTAAATGTAATCAATTGAATGTAGTCAGATGATTAATTTAGAGTTTGTAAATCAAAAGGACGATTTAACTGCGTGAGTTATTTTGCTATACTAGAGATCTTGTAAGCTATTTCTCTATACAAGAACTGAAAAGGTGTTCACGCATTGGTTTCACAAATATGAAAATTATTGTTTTATGGTTTTCCTTTCCCGGATTCTGTTTAATAAGAGTGTAAAGAAAAATTCATTGCTCTAGAAAGGCTAAATATTGTATATTTTCTATTAACGTATTTTATGATTCCAGATTTTAGAGTAAGCATGCCTTTGGAAAGGGACTATTTTTGATGCCATCCATCTTGGTGGGCAGGCAGATAGGTTGGATATGACGGTTTGCAGTCTGAGGGGACAGTGGGCCTGGTGCGTAAGATGAGAAAGGAGAAGGCATGAGGAATTGGTGGAGAAGGTAAAGACATGTTTGGTTCATTATTAGGAGGGTATAGTTTAGAATCGAGAGATTAATCTTGCTGAAAGAAGGTAAGTTTGAGAAGGGGTGGTAGGACAAATGATTTTAACATTGATGGCACAAGTCTGTAAAATAGTTTTGTTTTGGTGGGAAGAACAGGGAGAAAGATTTTAAGGAGGTGGAAGCTGGGTTGAGACAGCCGATGGTTATCTTTGTTTTTGTAAGATCCTGTTTTATTGGGTCGAGAAAGTAGATCTGATAGCTTTTTAAGGGTCTGGTCAGATTTGATGCCCATAGGGTAAATAGTTTGTGTACCAAATGTGCTTAAATTACTGAAGATGAAAGCATGCAGAGAGATATGCTTATGATGGGAAATAGTAAAGGCTTTCCTGGGGTCATGTGTATTAATGAGTGGACTAGGCTACTCATTGGTCATTTTTTGTCAGTGGCTGACCTGGAAGGAAGCTTTATAGAAAGGATGTAAGAGGATGCGAGTATGAATTCAAGGAAGTGGTAGAAGTAGGGGTTTTAACTACCGTAATATTATCTACTATATACGGACATGAAGGATGCAGAACATGCAGGAGAAATAGCAGTGGAAAACCATTTTGAGGTAGTTACAATTTAGTTAGCTTTGGAAAATAACGTAGATCAGGACTATGCCTAGAAACTATCCCCGTCTACTGATACTCTCCTCCGCCTAACGGAGCTGGTTCTTACCCTTAATAACTTTTCGTTTGGCTACTCCCATTTTCTCCAAATACAAGGTGTAGCTATGAGCACGCGCATGGGCCCTAGCTATGCCTGCCTCTTTGTAGGGTACGTCGAACAATCCTTGTTCGAGGCGTACCGTGGCCCTATCCTCGAACTCTACCTCCGCTACATCGCCAACTGCATTGGTGCTAACTCCTGCACCCACACACAACTCACTGACTTCATCCATTTCACCACTAACTTCCATCCGGCACTCAAATACACCTGGACCATTTCCGACATTTCCCTACCATTTCTTGACCTCATTATCTCCATCGCAGGTGATAGACTACTGACCGACATCCACTATAAACCCACTGACTCCCATGGCTATCTGGACTACACTTCTTCCCACCCTGCTTCCTGTAAGGACTCCATCTCCTACTCCCAATTCCTCCGTCCACGCCGCATCTGCACCCAGAATGAGGTGTTCCACACCAGGGCATTGGAGATGTCCTCATTCTTCAGGGAACAGGGGGTTCCCCTCTTCTACTATAGATGAGGCTCTCACCAGGGTCTCTGCTATACCCCGTGACTCTGCTCTCACTCTCCATCCCCCCCCACTCGTAACAAGGGCAGAGTTCCCCTTGTCCTCACCTTCCACCCTATCAGCCATCACATACAACAAATAATCCTCCAACATTTTCACCTCCTCCAACGTGATCCCACCACTTGCCACATCTTCCCATCTCCTCCCTTTCCCTTGCAACCACAGGAAATGCTACACTTGTCGCTTTACACCCCCCCTTGACTCCATTCAAGGTCCCAAGCAGTCGTTCCAGGTGCGGCAGAGGTTCACCTGCACCTCTTCAAACCTCATGTATTGCATCCGCTGCTCTAGATGTCAGCTGCTCTACATCGGTGAGACCAAGCATAGGCTTGGCGATCACTTCGCCGAGCACCTCTGCTCGGTTCGCAGTAACCAACCTGATCTCCCGGTGGCTCATCACTTCAACTCCCCCTCACTTTCCGAATCCGACCGTTCTGTCTTGGGCGTCCTCCATGGCCAGAGTGAGGACCACTGTAAATTGGAGGAGCAGCACCTCCTATTTTGCTTGGGCAGTTTGCACTCCAACAGTATGAACATTGACCGTTAATTTCAGGTAGTCCCTACTTTCTCCTCCCCTTCTCAGCCCACTGGCTCCACCACTTCCTTTTTTCTTCCCGCCTCCCCACCACCCTCACATCAGTCCGAAGAAGGGTTTCGACCCGAAACGTTATCTATTTCCTTCGCTCCATAGATGCTGCCTCACCGCTGATTTTCTCCAACATTTTTGTCTACCTTCGATTTGCCAGCATCTGCAGTTCCTTCTTAAACATAGATCAATACTTCTCAGTTGGTTAAGACCAATTTTATTTGGCTAAGATATAATTTAACAAAGGTGCACTGGAAGTAGAGAGCATTAAAAGAGATTTTTCTTCCTCTGCAGAACTGATGTAGAATGATTAAAATTAAGGCATGCCTCACTAAATTTAACATGGAATGACCAGCTCAGATAGTGACACTGAAGCTAAATTAGGGGGCTAGATAAAAGCGGAATCTGCATAAAGCGAGACACCAACCACATGAAGGGAAAAGGATTACATAGATAGCAGCTAACCAGAGGCAAATTTGCACGCAGTTCACTGGATATCAAGAAGTTTACATGGTGGAATTAACTAAAAAACGGAAAGCTTATGCCAATGACAGCTGAACAATGCAGAAAATCCAGATAAGTATAGAAATTGCAGGAGTGAAATTCAAAAGGAATGGCAAAAAATATAATTCTTGAAAGTAATATTTCAAAAGAATTTAAAGGGAAAGAAGATGACAAAAGAAAATGTAGAGCTTATTGACAGCTAACCAATGCAGAAGGACATTATAAATGAACACTTTGTGTATCTCATCATAAAACTGAAAGATATTGCAGGCATTGTACTTGAGAACAAATTTTGAAATATTTGAAATAATAAACAGAAGGAGAGGAAACATGGAAGAGTTGAGCATAATTAAAAGTGGTTAAATCACCCGGCTGGAGAAATTGTGTTCCTCGCTGTTAAAGAAAAGCAAGAGCGGAAACAGTAGTGACCATAATTTTCCATTCTTCTCTGGTTAAAGGCATAGTGCCAGAAGACTTAAAGACTGCTGGAGTGATATTGTATAAAAATAATGAGAAAGGAACAAATTAAATGGGTAGCAGATAAATTATCAGATAAATTGGTGAGGAGCAACAATGAATCATAACAAACATGTAAAGTTAGCACGGATTTATTGATGGAAAGGTGTATCTGAGTAACTGGATTGAATTTTATAAAAATGTGATGACGTTTGATGTTTGCACATTTGTTATGGTCCATATGGATTTGAACAAGATGTTTGAAAAAATCCCACATTGTGCTGCAGGTAGTGCAGCCAAGAGACAGTACCACTGACCTGAGGTTGACTACAGGGCTGCCAACTCTCATGCTTTGAGTGTGAAAATCACGCATTTGGACAAATTCTCACGTTCTCACGCTGATCACAAATTTCTCACGCGCTGTCGTGAGAAATTCTGTGATCAACGAAAATTTTAAAATCTCATAAACTGCATGGGCCACAGGTATTGGAGAGCCGGGGCTGAGGGAGGGATGAAAGCAGAAGTAGCGGTGGGGACAGATGTGGGAGCCGGAGCTGGCGAGTGTTTGCGGGGCTGGCGAGAGTTTGCGGCGCTGGCGAGTGTTTTCCGGGCTGGCGAGTATTTGCGGGGCTGGCGAGTGTTTGCGGGGTTGGCGAGTGTTTTCCGGGCTGGCGAGTATTTGCGGGGCTGGCGAGTGTTTGCCGGGCTGGCGAGTGTTTGCCGGACTGTCGAGTGTTTGCCGGGCTGGCAAGTGTTTGCGGGACTGGCTAGTCGCTCGCTTCAATTCCGGCCATGGAGCAGCCTCAGTGCTAGAGTTCAGGGCCGTCGGAAGCATTGCGCAGCTGCCGTGACAGTCTCTGTGCCGAAGGGACAGAGATTCTCAAAGGGAGGGGGAGAGGGAGGGGAAGGATACAGGGAGATGGGGTGAGAGGAGAGCAAGGGGAGAGAGAGAGGGGGAGAGAGTTCGTGGAAAGAGAGTGAGAGGGGGAGAGAGAGGGGGAGATAGAGAGGGAGAGGGAGAGGGGGGAGAGAGAGAGAAGAAAGAGAAGGGGAGAGAGAGTTAGGGGAAAGAGAGGGAGATGGGAGGGGGAGAGAGGGGGGAGAGTGAGGTGGGAGAGAGAGGGAGGAGAGAGAAGAGAGAGGGAAGGGGAGAGAGGGGGAGACGGGAGAGAGAGGGGGTGAGAGGAGAGTGAGAGGGGAAGAGAGAGGCAGGGCTGCTAACTCGTTCATTGAGCATGAGAATCACAAATTTAGCCAAATTCTCACGCTGATCACAAATTTCTCACGCTCTGTCGTGAGAAATTCTGTGATCAACTAAAATTTCAAAACTCATATCAACTACATGGGCCACAGGTGTTGGAAACAAAAGCAGCGGCGGGGACAGATGCGGATGGGGAGCGGGGCTGGCGAGTGTTTGCCGGGCGGGCGAGTCGCTCACTGCAGCTCTGGCCATGGAGCAGCCTCAGTGCAAGAGTCCCGGGCCGTCGGAGGCGTCGGAAGTGTTGCGCCGCTGCCATGAGAGTCCCTGTGCCAAATTCGGCCAGGTGACCGGCATGGATCTGGCTGCGGCTCGGTGCATCCTGGAGGACAACCAGTGGCTACTGGAAGTAAGTACCAAGCACTGGGTAGAAACGGTGGAAGATAGTGGACTTCAAATGGGAGTGGTTGCAGAAAGCATCCTGCTTGCCTGCTAGATTTTCACTTACTGCAATTGCAGGGAAAATGTTCCCGATGTTGGGGGAGTTCAGAACCAGGGGTCTCAGTTTAAGAATAAAGGGTAGGCCAGTTAGGACTGAGATGGGGACAAACTTTCTTCACGCAGAGAGTTGTGAATCTGTGGAATTCTCTGCCACAGAACGCAGTGCAGGCCAATTCACTAGATGCTTTCAAGAGAGAGTTACATTTAGTTCTTGGGGCTAACAAAATCAAGGATATGGGGTAAAAAAACAGGAAAGAGTTACTGATTTTAAATGAACAGCCATGATCATATTGAACGGCAGTGCTGGCTCGAAGGGCTGAATGGCCAATTCCTGCACCTATTTTCTATGTTTCTATGCTTAAGTATATGGCAATAAAACTTGATCACTTGATCTGTGGTCTATCCCTCTCACATACCCATTAACCCTACCAATACCCAAATCGAACACCCACCTAGATAGAATACAGGCAATTTACAGTAACCCATCCATTGCATTTTTCAGCTTGAAATTGTGCAATATGGTGCATGCTGTAGCAAGTCTTTTTAACTTGATAAGCTGAAAAATGCAAAAGCTCCGTACAAATGGGAGAGGGGACATGCTCCTCTCACCCCCCCCCCCCCCCCCCCCCCCGGTCGCTACGTTCCCTCGGGCTTGGTCTCTTGCAATTTCTCACTCTCAACTTTCACCCAATGCTGGCAGCCCTGTGACTATGACTGTGTGGAGTTTGCACATACTCTCTTTATTGGATGGGTTACTGTAAATTGCCTGTATTCTATCTAGGTGGGTGTTCGATTTGGGTATTGGTAGGGTTAATGGGTATGTGAGAGGGATAGACCACAGATCAATTAGTGGGGGAATTGACTGCTCTGTATCTGCTCTAGACTCATTGGACTAAATGACTGCCTTCGATATTATGCGAAAATTTGAGGATTTAGATTGATCAAATATCAGTAGAACTCAGAAATACCACATATTTTCAGCATTGAACCAAAACAATTTTGTGTTGCCACACAAAACTGTAATATTTCTAATCTCCCTATGCATGGCATGGAATCTTGAAGCTCATTCATTCCCTCCAAAAATCTTGTTTCTTTTTGCTTTCTCCCTTTAGCAAGAGTAGGATATTTGAATGTTCTGATTTAGCACAGATTTTTAATATCAATTTAAAAAAATGGTTCCAAGAAAATTAAGAGCTCCAATGTAACTTCTTAGAATCTATTTTCCATGCTTGTTTCCATGTTCCCTGGGGCCCATGGGAAATAAAGATCAACTTACTGTTGCCTCTGTGAACTTGGCTTGTATATAGGCTGCAACATTTCTATCTCTATTTTCATTTCTGCCTTACCATTTTTTTGACATGTTAACTATTTACATGATCTTGGATTTCAATTAAAAAACTTGTTTTAATCCATTCTGCCCTAATGTAGTTGGGTACATCTCAATGAATAGTGATAACATTGATTTTTAATACAACTGAATGTTTTAACACCAATAGTTGATTGTGTTCTGGAGAAGTTTAAAGTACTTTTCAATGTATGCTGGATTCTAATCTTTGTATTTTGCTCATGACATTTTGGAAAACAATCTCTCTAAGGATGAGTGTATCATCGGTGGGCAACTGTGAGGTTTAAAGCCATTTGGTTTAATGTAAACTGCCTTTCCATCATTTAATGTTTTTTTTTATTTATGTTACAGTTGACAATGTATTTTGTGTTATTTTTAAGGTTGAGGAAGGTTGGTGGGAAGGTATCCTCAATGGTAAAACTGGAATGTTTCCCTCGAATTTCATCAAGGAACTTCCAGAAGAACCAGAGGAAGTGATCAACAGTCAAGAAGATACCACATCGAAAGCAAGTATGTTCAGAAAAAAAGAGAGAATGCAGCAAAGGTTCACCAGATTGTTTTGTTGGTTTGCTGGGTTTGTCATACAGGGAGGGATTCAAATAGATTGACCTTCATTCTCTGCAGTTTAGAATTGTGCAGTGCAAGAAAGAAAAGCTCTGACCAAAGCCTGTTGTTCCCATCCAGGTTACTATTTCACTGGCAATGCAGCATGGCTGACAATAAGACAAAGCAAGAGCAATATAGCCAGCTAGAATTGGGAGAAGGAAGTGTGTGTGTATGTGGGGGGGGGGGGGGGGGGGGGGGGGGGATGTTGGGGTTGGCTATATGGAGAGATGAGGAAGCGAAGTATCCTCACTGAGTGGCTCATAACAAAGATCTTCCAGGAAGCAATTATCTTATGTAAACATCAACTGATCACCTCTTTGTGACTGCTTTCGACATGTCTTTGATTTTCCGAGTGCACCAATGCATAATGGCAGGTAGAGGCTGCTGACTTTACTGCCCCTTTCCACTTTGGTTTCTGTAGAGGAATATTTCTAGTATGTCTGACTTTAGAAAACATGGTTTTGGACTGCAGCATGTTGGCAAGAGCAAAATTAGTCTGGGCTACCTAATTAGCAGGAATAGATTAGAGGATAAAGTGATTCCTTTTTAGGGGACTAATGTATTTTTTACAGACATTAGTGCAGAGCCCATTCTTCCATAGGCTTTAGTGATAATGTTGTTGATTATATATTTGGTGTTGTGCTTCCTTATATCCTCAAATGAAAGTGTTGCTGCATGCTGCAGCCAGGTGATTGAAGTTTCAGTGTCTGCTTCTGGAGTGGAAATGTACGTTATAAAGTTTCTCATTCTTCCCGTGAATTCGCTCCGCTAATCAGTGGTGAATCATCACTTCCTCTTCACAAGTCAAGAGAGTTTGACTTGACTCTCTTGACTTGACTCCTTAACAATGGGTAACAAATGCTGGCCTTGCAAATGGAAAGTAACTCTTTTTGATCTGTAAGCTTCCTCATTGAAGTCCTCACCTGAATATTCCTTGTCCGTGACCTTGGCAACCAGTTAGCTGGCACTTTCCTATCCTTTTAGCTACCTGTGTCTCACTCGTGTTTAGTTGCCTTCCATCTGCCCCTCATTTAACCTCTACAGTGCCTATATCTGACCATTGGCCTCAAATGGTAAATCAATTGATTGGTTTTATTTTTGCTGCATCACTGTTCAACCAATGTCCGGATTTGTTTTGGCATTTTGTAAGGAGAAAATATGGTCCAGGAACGGATGGTGAATGGTGGTGGCAGAGGTGGGAGATATGGCGTATGCTTACATCATCTGTAAATTATTGATCAGAAGAGGTATCAAGATGAAGGGAGGTAGGAAGCAAGGAGGAGAATTCGATACGTGGACTCTGTCAATGATCTAATTTCTGGTGTTCCTTGGCTACTCTTGTTGCTTCAGCAATAATCAGGAAACACTCTTCAGGGGCAGTGACCCATTGGTAGTAGAACTTTGACACGGTGTATGTCTGTCTCGGTTTCACAGATTGGAGGGAATGACAATGTTCCATGAAAATATGAGGTTCAGCATGTGGATGTGGATGTTTTATTTGAGTAAAAGAGCACCCCAATTCAATTTCCTGCCTTATTGAAATGTACTTTGTTTTAAGATGTTGAGGACAGAGGAACTCCTGAACAGGATATTACAGATGCAACAAGTGGAACGATGGAAGGATCAAATGGTGCGATAGCAACTGAAATTCAGCCAAAAAAGATAAAAGGATTTGGGTTTGGAGACATTTTTAAGGACAAACCTATCAAACTAAGGCCAAGGTCCATGGAAATTGAGCTTGATAACAGCACTGTTGATAAGGTAAAACCTCTATTTCCTATATTATTCAACAAACCTACACATTGTAACTGAATTCAATGTATTTTGTGAAAAAAAATGGGCACTGCTACTTGCTATAAAAGTTTATTTTTATGAGTTGAAGTTATGCCTGAGATGGGTGGATCTGATTGTACAACAGTTAAAAGACAGAGGAGAATGAAGTATCTTTAAATTTGGTTTCCCAGTCATGAAAGAGAACAAACTATCAGTGGTGAAAATAACGTAGAAATAAGTCAATATCATTTAATCTGATCTAATTATTACCACTGCAGGGTTTAAACGAAGTTGGAGAGCAAATGGCAGCTCCATTCTTCATAATTTCTCAAACCCTCTAAGTTGTGGAATTGTGCCTTTTAAAGATAGAAAAAATGAACATAGGGTAGGGAGAATGAGGATTGACAAACTTGATAACTGGACATCGGTCAGCATAACACCGGATATGGCAAAGTTATTATGTCATTACAGAGGGTGTGATTGAGTAGCATGTTACAGAGTCAACTTTATGAAATTCAGTTCCAATTTTGAATCACCAAGAGGATTTTTTAACGTTAAAACATGCAGTAGATGATGAATGTTCCAGAATGTTGTGGACATGAGCTTTCAGAAGACATTTCATAACATTTATAGGGTTATTGGGAAAATAGGTGCATGTGAAATTAGAGAGGATCTAATCCAGGTTTGCAGACAACATTAAATTGGAAAGTAGGGGATTGTACAGCAGGCTGGAGAGAGTTGTGCAGCAGGAAACAGCCTAGGCTACTAAATAAAACTTTGGCTGGGGATGGGGAGTGCATTATCTTTAGATGTAAGCAGGGCATAACCGAATATTTACCTACAGGTGGGAGAATAGGACTGTACACGAAAATGAAATTTGGATTCCTGTTGAGGTGTATAAATGTAAAATGTAATCGAAAGGGGTTATAGGTTCAGTTTCCGTGTAGCTTATTTTCATGTGTACCGAGGTACAGTGAAAAGTCTTTGGACATCATATAAATAGAATTATACTTGAAGCATGGTAGAAAAAATAAATTATATAGGAACTTGATCAAACTCATCTAAAGTACAGGTTTTAGATTTTGACTTTTTGCCTTTTGAAGAGCAAGCTGCATAAATGTGTAGATTATTCCCTGCAGTAAGACTGTTAAATGATCTAACAGGTATTTAATATGATTAAATGATTCTGCCGGGTAGATGGGGAGAAAAGTTCTTAGGTGTGGAAATCTTCAAAGGTGTGCACAGACGCAATAAATTTAGTGAGACAATATTGAAGTCCATTGCAGAAAATATCCCTATTTAATAGCATTGTGTGAATATGTTGACCCGACAGATTGCAGTCGATTAAGGTGCCACCATTTCAATGGGCTTGCCTGCACCACCCACATGTTATGACAACATATTTAAAAAAATACTCTGCGCTAACGCTTGTCCCTGAACCAAAACTATCAAATTTATTATTTTATGTATATGTGGTTTGCTGAAAAGTATTTTGAAATGCTCCAAGAATGATAAATTAATATAAATTAAGCTTATTTTCTTGAAATGAGAGAAAAGATAGATCAATTTTGCTTGAGTGTATTTGTCAGACGAATTTCACCATAAACTATCTACCATCCAGAAGCTGATTGTTCATTGTCTTTCTATTCTTTTATTCACTTATTGTTTTGATACACTAGTATTTGTTGCTTATATTTCTATGAAAATGTTTTTTGCCTTTTCTGTGTATGGTTATTGCAGAATCTGTTGGTCTTTGCTGACCAGAATATGCTGTGTGGAATATTTTGTGGGGTTGTTAAATATTTCTCAGTGATGTGTAGGCGTTGTTGTTCCTTCAGTATTTGTGTTCACATCTGCACTGCATCTCGTGATGAAGAAAATTAAACAATGAATGCCTATTCAGCAATACCTCATGAGAGCTCAGAAACCAACAAATGTTACATTTTATTTCAACTGAGGAGTCTTAATTGAACGCTCTGGACTCTTTTTAAAAGATTTCATTTCAAATTATGAACTTTTAATCTAAAGCATGTGTATTCAATCAGCTACATAACTAGAACTTGCATTCGTAAAATCTGGTATGAAAGTAAAGTATTGCATGACCTTCAAATAAAGAAGTATTATTTTGAATAAATGTTTATATTTTTGCTGGAAATTAGTTTTGTCTTGTAAATGTGCAAGGCATTTCATAGTGGTTTTTTTAAACCATGTCTCTCCATGCTTAAACGTAGATAATTAGTTTGTTATATGTCCAAGTGACCTAGTCATCTGGTGAATATTGACTACAGCCTTAAATTGCCTGCACTACGGATGCTTTCAAGGCAGTTTTAGGGTGTTGTCACCAATAGTGTCAAAAGATGTTGCTATATCCATAGGAGACATGAGACTTTATATGTTGGAATTTTAAACAAAAAACAAAAGACTGAAGGAACTCAGTGGGTCAGGCAGCCTCTGTAGAGAGAATGGACAGATGATGTTATGGGTTGGACTTCAGACTGTTGGAATAGGGGGCAGAATACTGGAAAATAGAGGGGACAAAGCCTAGCAAGTGATAGGTGGCGGGGGGGGGGGGGTGTTTACCACACTTGAGATTCTATTAAGCAAGCACGTCCTGGTTCAAACATGAGAGGCATGGCTTAAAAAAAGCATGCAATGTCTTCCATATTTACACATACAAAATTTTACATTTGCAAGTTCTAGCTGTGTAGTTGATTTGAATACTTGCAAACATGAAGATGTTACCCCATATTCCACTTGAGTAGCTTACAAATTAATGGCATGAATGTTGACTATAATATGCCCCTTTCCCTGTCATCCCTTCCCCTCCTTGATGAGCACACATTTTGCCCAACATTTCCACCTCCATAGTCATCAGTTCCTTTCTCCTCTGTATACTCATCTCCCATCCCCAAGTTCCATATTTCTATTTTATGACCTTTCTTTTCACATTCCGCCAACACTTTTTACCCGTTTTCCTCCCTCTAGCTTTACATTCCATTCCTTTCCCTATTTGACACCTTTTGTCCTTTTCACCACTAGCCTTTGTCACTTACTCCAACTATCTGCCAACCAATCACCAACCTCATCTGTATCTACCTTTCACTTTCCAAGCTTTGCCTCATCAGTCTGAACAAGGGTCCCAGCCCCAAAAGGTCCTCCGTCCATTCCCCTTACAAATGCTGACTGACCTACCGAGTTCCTCTAATCTTTTGTTTTTTGCTTGATATATCCACAGTTTTGCAAATGCCTGACATGCAAGTGAGTCTGTGACAGCACTGGTTGGTTTTAGTTTGTGCAAAAAGTTTTTGAAATTAGTTGCACATTGTAATTACAGTGCCATCCATAATGTTTGGGACAAAGACTAATCATTTATTTATTTGCCTCTGTACTCCAGAATTTGAAATTTGTAATAGAACAAAAATCAAGTGGTTAAAATGCACATTGTCAGATTTTATTAAAGGCCATTTTTATACATTTTGGTTTCACCATATAGAAATTACAACTGAGTTTATACATAGTCCCCCCCCATTTCAGAGCACCATAATGTTTGGGACACATGGCTTCACAGGGGTTTGTAATTGCTCAGGTGTGTTTAATTACCTCCTTAATGCAGGTACAAGAGAGTGCTCAGCACCTAGTCTTTCCTCCAGTCTTTCCATCACTTTTGGAAACTTTTATTGCTTTTTCAACACCAAAGATGTGCCAATGAAAGTCAAAGAAGCCATTATGAGACTGAGAAACAAGAATAAAACTGTTAGAGACAGCAGCCAAACCTTAGGATTACCAAAATCAACTGTTTGGAACATCATTAAGAAGAAAGAGAGCACTGGTGAGCTTACTAATCGCAAATGGAGGAGAAAGGGATCTACCCAAAATCCAAAGCATACCACCTCATCTGTGAAACACGATGGTGGGGGTGTTATGGCCTGGGCATGTATGGCTGCTGAAGGTACTGACTCACTTATCTTCATTGATAATACAACTGCTGATGGTAGTAGCATAATGAATTCTGAAGTGTATAGACTAAATGGCCAGCGGTTCATTCTACAGCAAGACAATGATCCCAAACATACTGCAACAGCAACAAGGGAGTTTTTCAAAGCTAAAAAATGGTCAATTCTTAAGTGGCCAAATCAATCACATGATCTGAACCCAATTGAGCATGTATTTTATATGCTGGAGAGAAAACTGACGGATATTAGCCCCCAAAACAAGCATAAGCTAAAGATGGCTGAAATACAGGCCTTGTCTGAGCATCACCAGAGAAGACACCCAGCAACTGGTGAGGTCCACGAATCGCAGACTTCAAGCAGTCATTGCATGCAACAAAATACTAAACATGACTATTTTCATTTACATGACATTGCTGTGTCCCAAACATTATGGTGCCCTGAAATGTATACAAATGGCCTTTAATAAAATCTGACAATGTGCACTTTAACCACATGTGATTTTTTTTCTATTACAAATCTCAAATTGTGGAGAACAGAGACAAATAAATTAATAAATGGGTCTTTGTCCCTCTATAATGAGGTCACTAGTTTAATAAATTCGGCATCTCACCTTCAAATTAAAAGAGTGAAAATATTGAGTACAAAAATAAATTGGTGAGCTTCAAGTTCCCAGTTAGATAGCTTGGGAACGGATGGGTTAGAGTAAGTAATGAGTCTTGCTCACATTGAGCCGAACAGTGGGCATACAAAACAACATGTTGAGCACAGTTGACCGAAAATGCACCAGAAAAACATGGTATTAATATTAATTCAAAATTGAGAAAGAGAGAGGGCTATTGCAGGATTTCCAGTAGAGATAGGAGTCACTTTTTTGCTATATCCTGTTCCAGAGAGGGAACAATGCATGGCATTTGAGAATAATATACAGCTCTTAGGCAGAGCCAATTTAGTGAGTGGAAAGTTACTGAGAAGTTAAGAAAAGCTTGACTTTGAAGATAAAACCAGGGTTCTTTAAACCATTTTTAGCAATAGGGAATTTCACTTGAAGTAAGTCATGAGTGTTCATAGGCAATGAAGACAACCAGAAAAATAGGATAAGCAAAAGTAAGAGTTTTGAATTGACTACAGGAAATGAATCTTTGAAGTACTATAAGTGTCTAATATTTCATTTTATTATTCTCTTATTTTATTAGCACTAACATTGCATTGTACATTCGGATAGCATTTATTTAAGCACGTTCTTTTCTAGAATTGTTACTGGGATATATTCCAAGGATGATAGTGACCATATTTTCAAGTTTTCACTAGTTATATCTGCATAAACCAATGGTATTGGCAAAGTTAATATGAAAAGTCAAGAAATCATATGCAAAAGTAATATAACCATATCACATTATTTGCAGCTTTGTATATTGGTTCCTGAATCGCATCAGTGTGCACTTGCCATTAAACTGGTAACAAACCCAAATCGAAATGACAGGATTTGAATGGTTATTGTTTTAGGGAATGCCTCTAATTTTACAAAAATGTTCTGATACATTGCCCACTTAAAAAAAAACAGTATCTTCCCTGTTGATAATTTAACATCCTTAGAAACCTACCAATGTGAAACTATTAAATGGTTCAGCGTAGTTTGTTTATTGCATTTTTAGTGATTATATATCTGGTTGGTTATTCTTGCTTGCTTATGGCAATAAAACTACTTTTAGCTATAGTAATTAAACTGTGGCAGCTTACTCTGAAAACACCAATGACTATGTTTCAAAGCAATAAAGAAATAGACATTTTATTATGCTGTTTGAATGTCGGAAACCAGCACCACTGCGTCACTAATGTTTTCAACGATTTACTGATAATTGAATGTACTGGTTCGTGAATATTTCTGCACTTCAATGCAAGTGAATGTTAGGTCATAAGGTCATGTGATAGGAGTAGAATTAGGCCATTTGGCCCATCAAGTCTACTCCGCCATTCAATCATGGACGATCTATCTCTTCCTCCTAACCCAATTCTTCTGCCTTCTCCCCATAACTTCTGACACCTGTACTAATCAAGAATCTATCTATCTCTGCCGTAAAAATATCCACTGTCTTGACCTCCACAGCCTTCTGTGCTAAAGAATCCCACAGATTCAACACCCTGTGACTAAAGAAATTTATCCAAATCTCCTTCATGAAAGAACGTCCTTTAATTCTGAGGCGATGACCTCTAGTTCTCTCCCACTAGTGGAAACATCCTCTCCACGTCCACTCTATCCAAGCCTTTCACTATTCGGTATGTTTCAATGAGGTTCCCCCTCATTCTTCTAAACTCCAGCAAGTACATGGCCAGTGCCGACAAACGCTCATTATAGGTTAACCTGCTCATTCCTGGGATCATTCTTGTAAACCACCTCTGGACCGTCTCCAGAGCCAGCGCTTGCAGTGCCGGAGACCCGGGTTCCATCTCGACTACGGGTGCTGTTTGTAAGGAGTTTGTACGTTCTCCCTGTGACCACGTGGATAATCTGTTTCCTCCCACACTCCAAAGACGTACAGATTTGTAGGTTAATTGGTTTGGTATAAGTGTAAATTGTCCTTAGTGTGTGTAAGATAGTGTTAGTGTGCGGGGATTGCTAGTCAGTGCGGACTCGGTGGGCCGAAGGGCCTGTTTCCGTGCTGTAGCTCTTAACTAAACTAAATTTAGTATTTTGTTTATGATGACAGGAGTTGAATACCATCAAATTAAATAAAACCTTGTTACTCTAATCCAGCATGGACTAATTTAAGAAAAATATTCACGTTATAAACCGGTGATACATTGTGTGATTACTTATTTTAATTGTATATAATAAAATATATAAAGGTTGATAAGTAAAAAATAAATTTTCTTTAGTTAGATATTGTTGTTCCTTTATTTCACCTTGCATAGCTGTGTTTTTCTTTTCTTATTCCCTCCTTTCTTAACATTCTTCTCTTTTGATATTTCCACATTCCCTCTACTGTTTTGCATCCCACTGCCTCTACCATATTCCTTAATTTTCTTCTCACTGACCTACTTTACATTGCTCTCCCCTTTCCAACGCCATGATCTCTGTAGTCAATTACCTGTGCATGACTATTTTCGCACATGCACATTCCCTTGCTTGCCCAGGTTGTCCGCCTCTGTACCTCTTCCATGCCAACAGCCACATTCATAGACACCCTCCAAACTCGATACATGCCCTTCTCTTCTTCCCCTTATCAATTCCTGCATTTGCTATCCTCATTCCCCTTTTTTTCTAGCCTTTTATTACCTTAATTTCCCTGCCCAAACCCGTTACCTGTGTCTTTCTGCACCACATTATCGTACACTACCTTACCTTCAACTGCCCTGCTTCCCCCAATTTATAAAGGGAAATAAGGGAAATTAAAGATGTGGGCCTCTTAGATCAATTGCCATCCACTGTTTCCATTGTCAAGCAAGGTGTAGAGTCTGACAGACATCGAATGGTAACTGTCTATTTGTATGATTTGATAATTTCCTTGTGTACCTTCCTTTTTTCCTTTTCCAATTTAGTAAAGTTGGAGTTTGAATTCAAAAAAATATTTAATATGTAATTTCAGTGTTCTTTCAATTGATGCCTTTCAGTGCTTTTCTGGGAATTTGAAAATATTCAATTTTACTTTAATCTTTACTACTGATTTTTTTCCCCCAAAAGCAAATTGATGAAAGGGCATCCAGATGACATAAAACGAAAGATAAGATATTGAAAAATAATAATTACAATGCATGGTTTTGTTTTGGGAGCTCTATTCACCCTCTATTTTATGCTCATTAAGATTCCATCTGTTCTATCCATATTTGGGTTTTTTTGAGGAACTGCTGCTATCATTAAAGTTTAAAGCTAATGCAAAAACCTTTAATTTACAAGAACAAGTCAACCCACGTATATATTATGTAAACAGAAATGCTCTAGTTTGTACTTGTCAGCAGCCACAGTCTTTGCCGCAGTGGAAACATTCTGATGATGTGTATTTTTTCATGGTGCCTATATGTACTTTAGATTGGCTATTAAGGAAGCAATTTGGGATTTAAACCATTTTTTTCAGTTGGGTTAGGAACTGCTAGATAAGAATATTTTGGAATTATATGCCCTAAAACTATAGTTAAGCTTTATGCAGCATACTTTTACTTTAATTATAATTTATGTTATTTTATTAAAAAGACTTGAGGCTTGTGTGTAACTTTGTTATGCCAAAATATGGTGATTTACTATTAAATTAATGTACCACTGTGACATTTTTGCTAGTTTGGGTGATAAATTAAACTAACCCTACCCATTGCCAAAAATATTCAAGACCTATCTGGTTTCAGAATGAGACATCCGAGTGAATCTTTACACTTAAGCAACTTATGACCCGAGAAGTGGGTGATCTTTCATTTAGTCACAAGACGGTACAGTGATGTTATGAAGGTAATCTTAATGAATGTCTAATGTCTTAATTATTTTATCTCTATCTTCTGTGGTTATCTTGTATGAACTAGATTTTAGTTCAGCATATCTTTGGTCACAGCATTCGGGTCAGTAATGGGGAAGTTGAGCTGAGCCAGACTGTAATAAATGTTTTGTCTAACAACGTTTCATTTGATCACTGTTTCCCAGTCATGCTTTGGTTCTAGTTCACAGCACTCCTTTTGCTTTAATGCAAACTTTTGATCTGGTTGTTGTTATTATTGTTTACATCATTATTAGATTAAATAATCAAATTATTCAGTTTTTAATTGCAATTAAGTTTTCTCTTTCCTTCAGTCCTAGTATGTCAGCAATAGATCAATCTTTTGATCTTTCCAACCCTTTATTTGTGTAGTATGTTAGTGACTGGTTTTAAGCAGTTGAAAACATGTTGACTGCGTTTAAGAAAGATTAAAGTGATTTTAATTACTGTGTACCTGACTATTAAAGAGCTTGCTTATTGTATTATTTTTGCTATGTCCAGCTGATAACTAATTTTGAACTTGTGTCATTTGATTCCAGGTTCCCAAAATGCAGATAAACTATTGCAAATTCTGCAACTAAATATAAATTACTTCTTCCCTGATCTGTTTTTAGCTGGCCTGTAGATGGAAATATTTCACAATGCTGTCAATTGTAGGTCCACAGTGCTTCACATGTTTTGCAGATGAAATACTTTTATAGGTCTTTTTTTTTTTTAAGATGTCAACCAGGAAACATGTAGTCATCTATGCAAAACTTTGTCAGTATTTTCCTTTTATCACATATTAATTTTAAAGTCAGCAATGAGCTAATTTATTTAGCAGTTCCTATAAATGGGGAGCCGCAAAGTCAGATTTTCATTAAAATAGCCACTTCCTTTCGGCAAACTGGAGTTATTTTAAATGGTTGTAAATCTCTGGCCTGTTTCAAGGTTGTTCATCAATGAAAGAATTTAAAACCAAATAACTATTGGAAAATGTTCCTTAGTTTGTAAAGCTTGTGAACATTTTTGCAAACTTCACATTTTTGGAGAATGTCCTTTTTATTTTTAAAACATATTATTTTAAACATTGATTAATTAACAGTAGACCAAAGAACAGATTGTCTTGAACTGTTGCATCAATATTGTTTGCAATTGTCTTTTTGTCTTGGTTCCATACATACACTGCGCAAGAAAAATTATCCCATTTTGACAAATGGCTGTACTAAATTTTGGCTTCGAATTAAAAAAAAACATTTCCAGATAAAGCAGAATTTGGTGTGGTTTCAATTGAAAATATGTCACATGGAGTGCTGGCTGTATTAATTACAAAGGCCAGGTTTTACATCAGCATGCAAATGTGATTGATTAAATTCATAAAATAGTTTTTCAATTAACCCAGAAAAATAGCCCAGAGTTAATTATTGGTATTAACTGTTGCCATGAAGGAGTGGGTGGACTTCATTTATTTTAGTAAAGGGAGGTACAGCAGGACTCCTTATTTATGTATAATACACATCCTTTGCCATGTAGGAAATCCATTTTTGTTCTCTCATGCCCTGAAATGCTACATGTGCTGGATGTTTTGCTGACGAGAACTCATACTCCTGAATTCACTCCTTGAAAATAAATAGTATCACTATTAATATCACAAATAGTATCACAAATAGTACATTCACAGGTTATGTTTTATGTGGATAGGTATACAGGGAAATGGTAATCCAAATAGCTTAAGCGAATGAAGTTGGAAATGGAAAGAATCATGAGGAAAGTAGTGAAGGAGTATCTTTGAGTCCGACTTAAAAAAAAAGTCTGGGCTGTCTCTGAGCTCATTCAAGTCATTTACCAGTAACTAAAACCCCAATTCCCCATTCACCCATAGTCACACCCCCTATGTTCCCTCTGTCAATTCCCAGTCAGCATCTCTTTTGCCAGATTCCAATAACAAAAGGCACCATATTCCAAGCCAGGAATTAATAAATTAAATTGTGCCATTTTGCACACAAAAGAATAATGCGTATAATTATCCTTGCTTATCCTTTTTTGTGTATTCTCTACTGTGGCCTTGCCTATCATAGTGCTCTGTTATAGTGCTACCTGAGTACCGGTAATTAGAATTAGAAAGACTGTTCACCTTCAGTGTAGGGGATTGCTGATGTGATGGAGGATGATGTTGAGCACCCTAGGGTCCAGAAGGCCTGTTTCAGATCTTGCTGACTCTTCTTGTTCAGCAGGCAGCAGCTGCTTGTGCTGATGTCGAAGCTGCAACATAATTTGCTGCCACTTCTATGCTTCAAGCTATGTACAAGGTCATAGTTGATACCAGATCCATCTTAGCTGATTGATATAGGGGAAGGTCTTACAACCCTGTGTTCAATGTGCCAACTGTGTAATTGTGCACAGTCATTAAATGTAAGTAATCCATCGGCATTCTCATTTGAATTCTGTGTAGTTGAAAGTGTGAAAGCTCTCCTTTGGAGAAGCTGGCATACACACTAACCTTGCTTTCTGCCCTGGCTGTATAGCAGTAAAGTCTGGTGTCTTACCACAGGCAGCTCCTGCTTCTAATTTATCTACAATGTCAGCATCTTTGTTGGTGGCTGCGAGTTTGAATTAGATCGATAGAATGTGTTTTTCATCATTGTTTGCTCTGTCTCCACTTCTTGGCCAGTTTGCGGATCTTAGGCATTTGCAATTAAGTTAGAAAATAGAATGAAACAGAACAGCAACAGGCCCTTTGGCCCACAGTATCTGTGCCGAACATGATGCCAAATTAAATGAATCCCCTCCGCCTGCGTGTGACCAATGTGCTTACATAAAAGCTTCTTAAGTTCTGCTTCCAACCGTGGCAGCACGTTCTAAGTACCCCCTCTGACCTCAAGCTGTGCCCATTAGTCTTTAACATTTCCACCCTGGGGGGAAAAAAGTTCTGACTGTCTACTCTATTTATGCGTCTCATAATTTTATATCCTCCTATAAGGTCTTCCGTCAACCTCCAACACTCCAGAGAAAACAATCCTTTTGTCCAACCTTTCCTTATAACTAATACCCGTTAATCCAGGGAGCATTCTGATAAACATGTGTACGAAGGAACTGCAGATGGTTTAAACTGAAGATAGATATAAAAAAGCTGGAGTAACTCAGCAGGACAGGTAGCATTTCTGAAGAGAAGGAATGGGTGAAGTTTCGGGTCGAGACCCATCTTCGAGACCCAGTATGAAGAAGCGTCTCGACCCAAAATGTCACCCATTCCTTCTCTCCAGAGATGCTGCCTGTCTCGCTGAGTTACTCCAGGTTTTTGTCTATATTCTGATAAACATCTTCTGCACCATCCCCTAAACTTCCACATCCTTCCTGTAATGGGTCAAGCAGAACTGCACTCAATACTCCAAATGCGGATGATGTTTTGGGTCGGAATCCTTCTTCAGTCTGAAGAAGGATCCCAACCTGAAATGTCACCCATCCTTTTTTCTCCAGAGATGCTGCCTGACCCATTGAGTTATTCCAGGGCTGCCAACTCTCATGCATTGAGCATGAGAATCATGCATTTCGCCAAATTCTCACGGTCTCACGCTGATCACAAATTTCTCACGCTCTGTCGTGAGAAATTCTGTGATCAACGAAAACTTCAAAACTCATATCAACTGCATGGGCCGCGGGTGTGTTTTTAAAATTTTTTAAAAATTTTTGTTAGAAGCAATTGTACAAAAAAGAAATGATCGACATAAGTTATACAATTTTCGTACAGCTTCAGTTTTTAACATATTATAATCTAATAACTAGATAGAAAAAGGATAAAAGGGGAAAGAAAGAAGAAAAGAAAATTAAAAAAGTAAAGAGAAAAAAACCCCCCAAAAAAACCCAAAACTAGCAAACGTGTAAAAGAAGCGGAGATATATCCCTGCCCTTCCGTACGCCCGCTCACCCAGCCCTACCATCAGTTTTGAGTTTGTGTTCAACCATTTTGTCGTTGAAGAAATTCAATAAAGGGAGACCATGTTTTTGAAAATTGATCTGGTTTGTTAGTCAAGACAAACCTTATTTTTTCTAGATGTAGTTGGACCGCGGGTGTTGGAGAGCTGGGGCTGAGGGACGGATGGAAGCAGAAGCTGCGGCAGGGACAGATGCGGATGGGGAGCCGGGGCTGGCGAGTGTTTGCCGGGCTGGCGAGTTGTTCGCTGCAGCTCCGGCCATGGAGCAGCCTCAGTGCAAGAGTCCCGGGCCGTCGGAGGTGTCGGAAGCATTGCGCCACTGCCGTGAGAGTCCCTGTGCCGAATTCCCCCAGGTGACCGGCATGGATCAGGCTGCGGCTCGTGCATCCTGGAGGACAACCAGTGGCTACTGGATTCCGAGCACTGGGTAGAAACGGTGGAAGATAGTGGGCTTCATATGGCAGCGGTTGGAGAAAGCATCCTGCTTGCCTGCTAGATTTTCACTTACTGTAACTGCAGGAAAATGTTCACGATGTTGGGGGAGTTCAGAACCAAGGGTCACAGTTTAAAAATAAAGGGAAGGCTAGTTAGGACTGAGATGAGGACAAACTTTCTTCACCCAGAGAGTTTTGAATCTGTGGAATTCTCTGCCACAGAAGGCAATGGAGGCCAATTCACTGGATGTTTTCAAGAGAGTTACATTTAGCTCTCGGGGCTAGCGAAATCAAGGGAAATGGGGAAAAAACAGGAAAGAGGTACTGATTTTAGATGAACAGCCATGATCATATTGAATGGCAGTGCTGGCTCGAAGGGCCGAATGGCCTATTCCTGCACATATTTTGTATGTTTCTACACTTGAGTTTATGGCAATAAAACTTGACCACTTGTTTTGAAGCATTCATGCATGGTGGAGGTATAATGTAGTCATGGAGTGATACAGTGTGAAAACAGGCCCTTCGACGCAAATTGCCCACACTCACCAACAAACCTGTCCTATCCATGTATCAGTCTAACTGTTTCTTAAATTTTGGGATAGTCCCTGCCTCAACTACCTCCTCTGGCAGCTTGTTCCATACACCCACCACCCTTTGTGTGGAAAAAGTTACCCCTTAAAAAGATACCTCTTAAAAATACTTCAAACAAAAAACATTGAAATCATACGTCTACAATGCACTAAAACATGATTTTAATACATCAAATTTCAAAAAGTTCCTACTGTGGGAGGGGGGACACCGTCCTCCCACCACTCAGTTGCTCTACTGCCTTGCCGGGTACCCCCTAGGCCAGTGATCAGTGATCGCTCAGCCTCCCACTTTCAAAAATGCTCCGTGGCCCCTGGTTCAGACAGAGAGCACTGCTAGATGTGAGCGGGGAACTAAGGCTATCCGTGATGTCTGGATCCCAATGCTCAGCGCTTCGTGTTTCGGAGTTGGCTAATGTTATTGACTTGTAATTAACCTGATTTGTAATTAGTTAACAAAACCTTAATTCACTTGCATTCATCCCCCCCATCCCTCCCCCGCCTTCCCTCCCCTCCTTCCTCCCCCCCTTTCCCCCTCCACCCCCCCACCCTCTCCCATCCCTCTTCTTTCACCAGTTGTTACAGTACCTGACTCAACTATCCCCTCTGGCAGCTCATTCTATATATCCACCATCCTCCGTGCATCTCATGTTCCTATTATTTTTTTTCCCTCTCACCTTAAACCTATGTCTTCTGGTTCTTGGTTCCCCAACTCTAGGTAAAACACTCTGTTCATCTACCCTAACTATTCCCTTGATGTTCACTGCACTTTTTCTAGCTTAACATCTTTCCTGCAGCAGATGACCAAAACTGAACGCATTACTTAAAATGTGGCCTTCCCTATGTCTTGTCAACTGACCCAGCGTCCCACCTTCTATACTCAATACCATGATTAATAGTAAGATTAAATGAGGACTTACCAGTTTGAAGTTTGATCTTTATTTTATGGGGAGTTATGATGAGGGATTACGTGAATACCCCGCCAGCACGCATGCGCGACATTCTTCAAAGCAGTGGTGTGAAATCACAGATACCAGAGTAGACTAATATAGTAAGATAAGAGAGAACTTTCATACCAGTTGAACTTTATAATAGAGGGTTTTGGGAGCGGAGGGCACGTAATTCCTCATCGTAACTCCTTGTAAAATAAAGATCAAAATTCAAACTGATAAGTTCTCATTTAATCTTACTATTTTACTTCGGAGTCACGTGAGTGACTACATGAAGATTTCAAAGCTGTGATTTCATGCCCTGGAACGAGTCCATGCTCACACACTGCCATGCTAGAAAAGGAGGATGAACGTATTTCAGACATCACACTGTGCTGAAAAACAAAGAATGTATTTATTCATACCAAAATAATATATCCCCACATTGGGTAATTTATTTTACAGAACTCAAAATGTTTCCTGCAAATGTGTCAGGAGCGGCCACGGGTTTATTATAAAAGTGTTGAAAAGTCTGTTCATTGTTCCAACCCGCTGTGGCCAGGATGTGATCCATAGGAACTTCCATCATCCTAGCCGCCGATGTAGATGCAGCCCTGGTGGAGTGAGATTTGAAAACATTAGTATCCACCCCCGCTGCATCTAATACCACCCTTAACCATCTGGATATGGTGTGCACCGTGACTTTATGGTGAGCGCGTTTATGGCTTATGAGTAAAGCTCTCTCCGTGCCCCTAAGAGTCTTAGTGACTTCTATATATTGTAAAATAAGTGTCACAATGCAGAGTCGACTATCTGCAGGATAGGCCAGAAATTCTAATTTTTGGCCAGAGCAACCGGGTCGGTCTTGTTTAAGTAACCCCTGTATAAGAAAGGTTATTTTGCCATTTGTGATATACATGGCGTCCATACTTAATTTGTGTAAGGACTGGACCCATTGTGCTGATACAAGTGCCATAATCATTACCATCTTGTATGTAAGTTTGTCCAAGGTGAGCCCTGTTATGGGTGTCCATCCTCGTAACATAGTTAAAACTATGCTTATGTCCCATGTATGGGTGTATCTGGGCCTGGGGGGATTAGAGTTAAATATACCCCTTATTAGTTTAGATACTAGTGGGTGTGATCCTATAGCCAGGTGATCACTCCCTCTGCCCAGATAATTAGATAGGGCACTCCTTGCACAATTAATGGCACTGTAACTCAATCCTTCATCGAAATGAAGGGTAGCCAGAAACTCCAGCACTTCAGTGATGGTGGCTGAGTCATATGTAGTGTTCGTCCTGGTGCAGAACACTTCCCATTTCCTGACATATGTCAGGTACTTTCTTCTGGTGGACTCCCTGCACGACGCTGAGATGGCATTGATCGTTCTGTCGGAGAGTCCGTATCCCAGAAATGGCCTGTTCAGAATCTGCAAATTAGCAAATTCATGCAGTCATGGCACGGATGACTATCCCCTGTAACGGGATGTACCAACAAACTCGGCCGTTTGTTTATCCGGATGCAGGGTTCTGAGGCCATCTTTTGTACTGCTGGGAACCATGGTTGGGTAGGCCAGTCGAGAACAACCAAAATACCTGTTGCAGAGTCTTGTTTAATTTTCTGCAAGACCCGACTGATGAGGCAGAAGGGGGGAAATGCATAGCAAAACAAATCCCCCCAATGCAGCGAGAAAGCGTCCATCGCTGCTGCCCCTGGGTCTGGTTCCCAAGCAACATATGTTGGTAGTTGGTGAGTCTGGATGCAAAAAGGTCGATATCTGGTTCCCATAACGTTCTATAATATCTGTAAACACTTTCCGATCCAACATCCATTCTATGTTGTCGTTGAATTTGCATGACCTGGTGTCTGCCACTGTATTTAGCTTACCTGGAAGGTAAGTGGCTGAGATCCAAATCTCTCTTTCCAGACACCAGTGCCAGATATTATTAGCCAATTCATCACATGATATCAACTTTATTCCACCCATATGATTAATATAAGCCACCACTGTGGTATTGTCCATTTGGAACCTTACATGCAACTGGTGCATATCTGAACAGTAGGCCCTGAGTCGATGAAATGCTCCCAGCATTTCTAGATAATTAATCCCTAGTGCTTTAAACAGAGTTAAATCTTGGGCACTCCATCTGGCACCACAACTAGTGGTGGTACTAGTTGCTCCCCAACTTTTTGCACTGGCATCAGTCTGTAATGTAACTGAGGGATTCATGATAGCGATGGGGTTAGAACAAAGCGGAGCATTTTCTATCCACCAGTTTAATTCTGATTTTGCTTTCCCTGGTAGTTTCATAGGCCTATCAAAATGTCCTGCATGATTTTTGAGAGCTAAGATTTTTGCTCTTTGAAGGTTTTGATAAAATTGTGCTCTTTGAAGGTCCAAATTGTGCTGCTGGGAACGCAGCCACCAATTTCCCAATCACTCTGGGTACTTGCCGAATGGATGGTTCCCTGATGCCAGTGAGGCTTCTGCATGCTTCTATCAAGTCCATCACTTTGTTAGGTGGCAAGGTGATAGACATTTGCACAGAGTCAATAGTGAACCCAAATAATCCATGGTAGTGGAGGATTCCAATTTTGATTTATCTGGATGTATGATAAATCCCAGCTTTTGAAAAATATGTTTTGTGGCTGATACTGCCAATGTAGCCATCTCCAAATTCTCACCTACAATGAGAATATCATCAAGGTAAGCCATAGCGATATGGTTGTGTTCCCTTAAATAAGCTGAAGCTGGTTTTAATAATTTTGTAAACAGCCTGGGTGCTGATGACAACCCGTTGGATAAGGCTTTATACTGCCATAGCTGTCCCATCCAGACAAATTTCAGGTATTTACGATGATCCTTGTGTATTGGTACTGACTAGTATGCATCTTTAAGATCGATGCAAGCCATGTAGTACCTATCAGAAATTAGCTGTTTAGTTGTGACAAACGTGTCCATTTTGAAATGGACATACTGAACGGAAGTATTTAGTTTGGTCAAATCTATAATGATGCGGCAACCGCCATCTTTTTTGTTTTTTGTAAATATATTTGATACGAACTCTTGAGATTCTCTGATTGTCTTCTCAATTACCCCTTTTGTGTTTAGTCTTAACAGCTCAGCATGGTCTGCTGTTCTTTCTTTTTGTGAAAGTATGAACTTCCGGCTAGGTGTATGCTGAACTGGGATGGGGAGTTTGTATACAAATTCAATCTTATAACCCTGAATACTTTTGAGTATGTAAGGATCAGAGGTAAAATTGCACTACACATGATGAAACAAGTGCAACCGTCCACCAACTTTTGATGAATCTAAGCATGCAATGTTTTTGAGGGAACCAGACCCACCTACCTCCATGGTTACCGCCGGTGTTGTGTGGGTTGTCTCTGCCCTTGTTTCTTCAGTTGTTGTGTTGCTGCGTTGTGGGGTTGGTGCATTTTCCAGGAAGGCCGGGCTGGGTCATGGTCTAAAAAAGACCACTGTGCAGGTGGGCCGGCCTTCGAGCTTTCACCACCAGATGGTCTTTCATAGTACCGTTGTCTGGTGGATGTGTAGGGGTGCTGCCGCTGCTGATAGTGGGTTTTTGAGGTGCATGGTACCTTGATCAGGCCTATAGCCTTGGCCTCCTCATCCAGGTCTTTCACCTGCTTCGGGAGGTTGTCCCCAAACAGCAGATTAGGCGGCTGAGTGCTACTGGTCCTGCATAATCCCGCTAATTTGGGATTAAGTGCAGGCTTGATGATGCTCTTTCTGTAACTGTTAATCTCAAACTGAGTATTGCACAGTAATGCTAAAGCATCTTGTAGCTCTTCAGGCAAATCAACCCCAACAGCTGTCCTGGTCACTGCTGTGATTCCAGCAGCCAGCAGTTTAAGGATCCTCTGGAGCTTCACCTCCTGGCTCCTTATAGAAGGACTCATGTTGCCCCAGATGGGGTTGGTGAGTGCTGGTACATTAAGAGAGTTACAGTTCTCTGGAGCGAGATATTTCTCAGCCATAGTATTAATGGCTTGCTCCTGCAGCTGGTTTGTGGCCATGTAATTTATACTGGCTGCCAGCTTTGGGTGTATCGGCAGTCCTTTTTGTGTTGGTACAGCATGTTTGTTTACCATGCCCAACAATTCTTCTGGCACCCCTAACACAGTTGGTTGTTCAGCCATTGCCCCTTCTTCAGGGTCAGCCCAGCTCTGACCCCTAATGCTCCCCTGCGAAAAGGGTGAGACATTTGGCAGTCCTTGAAAGAAACCCACCGTGACTCTGCCCCTGCCTAAGCAGGTCACGCTGGAGCAACTGCTCCACCAACCGCTCCATGCGGGAAAGACGCCCGCCGTCGCTATCTGCGAACGGGGTGTCTTCGGGTCCGGACCCAGCCGAGTCAACGGTCCCGTCCGACTTCCGGGTGGTTTTGCCGCCCGACCGCGGCGCACCTGCGGTCTGTATCAGCGAGAAGTCGGGAGCTGCTGGTAACATCTGCAGCTCTGGAGTAACGGCACGCTGCTGGCTGCTTTCCATAGCAGCAGATTTGGCCGCTGCTCTCTTGGATTTGCGCAACTCCATAGTGCTTTTCCTCTGAAAAACAAAATACACCCAGTCGCACACGCTCACCAGACTCGTGAGACTTACCTTCAGTAAGTTTTTAAACTTACGCTGGAGGAGCGGCGCTCCTCGCGACTGTCACTTCTTCGACGATATGTCGCGCATGCGTGCTGGCTCACGTTACTCCGAAGTAAAATTAAGACCAATGTGTTAAAAGTCTTCATGATTACCCAATTTTTCTACGACACCATTTTCTAAGAACTATGCACCTGCACTGCTAGATCCCACTACTCTACAACACTCCCCAGAATCCTGCCATTCACTGTGAAGGTCCTGCCCTATTTGACTTCCCAAATGCAACACTTAACATTTATCTGCATTAAACTCCATTAATCATTCCTCAACGCACTTGCCCAACTGATCAAAATCCTGCTGTAATTTTTGAAAAACATCTTCGCTGTTTAAAATACCACACGCTTTAAGGTCATCCACAAACTTACTAATCATGCCTTGTACATTCTCATCCAAATCATTGATATAAACCACAAGCAACAATAGCCCCAACACTGATCCCTGAGGCACAACACTAGTCATAGGTCTCCATTCTCACAAACAACCTCCCACCATCACCCTCTGCTTCCTTCTACAATGACTATTCTCTATCCAGTCTGCTAGTTCTCCCATGCGATGTGACCTTCCAGAGCAGCCATCCATGCAGAACCTTCTGAAATGCATGCTGAACTCCATTTAGACAATGTCTATGGCTCTGCGTTTATCATCCTTTTTGATTACTTCAAAAAAAACTTGATCAGATTTGTGAGACATGATCTTCCACCTACAAAACTTTATAACAAGAGGAATCGAATATAGTAGCAAAGAGGTCCTTCTGCAGTTGTACAGAGCCCTAGTGAGACCACACCTGGAGTATTGTGCGCAGTTTTGGTCCCCTAATTTGAGGAAGGACATTGTTGCTATTGAAGGAGTGCAGCGTAGGTTTACAAGGTTAATTCCCGGGATGGCGGGACTGGCATATGCTGAGAGAATGGAGCAGCTGGGCTTGTACACTGGGGAGTTTAGAAGGATGAGAAGGGATCTCATTGAAACATATAAGATTGTTAAGGGCATGGACATGCTAGAGGCATGGACATGCTAGAGGCATGGACATGCTAGAGGCATGTCCCCGATCTTGGGGGAGACCAGAACCAGGAGCCACAGTTTAAGAATAAGGAGTAAGCCATTTAGAACGGAGATGAGAATACACTTTTTCTCACAGAGAGTGGTGAGTCTGTAGGATTCTCTGCCTTTGAGGGCGGTGGAGGCAGGTTCTCTGGATGCTTTCGAGAGAGCTAGATAGGGCTCTTAAAAATAGCGGAGTCAGGGAATATGGGGAGAAGGCAGGAACGGGGTATTGATTGGGGATGATTACCCATGATCACATTGAATGGCGGTGCTGGCTCGAAGGGCCGAATGGCCTACTCCTGCACCTATTGTCTATTGTCTAAAACTACGTTGACTAATCGTAATAAGTTAATGAGTTCATAAGTGATTGGAACAGACTTAGGCCATTCAGCCCATCAAGTCCACTCTGCCATTCAATCGTGGCTGATCTATCTTTCCCTCAACCCCATTCTGCTGCCTTCTCCGCATAACCCCTGACACCCGTCTTAATCAAGAATGAACCCCTGTCTATCCAAATGCATATATATCTTATCCCTCAGAATCTTCTCCAGTAATGTGCCTACTGCAGATGTTAGATTTGCAGGAAGAACGCACAAACTCCGCACAGACAACACACGTAGTCAGGATCGAACCTGGTTCTTTAGCCCTGTAAGGCAGCAACTCTACTGCTGTGCCACCATGCTGCCCCTAAACGGCAATAAGGAACTCTATCCTTACCAAGATTAGATTGAGGTACATGTTTTAATACAGTAGTCTTTTTGGTACTTATTGAAGTGCAGTGTGCCTTCTACAGAAACAACCGGAAAAGCTATTTTTACCAAAAGGTACTGGTTGCAATTTTACATTGAATTAATACTCGCTTTACTCCCTTCTCCAACTAATATATATTGCACTACTTCCTTACTGATGTAATATGCAGGCATTTCATTAAAGTGTATGTTCTACCAATTAACCAGACTTTAAGATGCATGAGAGTATTGGAAACACTCTGACTGCAACACCTGCAGCGACAGATATGATAACTCACAAAACATTGGGAATGTTTTTTTTGCACATTCAGCTTAAAGTAACAACATTTCAAAGGGTTGTAAAAATGCAGGTTGAATAATAATATTTCAAAATGAGTGTACAAACATATGATGGTAAAGATGTGTTGGTCCGTTGGAGAAAAAAGCTGGAAATAGATTAATGAACATCAGAATGATGGGTCAGTGGAATAATCTGAGAAATCAAGCAGTGCACAATCTTTCTCTTGATTTTATACTGTACCTATTAAGTTCAGCTTGACAATAATCAAAGATGAAAGGAAACTATAGAGGCGGATAATAAAAAAATTGTTAACCATGAGTGTGATTTACTTTCAATTGATTGTTTTCAGCCTTCAGCAAAGAAAGTACCGGTTGTTGCATCTTCTCAGGAGCCAACTAAATCTGATCCGGACACCAAACCTAAGGGTGAGTATAATAATAGAGAATTACGTATTATTTTCTTGGTGATAATGTAATGAGAAATGTTTCAGCCAACCTTACATTGTCAATTAATAACTTTTCAAATCCTAAAGGCTTTTGAAAAATATATTCTAATTTTAAAAGCATTTGGTGAAAAGCCAAAATCACTAAACTTGTTGATTTTTCTTAATGATTTCATGTATAAACCCCGGCAGATCACAAGCTTTGAACATGGATTTGCAGATGATCTAATTGAAGTGTTTCCATGTGCAGTTGGATAGTTTAAAATTGGATGACCTTTCCTTGACATAATTTTATTGAAGGATTGTGTTGATAGTTAAGTTTCTTAAGTGGATAGCAGAATTTATTCTTAAAAGCATTTTACTGCCATGTGTTTTTTGGGCAGTGTATCTTAGTAGCAATGCGCCTTTTAGTTCAAACAATTCATGCCACTATTCATTAAACTTCCTCTTATCTTTCCTCATCTATTCCTCACGCTATTCCTCCCACACTTGTGCTCATCCGGTTTTCCTCACACCATTCATTTCAATCACTCTCTGTGATAATGCACTCCACTTTCTCCTCTTAGCATAAAGACTTTTTTTCTAAATTCCTTGTATTCCTTATGCGCTCCATTTTTTTGTTTTACTCCACAAGCGGAAATACCCCCGCAGCATCTACCTTAAACTTTTCAACGTTTTGAAGATTTCTGCTAGATCACCTATCAATTGCCTTGTCTCAGCAGTATAACAGTGATGATGCATATTCATAATTATGGGAAGGAAAGCTTCCAAAAGATGCAAAGTTAAATTCAATGTTCAAATAAGTTCTATTCTATGAATGTGCCGTTGCTCAATATAATTTTTTGTACCATTACTGTATGCTTGGTTTATTCTCACTGGCTATTTTTATAATTCTTGTCTTAATTAAATTATTGTGATTGAGCATTTATGGTGACAAAAATGTTTAAATTCTTGCCACAGGTAAGTAACTTTAGTGTGCAGGAAGGAACTGCAGATGCTGGTTTAAACCGAAGATAGACACAAAAAGCTGGAGTAACTCAGCGGGACAGGCAGCATCTCTGGACAAAGGAATGGGTGACGTTTTGGGTTGAGACCCTTCTTCAGAATTTTAGTCCTGCACTATCCTATCACTTATTGCTCTACCGCTTCCAACGATGATCTCAGCTGTTACCTTCAGTAATCCATCGGTCACGCATAGCAAATGAAATATTTAAGGAAATAATTATATATGTCATTACCTCAACAAGCTGATAGATTTACTGATTCACTGTTACTTTTGCCTTGAAGGTAAGGAATATTGCAAAGTGTTATTTCCATATGAAGCACAGAATGAAGATGAGCTGACAATCAAAGAAGGAGAGATTGTAGCTATTATAAACAAGGTATGAGGATATTTATATATTTAACATTTATAACCTAAATCTTTTCCTTCCTTCTATCCTTTGTTTGGTGAGATAGATAGTTGAGAGAAGAGTTAAGAGCATAGCATTTCTGTTACTGTGCTGGTAACGTAGAGACCTGTACTGATTACCATCATGTCAGCTGGACAAATTAAACTTTGATTAATTAACTTCAACTGGAATAAATTATTTGAATGAGAATCTATGATCTTAAAATGTGAATTGTTGTAAAAAGCTATCACTGCTTTGGGAAAGAGAAAATCCTGCCCTTGTCCGTTCTGGCTTATTTGTTACTCCATATTCTTAACTGACTCGTAACCATCATTTGAATTGGATCTGTTCTAGAGCAAGCATGTTTGAGCACAAAATACTAAATGCCAATCCTACATTGTATCCTCATTTAAAGAAAACTTGTAAGGGTTTATTGGTATATAGTAATGGTTCATTGAAAAAATATTAAATTTCGTGTCAATTTAGCCTGACTTGTCAAATTTGGTAATCGCCTTTGACTTAATATTGTTGATACAAGTAAATAATACCTACTTCCATGCAAGTACATTTCATTTAGAATACATTTATTTGGAGTGGTAGTGATGCCCGAGAATCTGGATATAAATTTGTCAATGACGCAGAATGTTATTTAAACATATGACAGTATGCGGCCCATTATGCTATATATCTCTCTAGAAGGCCTGTGCCTTTTTTTTTGTCAGCATTAAAGATCCCGATGTGGAAAGAGTTATGCCCTGAATTTGAAAATGTAAAAACTCCATTGGGGAGGGGGGGTTGCGGAATAGAAAGCTGGGAGAGAGTTGGTGCAGGACAAAGCATAGCCAGTAATAGGTAAACATGTGAGCGGGGGTTTGAATGGCAGATTGGTGGATAAAGGCCAGAGATGAAAAAAACAGTTCTCAGCCCAAAAGTGTAAAGTTATGATTTGTAATGTTTGGGGATAGAAAAGTTGCGAATGGTGTAGCACATGTAAGTAATGTAGGGGGAGGGAAGAAACCAGTGCAAGGTCAGCCAGGGTTCAGGGGAGTGGGGGTATAAAGAAAGGGTGGGAAGTGAGGGGGCAGGAATCTTCTTTCTGAGGTCAGACTTAGTTTAGCCCAGGCAAAGGTCAAATTTCTGCCAGTATCTGTAACTTTATTTCCCTGAATATGATTTTCCCTACCCAAGTATTCCCAGTAGATTAATTCCTCTTGAAAGAATTGAGGTCGCATAGTCTTCAGTACAATAGGTTTTCTCCCTCCCACCATGTGAGAATTGTTACATTTGCCATCAGTGTAGATAATTTTTCACTTGCACTCAGATCCAAGATTTTGATTTCTCATTAACTAACTACTGCTCTCTATGCCACTAATATTCACTACCTTGATGTTTCTGCTTCTCTTGGCTCTGAGAATTGCTGGTGAGAGTAGAAGTGTACTCCAAGGCATTTAAAGCACTGATCTCACAGACTGATCGCAGAAAATCTCTCATCACTCTAGGAGGGTTGGAAATCTTTTGTCGTACTAAACAAAGATGAGAATTACTGGATCTAGTTCCAGTTTTTTATTTCTTTTTGGTAGGAATGTGCAGATGCCGGATGGTGGGAAGGAGAAATCAATGGTAAATGGGGAGTTTTTCCAGATAATTTTGTCAAGCTTCTGCCCCCTGATGTTGAAAAAGAGGTAAGTGGCTTTCTGCAATTTTGAAATTTTGGATTTGGGCAGCAGTGGCAACTTAGTTTACTTTTCACAAAATCAGCATAAACTTCTGGAGCTGCTACTAAAGACCAAAAGACCACTAATTACTTATTACATTCATTGCTGCTGTCACCAGTATCTTCCCCTTTTTTGCTCTTTTTCTATTTCATAATTTATAATTAATTAATTAATTAATTAAAACCATTTATTGTACAATGCTATGATGTTAAACACAAATAATCTGTTTTTGAGGCATGATTTGCAAGTGTTTCTGTATTTGCTATTTCCCCCCAAAGCCTCCCTGTAATACCCATTTCAACTTGGTTTTATTTTGGAGGAACAGGGGTACCAAAAAAAAGGCAGCCAGTTAACACCTTCGTAATCTAGCCCATCTAGGGAGCAGGCAGAAAAAAATGATGTTCTCAGCCTGGCAAGATTTCAATAATGCACATCTTTGGGTATTCTGATGTTTGAAGAGACTGTGCATGTTATATCCAAGTAACTCAGTAAACTAGTGAATATATCTTGGATGCTCTTTTATTTTTTCTATTGACACAATACTTGAATGAAATAATGCATGGACATGCAGCTCATGGTTTCATTTTGTAAGAAGTTAATCTGTGCACAATGTATTAAACTTAATCTCCGACCATATACTCAAACATTCCCACAGTGTAGTTACTGTTTGTGTATTCTGTTCACAGATTACACGAGGTGAACCCATATTTAGAGTTTAGACCTTTATTCCAAATTGAGACATTTTTGCAGAGGGAGTATTGAACACTTGTTTGCCATGTGTATTTCATAAATATTTATGCTGGTCTAGTCATAATGTTGCATCTTCTGTGTTAAGGTAACAGTGGTTCCAGTGAGTCATTATCTACTGGTCTTTGGACACAGTGGAGTGGGTATTGTAGTTCTGAAATGAATGTGAGCTTGTCTCTATTAACTTGCTTCTTGTGTTTCTTAGCGACCTAAGAAACCTCCGCCTCCATCAGCTCCAGCTGTGAAACCATTTCCAGGTAATTTTTACTAGTTATAATTTATTATAATAGAGCTAAATACAGTGTACCATTTGTTCCCATTATATGAGGGTCAAGTACACCTAAGTTATGATCCATGGAACTATCCTTTAATTTATAAGCATTGGGACATTACATTTAAATTTAAGATACCAGTGTATAATTACAATCGCTTTGTTGTAGACTATTCGGGTTCTCTCTTTATCGTATGTTAAATTGTTTAATGGTTGATTTTAAAGATATGCAAATTAATAGATTATTTGTGATTTTTTTTTAAGTATGAATGAAGTTTAATCTCTGGCTCTGGGGTTAAATGGGTCCACTGAACACTGATAACCTAATAACATTTTTCTTATCGGGGTGTCGCATGGGCCCCAGTTATGCCTATCTTTTGGTTACATTGAATATTCCTTGTTCCAAACATACCCCGGCACCATTCCTCAATTCTTTCGCCGCCATATCGCCTATCGCTGCTGCCTCCTACACCCAAGAGAACTTGTTGATTTCATCAGCTTAACTACTAACTTCCACCATATTCTCTAATTCACTTAGACTTTCTCTGAGACCTCTATCCTCTTTTTTGATCTCTGTTGACTTCACATTGGACAGGACAACAACTGACCTGTCCTTCAAAATCCACAAACTAATCCTACAAACCCACTGACTCTCACAGCTACCTGGCCCACACCTGCTCCCACCCTGCCTCTTGCAAGGACGCCATCCCTTCTCAATTTTTCTGTCTCTGACACACCTGCTCCCAAGATTAGGCTTTCCTCTGGTGGACACCTGAGATGCCCCCTTTCTTCAGTAAATGTGATTTCCCCTCTGTTGTTGTGGATGGAGCCCTCACTCTTCTCTTTGTCATGCAGTTCTGCTCTTGTTCCCCTTCTCATAATCCATAATATGGATTGAGTTCCCCTGATCCCCACCTTTCATCCCACTGCAACAAACATATCATCTCCGACATTTCTGCCACCTACATGATCCCACCACAATACAAATCCACCTCCACACCACTCTCAGCTTTTCTTGGAGACTACTCTCTCAGCAACACCTTGGTTAACTCATCCCTTCTCACCTAACTTGCCCCCTTCCCAGGCACTGATGTGACCTCCTTTATATCAGCAAGACCAAGTGTATCTGAGGTGACCGTTTCACTGAACACGTGTTTAGCCCGCAAAGGCCTGCTGGAGCTTGTCATTTTAACTCCACTTCCCATTCCCATATCGAACTTCCTGTCAACGACTTCCTCAATTGTCAGAATGAAACTACATGGTAACTGGAAGAACAGCACCTCATATTCCACTTGGGTAGCCTACAACTCAACTGCATGAATGTTGAATTTTCCATTTCAAGTAATATCCCTCTAGGCCATTTCTCTTTCACACACATTTCTCCTACCATCTCCCACCACCTAATTACCCTACTCCTTTCACTTTGTCCATATGCTCATCTCTCATCCCTGTATTCCACATTTCCCTTGTATTTCCCCTCGCCCCCACCACCTTTCACTCTTCCATTCATATCCCATCCATATGTCACCCCTTCTCTCCTTATCTGGCACCCTATTGTCTCCCTTTTATCTCTAGCCTTTGTTATTGACTCTAGCCATCTACCCATCCCACCCTCATCCCCCCCCCCCTTACCCACATCTATTTACCTATCCCTTGCCAGGGTTAGCCCCACCCACACCTCACCATCTCGACTTCTTCCCCCCCCCCCCCGTCTGAAAAAGGTTCTTGACCTGAAACATTACAATTCAACAGTCTCCTTTCTTTTCTGATGGTAATCTTTTCGTACAGACTTCAAATTAATTGAAGAAAAACTTGTTCAGTGGGAGATTTTGTTGGCTTACTTACTTACTGCCTGCTTATTATGCCTCCTGGCATGTAGGGCAGCAACAAAGGTCCTCCACTCCTGTCTGTTCTGGGCTAGCTTCTGGACACTATCCCAGGTCAGGTCCATTGTTTTCATTTCCTCCTCTACAGTTCGACGCCAAGTGGTTTTGGGTCTCCCTCTTTTCCTTTTGCCTTCCGGTATCCAGTGCAGGGCTATTCTTGGGATGCTGTCTGGTTCTCTTCTCAGTATATGGCCAACCCAGTTCCAGTGCCTTCTCACGATGATGGTGTCCATGCTCTCTTGTCGGCATTGAGCAAGGAGATCTTGGTTGGGTATGGTGTTTAGTCAAAATATTCTAAGGCGGCTTTCACCATTGACATTCATCATAGCATCTATCGATAGCCATGGATGTCCATCACGCCCAGTAGTGTTGATTCCTTCAGTTGCTGTTTCCATAACATATTTGTTTTACGAGACAGGGTTGTTAGCCCTATGCTCAACCTGGAGGACCAGTGGATCGCTCTTCGTCTCGCCTCTACCCTTCGAGAGGTCCAGCATGGGAGACCCTAACAGGAGATGAGTCTCCCGCTGGCATAGCTCTAGGGGTCACTGAGACACACTAGCTCCCCGACCACGACAAGGTTGCAATCCAACGGGGAGGATTTTGTTGGCAAGCAGGCGTTATTTGAAGGCTACTGTACTGCCAAGCACTATTCTGTGAATATACACATATGTTTATTTTGTAAGTTCTTTATATCTGTAGTTTCCTTAATAGTACATCACATTTTGGTTTGTTAGGACCCAAATTTGATGGTTCGTTTGTGGACAAAAAGAATGAAGCAAAAAGAGTACCCCCAGAAAGACCAGATTCCTTGCCAACACGGTTAGAGGACAGAGGTATGAAAACTGCTACCTTCCCCAGGGGGTGTCTGATTAATCTCTTGATATATTAAGTTGATGTCTGATAGATGGACTGCTCCTTTTATAGGTAGTGGCATTTTCCATTCCCGTTGTGACCTCTTGCATGATCTAGGGCACCAGGGGCACAGGCCCAGGAGAAATTGAGGCCTGCCAAATAGTTTGTGGCTGCAGGATTAGAGCCAGTTTGAATTGCGTGGTGAACGCAATGATTGAAATATTCCGAACGGCAGTTAAGTTTCTGTGCAATTGCCAATGTTGTTTTGTGATGATGTGCTTATTTTTAGTATGGAGGGGCTTCATCCTTAAACCCTAAGGTGTTTTGTTAAAATTGACTGACGCTGTTGTTCTTTGTCTAGTAAATACCTTGAATATAGTCTGGGCTGCTCAGTTATTGGTTGTGTAATATAATATGCTTGGGCAGGAGGCCCATAGGTCCTTCAATGCAGCAAATGGACATGTTGCAGCTGCGGTCTCAGTTGCATCCTGTAGTATTTTCCAGGGAACCCTGTTTTTTTTAATAGGAACAGAGTCTCAAAATAATGTTTGGTGTCTTTTTTGTTTTTTGTGCCTGGGCATTGAATTTCCCAAGTATAGGTCAAAGGAAAATTAATTTTATCACGGTATTGATTCTGTAAATGTAAAAGACTGACACAGTAAATGTGCAGGTATTTGTATTTATAAAATAAGAAATGTTCATTTAACTCAAACTCAATATAGGTAGTTCTGCTGCAACACATATTTCCATAATGTTAATCGGATAAAATGCGATTGATCAATTAGGGAACACTATTTTTTTACCTGGGCTGACTTGGTTAAAACATGATTTTGATCAGAAATTGACAAGCAGAATAAAAGTTGTCAGGTAAAAGAATAGTTTAGGGAAAAAAATAACCTTTCCATTGCTTTTTTTTACATCTGTGCAATGACACTTTACTACACAAAATGCAGCCTGTGGTGTCTTTAACTTACAGTTACAGAAATAAATTTACAAAAATCCTGTGGCAAATATAACTTTGCTATTATGAGGGTGAAGTTCTCTCTTTTCTCCAATAACATAATTGTTTTTACAACACAATTTTTTACAAAGCAAGATTTCTTAAGAACACAACTATTACATTATAGAACTAACTGTAACTATAAAATATATCGTTTCAGATTTCCACTTTGTTCGGAGGGGCAGGGTAGGGAGAAAGACAAATGCTACCTTGCATTAGCCCCTATATTTAGGATTCCCCATTGGAAGGAATAACTCTCTGTTTATCTTGTTCACTCATATATATCATAAGTGATAGAAGCACAATTAGGCCATTCGGCCCATCAAATCTTGTGAAAGTAAATCCAAAGGGTTTCTACAGCTATATTAATAGCAAAAGGATAACAAGGGATAAAATTGGTCCATTGGAGAGACCGAGTGGACAGCTATCTGCAGAGCCAAAAGAGATGGGGGAGATATTGAACAATTTCTTTTCTTCGGTATTCACCAAGGAGAAGGATATTGAATTATGTGAGGTAAGGGAAACTAGTAGAGTAGCTATGGATACTATGAGTTTCAAAGTAAAAGAAGTACTGGCACTTTTGAAAAATATAAAAGTGGATAAGTCTCCAGGTCCTGACAGGATATTCCCTAGGACATTGAGAGAAGTTAGTGTAGAAATAGCCGGGGCTATGACAGAAATATTTCAAATGTCATTAGAAACGGGAATAGTCCCCGAGGATTGGCGTACTGCGCATGTTGTTCCATTGTTTAAAAAGGGTTCTAAAAGTAAACCTAGCAATTATAGACCGGTTAGTTTGACTTCAGTGGTGGGCAAATTAATGGAAAAGATACTTAGAGATAATATATATAAGTATCTGGATAAAGAGGGTCTAATTAGGAACGGTCAACATGGATTTATGCCTGGAAGGTCATGTTTGACTAATCTTCTTGAATTTTTTGAAGAGGTTACTAGGGAAATTGACGAGGGTAAAGCAGTGGATGTTGTCTATATGGACTTCAGTAAGGCCTTTGACATGGTTCCTCATGGAAGGTTGGTTAAGAAGGTTCAACTGTTGGGTATAAATGCAGGAATAGCAAGATGGATTCAACAGTGGCTGAATGGGAGAAGCCAGAGGGTAATGGTGGATGGCTGTTTGTCGGGTTGGAGGCAGGTGACTAGTGGGGTGCCTCAGGGATCTGTGTTGGGTCCTTTGTTGTTTGTCATGTACATCAATGATCTGGATGAAGGGGTGGTAAATTGGATTAGTAAGTATGCAGATGATACCAAGATAGGGGGTGTTGTGGATAATGAAGAGGATTTCCAAAGTCTACAGAGTGATTTAGGCCAGTTGGAAAAATGGGCTGAAAGATGGCAGATGGAGTTTAATGCTGATAAATGTGAGGTGCTACACCTTGGCAGGACAAATCAAAATAGGACGTACATGGTAAACGGTAGGGAATTGAAGAATACAGTTGAACAGAGGGATCTGGGAATAACCGTGCATAGTTCCTTGAAGGTGGAATCTCATATAGATAGGGTGGTAAAGAAAGCTTTTGGTATGCTAGCCTTTATAAATCAGAGCATTGAGTATAGAAGCTGGGATGTAATGTTAAAATTGTACGAGGCATTGGTGAGACCAAATCTGGAGTATGGTGTACAATTTTGGTCGCCCAATTATAGGAAGGATGTCAACAAAATAGAGAGGGTACAGAGGAGATTTACTAGAATGTTGCCTGGGTTTCAACAGCTAAGTTACAGAGATAGGTTGAATAAGTTAGGTCTTTATTCTCTGGAGCGCAGAAGGTTAAGGGGGGACTTGATAGAGGTCTTTAAAATGATGAGAGGGATAGACAGAGTTGATGTGGACAAGCTTTTCCCTTTGAGAATAGGGAAGATTCAAACACGAGCACATGACTTTAGAATTAAGGGACAGAAGTTTAGGGGGAACATAAGGAGGAACTTCTTTACTCAGAGAGTGGTAGCGGTGTGGAATGAGCTTCCAGTGGAAGTGGTGGCGGCAGGTTCGTTGGTATCATTTAAAAATAAATTGGATAGGCATATGGATGAGAAGGGTATGGAGGGTTATGGTATGAGTGCAGGCAGGTGGGACTAAGGGAAAAAAGTTGTTCGGCACGGACTTGAAGGGCCGAGATGGCCTGTTTCCGTGCTGTAATTGTTATATGGTTATATGGTTCAGCCCCATCAGTCTATCCAACACCATTTCCTGCCTAATGTGGATTTCCTTCAGTTTCTCCGTCACCCCTGATCCTCTGGCCACTACTATATCAGGAAGATTGTTTGTGTCCTCCTTAGTGAAGACTGATCTCGTCACAGAGGTGTTGAAATCCTGACGTGTTTGAAGATAGACAATCTCCTGGGCCTGATCAGATATATCTGAGGACACTGGGAAGCTGCAGAGGAAATTGCAGGAGCTCTGGCTGCGATTTACGAGTCGTCATTATATACTGGAGAGGTGTCGGAAGACTGGAGGGTGGCAAATGTTGTGCTTCGATTTAAGAAGGGCTGAAGGGAAAAGGTTGGGAACTGCAGGCCAGTGAGCTTAACATCTGTGGTCGGAAAGTTATCAGAGAAGATCCTGAAGGATAGGGTATACATGCATTTAGATGGACAAGGACTGATTAGGGATAGTTAACATGGTTTTGTACGTGGGAGGTCCTGCCTCACGAATCTGACTGAGTTTTTTGAGGATGTGACCAAAAAGCTCGACAAAGGTAGAGCTGTAGACATTGTATACATGGATTTCAACAAGGGTTATGGTATGAGTGCAGGCAGGTTGGACTAAGGGAAAAAAGTTGTTCGGCACGGACTTGAAGGGCCGAGATGGCCTGTTTCCGTGCTGTAATTGTTATATGGTTAAATCTACTCCGCCATTCAATCATGGATGATCTATCTCTCCCTCCTAATCCCATTCACCTGCCTTCGCCCCATAACCTCTGCCATCGGTACTAATCAAGATTTAATTATTTTAATCATCCCGGTTAGATCATGTCTTAATCTTATAAACTCAAATGTGATCTGCACAACTTCACCTGGTAATCTAAGACTTTATCCCTGTTATCATTTTGATGAATCTGTTCTGCACCCTCTCCAAGGTTAATCCAACCTTCCTGAGATCCAGCACCCATTCCTTACATTATAAGAGGTTCTACTAGAGCTTTGCACAGCTTTGCATAATATTCACCCCTTCCCCTGCATTGGAATAAAATCTAATTGTCATTTATCTGTGCAATAGCTATGCATCTATGCATAAGCTTATTCTTAGCTTCTCACCATTTTGTGTCATGTATGGCTCTCTATCAGTGACCTAGATACAAAAGTAAGTAAAACTAAAGCATTTGTTTCAGATCTTGGGTGCATCATTATTCACATTCTACCAATATACCCACTCTCCTTGCATTGCTTCATGCTGCTTCTAACCTTCTAATGCATGTCTTTCCTATATCAGTAAGAAACCTAAGAAAAAAATGTGCATTTCTATTTTTGCTTACAATTTATTGTGAAATTGTGACTCAGTGAAAATGGAAATGCTGGGATACTGCCAACCTGATTATGAGGGGTCAAACAGGAAAAGATTGAATGCTGTAATGGTTGCTATAGGAGATCTTGGTCCTGGTTACCTAACCAATGACATCCCTTCCTTCCATTATATCAGAAATAGAGATGTTTTTTCGGGATGGTATGATTATTGTTTCCATTCACAACTATATAGCGAAGCACCATGCCTGCACACGGCATCTTGGGAAATCAAATAGATGTAAGTGTAAGATGTGTATAGTAAATTGTAGGGTACCGATGAATGTTGATGTACAGGGGGAACTTGGGACTGAAAGTTGCAACACGAATGGATGGGGTGACGACGGCATGATTTCATAGCTCGGGGTAATGTATATAAAAGTTGGATCATTATGTTGCCCTTGGAGTGGGAAGGAATGAGTTGACCAGGGAGTTGCAGAGGGAACGGTCTTTGCGGAATGCAGAAAGGGGAGGATATGGGAAGATATGGCTAGTAGTGGGATTCTGTTGGAGATGACAAAATTGTCGGAGGATTGTGTGCTGATGGGGTGGAAGGTGAGGACAAGGGGGCTCTGTCCTTGTTATGAATGGGGGGGGGGGGAAGCAAGAGCGGGACATTGGGGAGACCCTAGAGAGAGCCTCCTCTATAATGGAAGAGGGGAACCCCAGTCCCCTCAAGAATGAGGACATCTTCGAATATCTGGTATGGAACACCTCATCATGGGCGCAGATAGAAACAGAAAATAGGTGCAGGAGTAGGCCATTCAGCCCTTTGAGTCAGCACCGCCATTCAATATGATCATGGCTGATCATCCAAAATCAGTATCCCGTTCCTGCTTTTTCCCCATATCCCTTGATTCCTTTAGCCCTAAGATGTGGGGTGTAGACAGAGGAATTAGGAGATGGGGTTAGAGTCTTTACATGAAGCAGGGTGGGAAGAAGTGTAGTCTAGATAGTTATGAGTGTCAGTCGATAGTCTGTCTCCTGTATTGGATTGGTTCATGGCCACCCTCTAAAGGACAATTGGGGATTCGTTATTGATTTTGCCCATTTCAAAGACATTCGTATCCTATAAATAGAAGAAAATGGGAGCAACATTTTCCCCTGAATATAACTAGTTTCACTGCACTGAGTTATATTTGCACTGATTATGGTATATTTATCCAGTGAACTATTAGCAATGTTTCGAAGATTGTAACATTGAAAGATTCCCTGATTTACAATGATTAACCCATTGTAAGAATTTCATTGTTCTATCTGGGACATATGACAATAAAACATTATTGACACTTGATAAATACTTGAACATGATTTGAAAAAGAGTAACCTGAAGGTATATGTGGAAAAGAAGATGAATTAGATTCTGTTGCTTGGATGAATGCAAACCCAAGCCAAGACTTGAAGGGCCATAAGGTGTGGATAAATGTGAAGTTTCCTGGCTGGGAACTTTGGAACAAGATATCGTAGTCACGGGATATGAGGAAAAACATTTTGGACTGAATTGAGGAGATATTTCTTCACTCAAGGGGGTAATAAACCTTGGGATTCTCTACCATAGAAAGGTGTGTAGGCCGAGTCACTGACTGAATTTAAGAAGGTGGATTTCTCGACATAAAAAATCATCAAGGGGTATGGAAAGTGAGCAGCAATATGACATTGAGATAGAGGAATACCAATGATAATATTGAATGGCCTTGCGGACTTCAAAGTCAGAATTGTCTTTTTTTCATGGACAAATACTGTGAGTCGCATTTGTTTTTTCCGTTACACAATTGAAATTGGGGAGTTACCATTTGGGGAGATGTATGTTTGTTTTTAATTAATGTCATGGTACCAGTCAGCATAAATTATTTCATGGGCTGTTTTTGTGTTCTACTTGGGCAACACAAAATTTTTCACGTGTTATTAACATCTTCATGCAAACTTCTGTCAATCGTCATCTTTTATAAGTCGCTGAAGCTTTATAACTTTGCCGCCTTCTATGTTGAGCAGTATTTTTGTAGTTGCCTATTTAGAGCAGAATATTGTAGTCTCATATTTAAGGAAAGAACAGCTGAGAATTTCAAAATATACTCATAGTATAACATTAAATGCTTTTTCCCTCAAAGGCTTCATAGTGCCATTCCAAGTGCACAACTGTGTGAAAGTCATTACAAGTAAATGCCACTTTGGACAGGTGTTAAATTATTTAAGAAACTGGCTTGAACAAAGTATAGTTGCAGAGATTATACTGAACATACCACATATCTTTTATCAAGATATATTATGAATTTGAATGTTTTATAAGGGAGGAAATTCTTCAGCGTTGTGAATATTGTTAGGAAATAAAATGCCCTAATGTTTACATTTCAGAAGAAAAGCCGGAGAGAGATCAGAAATCCGTAGAACTGTGCAGACCATCAGTACCTGCAATACCACCTAAGAAACCTTTGCCTCCCAAGACTAATTCTTTGAACAGACCAAATGCATTGCCTCCCAAGAGGCCAGAAAGACCAGCGGCACCTGCAGCTCATACCAGGTATTTTTTTTGCTAGCTTCAAACAATTTTTTGCCAGTTGTTCAAACAATTTGCACTTCTTGGTTTGTTGTAATACAGAACATTACAAAATCAAAATATAACATTTTCTGTAGATCGAGAACACTATTTCTAAAGCATTCCTTGATTTCATTCTTCACTTTGTTGCTCCTAATTTCATTTGTTCAGTCCTTGTGTAGATTAAAAACTTTCCCCTGAATAATAGATGATACATGCATTTCTAATTTTCTGATTTATTCTCTGCCCAATATCATACTGCTATTTGGTGACCTGTAATTCTCACAAGATTTTATGATCCATTTTAATTTCATAATTCCATCCAAACAGATTTTAAATCCTGTCCTGGCTTGCCAAAAGTGATTTCTCACTGTTGACCTAATCTCTTGATAATCATGTGATCCCATCTCGTTTTCCTTCTGAGTACCCCTCTAAGTGTCAAATTTGTACTTTCAGCTCCCTCTCTTGGTCACCTTGCAGCTTTGATTGCCTAATGGGAAATAGATAGTTCCCATTTACTTTGGTTTGAGTCTTTTTCTGTGTTTGATTATATGGTGTAGACAAATACTATCAGTACATTAAAGTATCTAGACAACTACTTGAGTCCCAAGGCATAGACTATTGATTAAATGCTAGTAAACGGGATTACTTTGGATAGGCATTTGATGATCAACATGGATTGAAGGGCCTGTGTTTGTGTTGTTTGACTCTATGATAATGTGTTTGTTAATTGTTTTGTCTTTTCCTTATTTCCTCTTTATATATCCTCCTTTTTATGAAGAGTATCTTTTTTATATTCCTTTGATCAGCTTTGTTCCAAATGCTCAATGCATTTTTGCCTCTGAGCCTTGCATTGTACTAACTGTACTAAGTAGAAGGTAAGTATCTCTGGTTGGCTCAACATGTCTGCAATAACATGTTTATAATTCTGTGAAAAATCTAAAAGAATATTAGTTGCTGACTCTTGCAGTTAATATCCATAAGTGATATCCTGACTATTCAACAATATGGATTTTAAACCTACTCTCCCTTTATAATGGTTAGACAGATGTCACGCATCATTCAATTTTTCACCCCATAGTTAATCAATAACTTGTACTAATTGTGGAAATGACTTATGCCGAGTAGAGAAAAATGTATCATAAGGAGTGCTTCCAGGTCACAATCCGAATCTTGAGAATATCATAAACAATGGCAGCATGTTTGACTTGATTTGGTTAAAGAGATATAATTATGTATAAGGCACTTGAGGTTAGTATTAAACTTTTGAATAGCAAATCAATGGGGTTTTGCACAGCAGGTTCATCTTCCACTTGGAGGTATGAGTAATTATTTTGCTCACAATTGGATTTCTCACAAGCCAAATGTAAGAGATCTTGTCCTAGACAAGTGATCTCAATGCTCTCATTCATCTCAGTTTGTATAATTATTTAGAAAAACTCTTAAAATATAAAAGTGTTGATTTTAATGTATTCATTGTACATTTCATTTGCTCCATTGCTGCTGAATGGTGGTAAGAGTATAAATTGAACAAAAAGCAACTACATCTAGCTACATTGTGCAGCTATGTATAGATTAGTTTATTATTGTATACATCATACTACAATGTGCTAGTTTCTTTGAATCTCGTGGAGTAAACACTAAATACAATACGTACAACAATAAAATCAACACTGATTGCAAAACATGTAATGGTGAAAACATTATAGTGTAATATGAAAAGTGTTTTCATCGTTGAACTGGCTGACAACAGTGGTATTGTGGGCAAATTTAAAGATCGCATTGGCATTGTAATGGCCACCTGGTCAAGGGTGTACAGGGAGTAGAGCAAGGGAGTGAGCTCACAACCCTGAGAAGCACCAGCGTGGAGAGACAGGGTGAAGGAAATGCTACCAATTCCAATGGACTGAAGTCTGCCACTTGTAAAGTCCAGTATGACTTAAATTCACACACATGGCTAAACTGGTGAGGATCAGCCCATTTCTGGGATGAGTCAGTGATATCTGTTGGACAAATTAATTTTTATTAAAGTGATAGTATCAAAATGTTTTTTAGGAGAACTTATGCCAGTTTTACTTGCATGTTCTTTCTGCTCTTTATAACTTATATGTATTGAAAAGTGATTTTAAACAAAATTCTTTGCACATGATCAAGCATGTGCTTAGCTGAAATAAATGTCCAGACTCATAATCCAAGCAGACATAGTAAAATTGGTCAATCGTGGAAATCTGGTGGTTTTGTTTGTATGTTTTCTAAAGAGATTATTGAACTGATACTATTGATAGTAACCTAACAATGTGACTATAATTAAAAAACCTCTATGCTGCCATGAATGTCTCATTTCTAAAAGTATTTTAGAAAGGCTGAATTGCTTAGGTTTGAATAAATACGCTTTCATGTTTTGACATTCTACAAAGGTGTTACTGGAGATCTTTAGTATGCATAACTTGAATTAATTAAAGTAATTATGTGCATGATGTTGTTTATTTGGGCAGGTCTGACAGTGACCCAAAGGCAGAATTAGGATCTCCAGCCCTTTTTCTCAGTACATCAGAGAGAGAGACCTTGGAAAAGACCAATGACATTGGTAAGAAGTCACCGACCTGTCAGCTGCTGTTTCTAATTATCTAAAAATAGCTGCATTATGGTGAAACTGCACACTGCATTATAACACACATCAACATATTGATCTGCAGCAGTGAACCAATACACAGTACGTATTTTGATAATGGACCTTTACTCCGAATGGATTTTATTATAAACAGTAGTGAAAATTCAAGCCAGAGAGCTTGGTTTCAAAGGAGCTGCATATCTGTAAAGTAAGCAGCAGATTAGTTCAGCATTGCAAAATGGCTTATGACAACGAGTCACTGCAGAAAAGCAAGTAGCTCAAATTTGTGTCTTGTAGCAATATAGTTATTTTGAACTTTACAGATTTTATTCTTTGTGTTTGTAATAAGATTTATTTAACTTTGGGAGTTCTTTATGTGCACTAGAATTAAAATTCATATAAGTAAAGTAACAGTACAGTGACATGTTAAATGTTCTGGGTGAAGCTGCAGTCCCTTGGAGTGGTCAGTATATTTCACATGCATCGGTGAGTTCAAGAAACTGTTATAATGTATTGTATTGGTTGCCGTTGTTCGTTTTTCTATCAGCACTGAGAAATTTGTCATAATTCTTTTAAAGTGCAGTAAGTAAGTATTTAATCTCTTTATAAACATTTTAATGGTAAATCTTTATTATTTACTCAAGTTATGTTCTCTTCAATTTATTATTGATATTTTTTTACTGCTGTTAGACCATTGGTTAACAAAACACCAGATTTTAAATATTATTCTTAATATTTGTTGGGTTTTGCCTCGAGAAGCATTGAAAGACTATTTATAGCTAAGTACTGCAAACAATAAATTAATTTAAATGCTAATAAAAATTTACATAGTATTAAGTTTAAATAGATCTAATATATAAAACATCTGTATTCTAGTTGTAGAGAAAAGTCATTTTTTTTACTTTCAAAATAGTGAGAAATTGTGAATCCTTCACATATACAGCAACTTTTGTCATTCTCCTCCATTTCCCTGTGACTGTTATAGCTTGCTATTTGATGGATAAGAAATAGGAGATTTTCAATCCAGCATTAAACCAATCTGCTACACATTTATTCCTGACTCTTAGTGTTTTAAAACATGTTTTATTTTAAGAGCATTAGAGCCATCATACAGAATAATAGATCTGTGCAGCACAGAAGGTGGCCTTGTAGCATTGGCATATTATGCCTGAACAAACAAAAGTTAATTCTACTCTGTTCTTTCACCGATTTCTGCAAGTAATTGGTCCTTACAAAAAGAACAATTACACAGAATATACATTCCTTATAGAATTATTATAGAATCTACTCCCACCAGCTGGGAATGTGTACAGAGGGGTCTAGCAACCACACCCTTCTCTAGTAATCATTATCAGTCAGGGAAGCAAGTGTGGGCATATTAAAATGTGTTGTGTCTCTTTAAATTCCTGACACTACTCCTTCAGCCAGTGGAATCCAGGCTATAACAATACTGTGTGTCATTTCCTTTCATTTCCTCTTTGTTTTAGTTATTTATCAGTTATTTTAGATCAATGTCTTCTCAGTATAGAAGCTTAGGCCAGTGGCAGAATAGACAGTAGAATTTCCATCCATAGCTCATTAACTGTACAATTGCTGAAGAGAGCTTCTGTCCCTCCCAATTCTCCAGCCATAATTTCAATGCTGAAAATATAAAAATTGGGGATACCTTAATTAACTTGTGTAGAGTTTATTGCTCAACTTTCCGTCTCAATCCTAGAAATGTGATTCTTGCATGGCCTCAGAATCGAGTGAATGGTAGGTAACATGGTCTAAGAGGTGAAGCAGGATTGTTTTACAAAATAATGTATTACAGATTCAAAATGATATTGTCTGTTTAAATGAAATTTAATACAGGGCAAGACAAAGAAGGTGTTTATCGACTTCATTATATTTATGACTTTAAATTATTTCTTTCGCAACATGTGCCTAGAAGGTTGGACTATTAATTCAGCTGAAAACAATTTAAATATAATCTACAAAACATTCTCTAAACACTGCAGTTTTAAAGTTTTCACTGTTAAGTTTTCAAATTTCCCGACTAACTTGTAAAATTGGTGATTCTACAATTGTTTTAGTCAACATACACAATAAAATGTGAAAAGTTGCTCTATTCGCTTCAGAGGGGGCTTAAGATACAAATTTGCAAAACCCGGCCATTATACACAATTTGTATTTAATTTAATTAAATGGTTAGTTTGAGAATTAAAGAAAACTATCCATTTTACTTGGTAAATAGTTTGTTATAAAATGATAAACTTTAACATTAAGCATGAATTTTGTAGCGATATAACAAATACACATTTAAATGTCAAAACTGCTTCAGTAACTTTCTGTTCTGTTCTCATTGTTTTCAGACATTCCTTTCATGTGACGACTTTGCTTTCCTTTCCCATCACTCCTTGTAAGCCTTTTAACTCTCACTTCTATTTACCATGGGTAACTCCACTTCCATGCCCTTTGAGGGTAAGACTGACTTCCTCTTGACAGCCATTCGAGCTCTTGAGTTATTTCTGCTTCTTCGCTTTCCATTTATCGCAATGAGTAGTTTCTAGACAGATCTCAGTGCAATCAAATATCTAATTAGGAATGTCTAGCTAGTCCAGTTATTCTACAGTAACAATGAACTGTTACAAGTTTTAATACAACTTTTTGAAAGTAATTGGGTCAGCTTCAAGGTTTTTTAATGTGTGTGGAAAGAATTATTCTGTTGCAAAAATGCTTGCGTAGAAATCCTTCCACACTGGCAAAGGTACATGCCAGTTGCTTGGAAGTTTTGTGCATGATGTTCAAATGTTTTTAATTTATTTGCTTTGAAATAAAGCAAAAACTACATGGAAGGTACTGTGCTGAAGAGGCCTGGGAGAGGGAGAAATGTCTTCTTACTAATTGACATTTACACCAGTGAGAGGTGTCAATGTTAATTAGTAAGAAGGTCAGGATAAAGTGTTCGGGGTGTTTGGTTATAATTGGCTGTGGGATGGGAGGGAGGGGGAGGGGGAGGGCGTGGTTGAAGTCATAATAGGTACGGTGAATATCTGGAGAGGTTGGGAGGTGAATTTGGGGCCAGGTTAGATTGTAGTAAATGATAGGGGAAGTTTGAGGGAAGACTTGGACCCTGTCCAGTAATTTCATTCCAAACCTGACTGAAACATATCTCACGAGTGACCTTCACCATCTGCTAGCTACACATGCATAACTGAATTTTGTGGAAATGTGCAAATTGTGTGCTTGAGACATTGCACATATCCAGATACACCTTTGCATTCAGTGTGTCAAATTCATGAAGATCCAGAATCGAAAAGGCAACCTTTGTAAAAAAGACTAAGTTCTTGATCGCTTACAGTGATCGGTTTTCTGATTAAGCTCTATTTAGCAGTGATGTAAGTGAGTTACACTATAGAAGTATAATCGACTATTTTTTCATGAAGGTTCAGACCTTTGAAAAACATGTTTCTCTCTTTGTAATTCCTTTTACTCTCACATCCTGTTGCTAAATTGTCAGCCCAGTCTTCAGTATTAGATAAGTGAAATTTTCCTCCTAAGGCTAATGTTTCTGTACCTTCCTACTATTCTGTTCCTCAGCCACTGACTCCATCCTTGCTCTGGTATCTTCTAAAATTGCGCTTATAAAATTGAAATATTTTTGTTGGGAACTTTGGACCACACACCTGCACTAACCACTGTCCAGTACTTTGGGCATCTATTTTGATCACTCTTATACTGCACAACCCCACTTCCACTCATCTGTGTGAAGCCCTCTTCCACTCTTGAATTAACAATTCCAATGTACATTTGATGGGCTTTTATTCATAAACTGTCAATTCATCAGAAAACCTAGTTTTCATATCAAAGTTTTCATTAAGGATCATTTACTTATCAATTCAGTCCTCACTGGCGTGTATTGACTTTCAGTGAAGCAATACCTTGATTGAAAAATTGACCATAAACTCTTCCAGGATCTACACAATCTCTAGCCATGTTGCATATACACCTTCAATTGCCTCACTAATGGTAGCCATACCAGTTATCAAGAGCTAAAGCTCTGAAATGTCTTCCCTAAATCTCAAATCCTCCTCCTTTCTCTTTTAAGAACCCCTGTAAAAATTGCTCCTGACAATGTCTACTGTAATAATTTGTTTGATAATCTTCCTGCCAACCACCATGGAGCATTTTTGCTATGCTATATACTCTATGTGGGTTCTGGCGATTGTTCTCTTCAGATCACATAATTATGTCATTTACTCTTTCCTCATGAAATGATGGACTTCCATTTTCTAGCACCTTTCACAACTATAAAGCGTTTGGCTGCCAGTTAAGTATTTTTGAGCCTTTGCTGTAATTTGGGGCACACTTTAGTTTCCACTTGGGTAGCTTACAACCCAGTAGTATGAATATTGAATTATCCAATTTCTCCAGTTCTACAACCGGAAACCATGGACGAATAGTGAGGTCTATTCCCAGGTGAAGGCCAAGAATGCAGCATTCAAATCAAACAAACACCCAATCAAACCTCCATGACCAATGTTTAGTTGAATGGTGCTTCCTTGCAGTTCCATTGCCTTCTGATATTATGCTATCTCATGGAAGAGTAGAAGCAGTGCTGTGTCCTTGCATCCAAGAACTTAATTTACTCATGAGAAAGGAAAATTGGTGAGGAAATAAAGTGAGAGATTTGTAATATTTGATTGTTTTTAGAAAAGGAAAACGGCATATATCTCCCGTTTGCTTCCTGCAGGATCCCTGAGGCTGAACCTACCCTTTGTGTCACATGGCTCCCAATTTGCTGGTGGTATTACTGACATAGCAGTTCTTTGAGCGGGAGAGGCCCATGAATGTCAGGAACGAAGTAGGCAGCAGATCCTGAACCCCACGCCTCTAGACCATGTTGATGGCCTTCTGATCGGCACTATTTCCCATATCTCTAAATCTCTTGGATGACCTGTAATATTTAGAAATGTTGATATTTATTCAGGTATTTATATATTTTAAGTAATATAAAGATTATTTTAGAATTGCAAAGTGTATCCAAAACACTTTCCTTATATAAATTCATTAAAGGCGTTAAACACCCAGCCTCACTTACATTTTTAATGAATGGCATTGCATTGGATACCTCCACCATGGATGGTGTAAAGCTGATTTGAGGTGTACCCAAACCCTCAGCTCAGTATGATGAGGATATGGTACTAGACTAGGTGCTGACTCCAGCGACAGAACACGAGGTTGGATGTGCTGTATGTTGTATCACTTAGATGTGTAAGTCCAGACGCATTCACAGCGGCTGACTGGTTGTTCTCTGTGGAACTTCAGACTGCACATCACCATGACCCAGCCTAATGTCTCAGTATACTTCAGCTCTTTGTTGGTATTTTATTTGCTGGTGATTTGCTTATTGGTTCAGCTGAAACAACTTTCTGCTTTATAATCTTTCCATTGGAACTTCTTATTCTCATATAGCCTACTTACTTGTTAGTGCACCCTAACTATATCTACATCTCTTGTTTCGGTCTGTAATACAACTATTTTGTTGCAAAATAATTCCATGTATTTTCCAGCAATTACTCGCAGCATTAAAGATAGTTTAATCACAAAAGAAAGCGGAACAGATAATTATTCAGTCTTTTTAAACCCGCCAGCTGTGGTTAATCTGAGAAATACAAGTTAACTAGAGGACTAGTTATACATGTGCACAGTGTGGAAATGTCAATGTTGCAGTGCCATTACTGAATCTTTGCTAAAATGATGCATTTAACTTGATCTGTGGTGTGCTTCCATTTTTACCAAAGATCCTATAGGAAGCAAGATAGTGCACTCCTGTTAAAACCAATGGGCTGACGTGTAGTACGCTACGGAGCGGAACGTCAACCTTTTCGTCGGCCATTTTAGTAAACCCGACCCGACTTTATATATCCCTCTCACAGTGTAATCAGAGTTGCGGGGGAACAGTTTGTGTGTGATATAGTGTTAGACCCATTATTAATAATTCTGTTAATTCATAATTCTGCTATTTTTTGTTAATGATTAATATGTCAATAAATTATAATTCTGTTAATTTTGTGGGGGGTTTTTGACGTTTTAAAAAAAATCTCTTTTTAAATGGCTCATGTGCTGTGTTTGAGGATGCTTGTATTAAACTTGCACTCTGTAATTCATTTGATCACACTGTTCACAAGATATGGACGCCATGGCCAAAGCAAAGATATGAGTGCGGCAACGGAAGCCGGTTACAGAAATGGGTTCGAGGATTATGCCATGAATCTGCCCATGACCCTACTTCGTCTTTTTCGTCGAATGCACTATCTTGCTTGCTATAGGATGTTTGGTTTTTACCTACTAAGCCTTTATTTGTCCAACTTCCCTTGCATGCTTTATCTTGATAGGATTGTTTCAGTGGAAAACTATTATCTTCTTTGCACAATGGTATTGGTAAATTACACGTTGGAGTTATTGAGTCGGAGTCATAAGGCAAGAAAGAGGCCTTTAAGTTCACTGTGTCCATGACAACTTTTTGTTCTTATCTATATTGATGCACATTAGGAATGTTTCCTCTATGCCTTGCCTGTTTAACTATACATCTAAATACCCTTTTCAATGTAGTGATTGGAACTGATTGCACCACTTCCTGGTGGCACACAGCAGATATACAGATATCAACCCCTCAGGTCCCCTACAATTCTACTTCCTCTCATCTTTAACTGTATTCTTGTTCTTTAAAACTCTATCAGAGGGGAAAATAGATTCTGATTACCCTATTAATGCCGCTCATTATTTTATATATTTCTGTCAGGTCACCCTACAGCCTCTTTAGCAGCAGGGCAACAGGTCCACATTTTCAATCCCCATAAGTGAACCTCTGTAATCCAGGCAATATCCTAGTGAAGCTCCTCTGTACAATCACATCCTCAAACTAACATCTGGGGCAAAAAACTCTCCATTACTGCTGTTTAAAAGCCTAGCAATTTATAACCATTTGAAAAGAAACACGTTTTTCCTGAGTGAAGAAGCGTCTAGACCCAAAACGTCACCTATTCCTTCGCTCCATAGATGGGTTGGGGAGAATCTGAGTTTCTCCGGCATTTTTATCTACCTTTAAGTTTTTCCGATTTGCTCTTTCAAAACTTTACGTAATTTTGAACACTTCTAATCTGACTTCTCTACTGTGAACAGACCAATAACATATTCTCCGATTTTTTTTTTCCAGCATTTAACTGAAGCACCTAATTCCTTGTTTCATTTTAGATTATTTCAGAATCATTCTAGATTATTTCGCATTGAGTCTGAAACAACATGATTTTTATAATTGGTAATAGTTTTGGTTTCTGTTCGTTTGATCTTCACTTTTACCCTGTTGAATATAATGTGAACAATTATTTAGGTCATACCCAACAAGGATCAAAATATATACCTTACCTTGTGTGCTAAATCAAGTGACACATGAACAAATATGATTACACAAGCAAATGGTTAGGATTTGGAATTTTCTACTGGGGTACCAATTCCATTGTTGCATTCAAAAGGGGGATGGGTGAATATCTGAAAAGAATGGATTTGAAAAGAAAAGTGTGAGGTGTGGGACGCCCTGGATTACTCTAACATATAGCAGGTTTGGACTCAAAGCAAAATGTCCTCTTCCCTGGTGCCATTTTGTGAATCTGTAAAGGGCTTTTCATCAAGTGGCAAAAGAATATACTTTTCTACTTAAATAATTTTTTTAAAGAATAAATTACCGCTTTGAACTTAGTTACTGGATGGTGGGTAGTTTTAAAGTTTGACAGCAGTGTGAAGTGGACAATATCACTGCTAAAAACATCAAATGTTGGGGATACACGGCAGGTCAGGCAGTTTCTGTGAAAAGGAAAACCATCCATGTCCTGAACCATTAAATCTGTGTTTGGCATATTCCTGGTATTTTCAGTTTTTTTTATTTCAAGCATCTGTTGCTTTTTGCTTTTCCATGTGCAATCAGCCATACTTCTGTGGAAAGGCAACTTGGGTGTGGTTGTATATTGGCTGCCTATCAGCCATGTCATTTATGTACAATTATGTTGACAAATCAGTAGCTGCCCAAAGTGAAAATGATGCTTAAATACATAGATACATGGACAATATGTGCAGGAGTAGACTATTCGGTCCTTCGAGCCAGCACTGCCATTCAATGTGGTCATGGCTGATCATCCACAATCAGCACCCCGTTCCTGCCTTCTCCCAGTTCTAAATGGCGTACCCCTTATTCTTAAACTGTGGCCCCTGGTTCTGGACTACCCCAACATCGGGAACGTGTTTCCTGCATCTAGCGTGTCCAATTCCTTAATCATTTTATATGTATCTGTAAGACCCCCTCTCATCCTTCTAAATTCCAGTGAGTACAAGCCCAGTCGCTCCATTCTTTCATAATTTGACAGTCCCACCATCCCGGGAATTAACCTCGTGAACCTAGGCTGCACTCCTTCAATAGCAAGAATGTCCTTCCTAAAATTAGGAGACCAAATATGTATAAAATACTCCAGGTGTGGTCTCACCAGGGCCCTGTACAACTGCAGAAAGACCTCTGCTCTTATACTCAACTCTTCTCGTTATGAAGGCCAACATGCCATTAGCTTTCTTCACTGCCTGTTGTACATGCATGATTACTTTCAGTGACTGATGTACAAGGACACCCAGGTCTCACTGTACATCCCCTTTTCCTAACCTGACACCATTCAGATAATAATCTACCTTCCCGCTGTTGTCACCAAACTGGATAACCTCACATTTATCCACATTATACTGCATCTGCCATGCATCTGCCCACTTACCCAGCCTGTCCAAGTCACCCTGCACCCTCATTGCATCATCTTCACAGTTCACACTGTCACCCAGCTTTGTGTCATTTGCAAATTTGCTCATGTTACTTTTAATTCCTTCATCTAAATCATTCATGTACATGTGGTTAAACTGCAAAAGGCTATTTTTATACATTTTAGTTTCACCATGTAGAAATTACAGCTGTGTTTGTACATAGTGTCCCCCCCCCCCCACACACACACACACATTTCAGGGCACCATAATATTTGGGACACATGGCTTCACAGGCATTTGTATTTGCTCAGATGTGTTTAAATGCCTCCTTAATGCAGGTATAAGAGAGCTCTCAGCACCTAGTCTTTCCTCCATTCTTTCCATCACCTTTGGAAACTTTTATTGCTGTTTATCAACATGAGGACCAAAGTTGTGCCAATGAAAGTCAAAGAAGCCATTATGAGACTGAGAAACAAGAATAAAACTGTTAGAGACATCAGCCAAACCTTAGGCTTACCAAAATCAACTGTAATTAAGAAGAAAGAGAGCACTGGTGAGCTTATTAATTGCAAAGGGACTGGTAGGCCAAGGAGGGCCTCCACAGCTGATGACAGAAGAATTCTCTCTATAATAAAGAAAACAATTCAAACACCTATCTGACAGATCAGAAACACTCTTCAGGAATCGAATGTGAATTTGTCAATGACCAGTTTCCGCAGAAGACTTCATGAAGACTACATCAAGACTTCATCAAGATTACAGAGGCTACACTGCAAGATGCAAACCACTGGTTAGCCACAAAAATAGGATCGCCAGGTTACAGTTTGCCAAGAAGTACTTAAAAGAGCAACCACAGTTCTGGAAAAAGGTCTTGTGGACAGATGAGACGAAGATTAACTTATATCAGAGTGATGGCAAGAGGAAAGTATGGAGGAGAGAAAGAACTGCCCAAGATCCAAAGCATACCGCCTCATCTGTGAAACATTGTGGTCTGGGCATGTATGGCTGCTGAAGGTACTGGCTCACTTATCTTCATTGATGATACAACTGCTGATGGTAGTAGCATAATGAATTCTGAAGTGTGTAGACACATCCTATCTGCTCAAGTTCAAACAAATGCCTCAAAACTCATTGGCCAGCGCTTCATTCTACAGCAAGACAATGATCCCAAACATACTGCTAAAGCAACAAAGGAGTTTTGCAAAGCTAAAAAATGGTCAATTCTTGAGTGGCCAAGTCAATCACCCGATCTGAACCCAATTGAGCATGCCTTTTATATGCTGAAGAGAAAACTGAACGGAACTAGCCCCCAAAACAAGCATAAGCCAAAGATGGCTGCAATACAGGCCTGGCTGAGCATCACCAGATAAGACACCCAGCAACTGGTGATGTACATGAATCGCAGACTTCAAGCAGTCATTGCATGCAAAGGATATGCAACAAAATACTAAACATGACTACTTTCATTTACATGACATTGCTGTGTCCAAAACATTATGGTGCCCTGAAATGGGGGGGCTATGTATAAACACTGCTGTAATTTCTACATGGTGAAACCAAGATACCCTTTGTTAAAATCTGACAATGTGCACTTTAACCACATTGAGATTTTTTTGTATTACAAATCTCAAATAGAGAGGCAATTAAATAAATGATGGGTCTTAGTTGCAAACATTATGGAGGGCATTGTATATCGTAAATAGCTGCGGTCCCAGCACCGAGCCTTGCGGCACCCTACTAGTCACTGCCTGCCATTCTGAAAGAGACCCGTTAATCCCTTCTCTTGTTTTCCTGTCTGCCAACCAATTTTCTATCCATGTCAATACCCTACCCCCAATTCCATGCGCTCTAATTTTGCCCACCAATCTTCTGTGTTGGACCTTATCAAAGGCTTTCTGAAAGTCTAGGTACACTACATCCACTGGCTCTCCCTTGTCCATTTTACTTGTTACATCCTCAAAAAATTCCAGATTTGTCTAGCATGATTCCCCCTTCGTAAATCCATGCTGACTTGGACCGATCCTGTTACTGCTATCCAAATGTGCCTCTATTACATCTTTGATAATTGACTCCAGCATCTTCCCCACCACTGATGTCAGGCTAACTGGTCTATAATTCCCTCCTTTCTCTCTCCCTCCTTTCTTGAAATGTGGGATAACATTAGCTACTGTTCAATCCACAGGAACTGATTCAGAATCTATAGAACTTTGAAAAATGATCACCAATTCGTCTACAATTTCTAGAGCCACCTCCTTGAGTACCCTCGAATGCAGACCATCAGGCCCTGGGGATTTATCAGCCTTCAGCCCCATCAGCCTACCCAATACCATTTCCTGATTAATGTGAATTTCCTTCAGTTGCTCCATCACCCTAGGTCCTCTGTCCCCTAGTACACCTGGGAGATTGTTTGTGTCTTCCTTAGTGAAGATCAAACCAAAGTACCTGATCAACTCGTCTCTTCAAGGGACCAACATTTGTCTTAACTAATGTTTTCCTCTTCACATACCTAAAGAAGCTTTTACTATCCTACTTTATATTCTTGGCTAGCTTACCTTCATACTTCATCTTTTCGCTGCCTTTTTAGTTATATCTGATCTTTAAAAGTTTCCCAAACCTCTGGCTGCCCACTTATCTTTGCCATGTTATACGTCTTCTCTTTTATTTTTCTACTGTCCTGGACTTTCTTTGTCAGCCACGGTCGCCTCTTACTCCCCTTAGAATTTGGTATTGTAGATTCTGAACAATGATGGCGTGATCTACCTGATTTGGCTGATCAGTATATTAACCAATTTTGATGAGGTATTTCACTGCTGTGGGAAAGAGATCTCATTGTACTTCTGGAGAGGCAGTAGAGACTTAGCAATATTATCTTTTGATTTCATCAGGTACAATGAGCACTTTGCAGAGTTATTCAGTTATTCATGTTCAAAAACAATATATAAATTGTCTGAAGCATTCATTTCTAATATTGCACTGCTTTCTTTTTTCGTATAGATGTAACAGGTTTTGACAGTTTAGTCACTTCCACAGAGAAACTCAACCATCCCACAACCTCCAGACCAAAAGCCAGTGGACGGCGACCACCATCACAAGTCTTTACATCAGTACGTGGTCACGTTATTAACAGTTACAATCGGTCTTGTAATGCGGTTTACATGTTCTCCATGGGTTTCCTCCGGGTGTTCCGGTTTCCTCCCACATCCCAAGGACATGTGGGTTTATAGGTTAATTGGCCACTATAAACTGCCCCCCGTATGTAAAGGGCCTGTCCTACCAGCATGCGACTCCATGCGGTGAGCGCAACCTAATGTGGTCGCTTGAGCCGTCCTGCCTCGCGGGGCTGGTCCCACTTCGATCGCCGGAGCCGTGTGGAGTTGTGCGGAGCTGGTCCTGACATCGCGCGGGGCTCCGAAAAACTGGCCATGTTCAAAAATTCTGCGCGGCAACTGCCTGTCGGCCCGCAGTCGCCTCGACACATTACGCACCGCCTCAACGTCGTGCCTCCGTGACCCTCACTATATGTGCCTCCGTGACCCTCTCTGTGTGTGCCTCCGTGGCCCTCTCTCTGTATGCCTGCATGCCCCACTCTGTGTGTCCCTCTCTGCCCTTGAGAACTTACCTTGCGGACTTCGCTCCAACTTCACGCCGCGTCGCGCCACTCACCCGACCTCCGCGCGGCCCCCGCTGCCGGTTTGGTTGCGCTCGCCGCATGCAGGCGCATGTTGGTGGGATCGGCCCTGTACAGGGATCACCCGACCTCCGCGCGGCCCCCGCTTCCAGTTTGGTCGCGCTCACTGCATGGAGCCGGATGCTGGTAGGACAGGCCCTTAAGGATTGGATGAGAAAGCGGGATAATATAGAACTAGTGCGAACAGGTGATTGATGATCGGGTTTCCGTGCTGTGTCTAAACTTTAAAAAAAAACTAAAACTAATCAAAAAATGCTCGGCAATTTACCACTTAGGTATGGGTGTTAAACGCTGACCTTGAAATAAACAAACGTGAAGTCAAAACAGAATTAGAACTTGCGCATGTTTATTTTCACACCATTAAAGCTCGCACCTATAAAGCAGAATATAGAAAATATGAGCAATGTTTTGTATCCATTACCTGCCACCCAATGTATCTTGGCCTCTAATTGCTTTGCGCTTAAATGTCATGTTGTTGCTGCACTGCACATACAAAACAAATCTGCAGAAGCATATTTTTCACAGGAAGTTACATTTTGAACCCACAATATGAATGAAGCTACTTCACAGATGTAGCACACAAGCAAAGCAAATAATGAGTGGCCACAGACCTGGAAAACAAACCAGAAAATTCTCAGTCGATCAGCTTCATCTTTAGCTAGAGAAACACGTTAATGTTTTAGGACAGGGAACCATAATCGGATTAAATTTGTTTTTAATTCTGATCTAACCGAATTTGTTGTCGAGCTGCTCCCCACAACTGCCAATTCTTGCTATTTTTTTCCCTTGTTGCAGCCAACACTTTCTAGCCCTGACTACTTGGAATCGCCAGTTTCGCAAGAGGATGAAAGAGAAGAGCATGAAAGAATAGAATTTGAATCCAACACAGCAAAAGTAAAAGAGGTCATAAAGAAAGTTCACAGACCCATTCCTTTGTTACCGGTGAGTTATCAGAGGTGTGTGTCTGTGTTTTTCTTGCAGCTACACATTGGATTAGTCAATGTTAAAACATGGAAAAATAATATTTCTACAAGTCATCTGATTATATCTGTATTGATCTGAACTGCGGGAACTAGGAATGGTCGTGTGAACAGAGAATATTTTACAGAACAAAAGGTACTTGCTAGACACAAACATAAGCTGCAAAGGTTTAAGAGAAAACGAAAGCTTGGAAGTGTAGAATGATTAACTGGGCCAGGGTAGGGGGAGAGGAGCAAATGCTTTCCTCCATGCCACTATACGCTGGTTTGGATTTCTTAACAATCAGCTGAAAGTTGTGGCATATCTGTGATATGATTATGGATTAGACAGTACGATATAATTATGTAATTGTGCTGATACTTTTGACATTTCTTGCCATGATACTGAATCTCGCCACCAGCAAAATTTCAGCAGAAGTGAAACTCATCTTCAGAACTAACGGGAAACAGTTTACCCTGATGTGATTGTGTTCCAGAACCACAGTCCATGCAGTTGACAGAAACAGGGCTCTCGCTTAATTTTTTTTCCCTGTTGCCATCCGGGCAACATTGACAGCTTTTTAGGTTGCCAAATGACAGATAAGGTGGTGATTTAAGACGGTTTGCATGACGCGTGAGATAATGTGCTTGAACGAAGTGCGTAGTTACCAGTCAAAATTATGCTCAATGAAACATTCACATATTATGTTCAAGAAGGAACTGCAGATGCTGGAAAATCGAAGGTAGACAAAAGTGCTGGAGAAACTCAGCGGGTGCAGCAGCATCTATGGAGCGAAGGAAATAGGCAACGTTTCGGCCCGATGTTTGTCTACATTCACATATTATTTCTGCTTCAAATAACTCACAAACTAAACATATTCACCAATCAAGACATCATATATACCACAATGACATGCAGCAACATTGTAATACAGTATCATTTTACACATTGCATTAATTGCAATGTGTAAAAACTCTTTTTACACATTGCAATTAATGCAATTTCTATTAGTTCTTTCCACTTCCAAACGAAAATGTGGTTGGATTATTCAGCAAATGATCAACCTGTGTCAATAAATCCTGCACCATGCATACTACAGATTGATGCAAGCATGTTTTCTGTGAAGGACCGAAAATTACCATGACATGGCCATAGCATGGGTCGTTATTGCTATTGGCACCGAAAAACTCTGGCTTCCCACATAATTTATCCATAACAAAATATAGTGGTTGCAAGGAAATTTCTAAAGGCATTTTATGATAATAGCTGCTAAAACCGACTATACCCATCTGACAGGTTAAACATTACACTAACTGACAAGAGATGGCCAAAGGACATTACTGCAGCAAATGTTCTTTTGGTTATATATTTAAAGGTGTCAAAACAAATAATAACATTGGGAATTAAAACACATTTGATTGCATTCCGTTATCAAACATAGTCAATGTTCACTCTGAAGACCATGAATCACAATAGGGTCGGGGTGTGTGAATCAATGCGGGGTGGATAGATGGGGGGGGGGGGGGAGGGGGGGGGTTGAGAAGGCAATCGGTGCAGAGTAGATGGATTGAGGCAGGTGAATTAGTACATGTTGGTTGGAGTATGTAAAATTGTGAGGGGAGAGCACGGGGGATGTCAGTGGTGTTGAATGGGGGATCAGTACGGGATGGATGGGGGGGGGGGTCAGTACAGGATGAATGGGGGGATCAGTACGGGATGAATGGGGGTAGTCAAAAATGCTGGAGAAATTCAGCGGGTGAGGCAGCATCTATGGAGCTAAGGAAATAGGCAACTTTTCGGGTCGAGACCCTTCTTCAGACTGTTTCCCCCCATTCTTCTTGAATGGGGGTTCAGGACAGTGTGGATCGAAGGGTCTGTGCAGGATGAATGGGAGATCACTACAGGATGAATGAGGGGATCAGTATAGGATGAATGGGGTTTGGTGCAGGGATTACTACAGGATGGATGGGGGGGGGGTTTGGTGCAGGGTAAATGGAAGGTGGGTCAGTACGGTATGAATGGGTGGATCAGTGCAGTATATGGGGGGAGAAGAGCAGGATGGATGGGAAGGGGGGCACTACAGGATGAATTGGGGGACCAGTGTAGGATGGATGGGGGGTGGCAGGAGAATCAATGCGAGGTGGGTAGGGTGATGAATACATTTTTGGGGGGGGTAGATGGGGAGGGGAGCACAGGGGATGTCAGCGAGGACTGAATAGAGGAGGGAATGGGGATCAGTGCGGGATGGAGAGGAGGGGTTGCAGGATAAGTGGGGTGGAGGGGGACGTACAAGAGAGAGAGAGAGATGGTGGGGGGGGGAGGGCAGAGGAGGTGGGGAGGAAGGAAAGCTTTCCTCGGACAACATTGCCCCGCTGCCTTGGCCGTCCCTGTCCAATGCCAGAGTGCCAAAGGGGGAGGTGGTTGGGAACTCGTCACCACCGTCTCCCCTCCTCCGCTAGCCGACAGGTAGGTGCGGGGCCGAGTGGTGCAGCTCAAAGATCATAGGATCTTTGGTGCAGCTGCTTCAGTCGGTGGAAGGAGGCCTCTGCCTCACTCTCTCCCTCTCTCCTCCCGGCCTAGGCGTGCGAGAGGATTTGTATAGAAAGCGCCGTTAACGGGTTTGCAGGCAGCGGCCGTTATCAGGGCGATAGCAACCGCTGCCTGCAAATCAAAAGCTACTGCTGCAAATCCACCAACTGCGCTTTCAAAACAATCCCTCTCATACGCCGAGGCCGGGAGAGGGAGGGAGACGGAGGTCTCCTTCCGCCAGGCGGGGTGCGGGAGTAGGAGGCGATAGAGCCGCTGTCGCGGCCGCTGCTGCCGCTGTTCGAGCCCCGTCATTCGCTCCGACCCTTCCTCACCACGCACCTGGTATCTTTGCCCTGCAATCAAAGATACTAGAGGAATACAGCCGCCGCCGACACGAAACGTCACGCTCCTATTCTCCAGAGATGCTGCCTGACCCGCGGAGTGTCTATATTGGTATAAACCAGTATTTACTTGTCAAGCCGGGCAAAATGAGTCGGCATTTAGGTTCTCCGGCGGCACTTTGGGTGGTCATTGGCACCCGGGCAACCGCTAATTTCGAGCCCAGATAAATTGTTGATGCTTGCATGCGTTCAGAGGTCTGCCTTCATGCATTCAGACTCTTTTATTGAAGCATACAAAATAAAGGGTCTTGCACTCAACAAGATATTCTATCAACCTACCTCCACTCTTCAACCCTGTCCCCTGATCTTAAAGGCTCCTAACGAACCCCTAGAAAATGGATCTCTCTTCATATCTCTGGAGCCACTGCTCAGCGTAACCCATGAACAATAAATAAATTTGCCATCATCAGCATAGCCTTTGGTTTATTTGAGGAAATGTATGTTTGACGATGAAGACGTTGGAGCTAGCATAAAATGAATCTTCTACTGATCCCTGGTTTATGGCTGCTCAAAGTGGAGGCGGAACATTGCAGTGGTGTGGAGAAACCTAGTTTTGTACTCCTTCCATATCAATGGTAGGGTCATTGGGTCCCATTCAAGCCTCACCAGCCATCTAAGAACCCACAGAACCTGAGTGGAAATGAGTCATCCTTGATCCAAAAGGTCTGTCTGTTAGGATTATTACAAATATAGTTGTAGGGCAAAGTGACTTTATACAGGTTGTAGTCAAAATGTGTAGGAAGGTACTGCAGATGCTAAAGATAGGCACAAAAAGCTGGAGTAACTCTGGGTGAGGCAGCATCTCTGGAGAAAAGGATTAGGTGAATTTTTGGGTCAAAGACTGTTCTTCAGCCTGAGAGTCAAGGAAAAGAAAAACGAGAGATATAGAAGATGATATAGAATAAATAATGAAAGATATGCAAAAACGTAACGATGATCAAGGAAAGGTGGAGCCCACAATGGCGGTGGGCTAGGTGAAAACGTGTTATAAGAACTCAACAGGATGTTAGAGAAACTACTACGATGACCAGGGTGAAAGAGGGATGTGGAGGGGGATACAAGAGTTACTAGAAGTTAGAGAAATCAATATTCATACTGTTGATTTGTAAGCTGCCCGTGCAAAATAGGTGGTTTCTTCAATTTGCATTTGGCCTCACTCTGACAATGGAGGCCTAGGACAGAAAGGTCAGTGTGGGAATGGGGAGGGGAGTTAGTGTTTAGCAAGTCGTCGTACTGGTTTCACTGTTGTATTGTTGAGTTTCATTGTCTGTATAACTCGTTATCACCTAGCCCACGGCAAACAATGGACTATTGTGGGCTCCACCTTTCCTTGATCATCGTTACTTTTTTGTATATCTTTCATTTATTTGTTCGATATCTCTCTCTCTACCGTCTTTATTTCTTGTTTCTCTTTCCTTGACTCTCAGTCTGAAGAAGGGTCTTGACCCAAAACGTCACCTATTCCTTTTCTCCAGATTTTGTAGTCAAGCAGTTTGTGTGTGCATGAGGGGGGTGCTACCAAGGGCAACAAGAAAAATAATAGATAGGATAGATTCTTAAATTATGTTTCCATGCCTAATATTGGACAAAACCTTTAATATTTGTCCATACATCTGTCCTGTCAATCAGCATGCATATATGCAGTGAACTATGTCTATTCTGGATGCTTACATTTGCGGATCCTACTTGTATTTGTTTACATAATGGAAGGCTTTTTATGGGAGATTGTTATTCTGACTGAGGTACTACCAGGACAATTAATGACCTGTAATTTGGATTGTAATTGTCCATCTTTCAGTCTTGGATTATGAGCATAGAATTACAGAAGCCTAACTTGTGTCATGCCTTCTTTCAAAAACACTCTTGAAATAGATTTGATCACACAGAAAAGAGAATAGTTGTTCGAATTATGCTAATTAAGGTGGTTTGCGTCGAGTAAGGCGGCACAAGATCAAGGAAAACAGGAAGGGGCAATGACAAAACAATAAAGACCTTTGTGACTTAGAGCAGGATGTTTTCAACTCCGTAACAAAAACAAAATGAGTGGAGGGACTGAAGCAGGATGCTCTGGGAATAGAGCTGAAAAGGAGTAACTCGGGGAACTTGAAGAGGAAAAGGAAATTAGTGAAGGGATGATGGCTAGAATATTGGATGGAGCAAATGCAGTAATAGTAAAATATATTTTGGAATGAACTTTATTATTAAAAAATATTTTAAGTCCATGTAAAGATTAGAGGAAGTGGTAGAGAGATGATATTATAATTTAAAATGCATTGATACAGGTACATGGATAGCAAAATGTAGGCAAAGAGGACTAGCATAGATGAGCAACGTAGTCAGCATACAATTGGACCGAAGGGTCTGTTTCTGTGCTGTATGACTTAGATTTCTGCCCTCATGTGCTTATCTTACATATTTTTCATGCTGAGGACAGAAATCTGATGGCAGAACTCGTGTTCCTGCAATTTGTAATAAATATATTATTTTTCTATTAAATGAGTGTGACCTAAGGATGCTAACAGAACATCTTATGCATTATTCACCATGTATATTCTGCCATCTTTCCAGAAAACAAGCTAAAAGTGATGTACACATAGATATGCAGGAACTGTAGAGATATATATCATCTGCAGGCAGATATTAGTTTCAACTGGCATCATCTCAGCCGGTCTTGTTCCTGTCATGTACTGTTCTGTGTTCTGTGTTCCATGAGAGGAGACTCAAATGAAAACCAGCACAATAGTTTAGTTTGGAGAAAATACATGGTTTCGTTTTTAAAGGGATCACTCATGTTAGCCCCCTTATGTAACCGTAAACTGCTCAAGGATGGGACAAACACTATAATTCAAGGTCTTTTAAAAGTATACCCGATTTTAATCTTTCAGGTTCTATCTAAAATATATGGTCTTTTGAAATATATGGTCTTATGAAATAGTTGGTAACAAATTGGTGTTGAACATCAAAATCTTGTACTGAAAAATCAGAATGTCAATAGACAATAGGTGCAGGAAAAGGCCATTTGGCCCTTCAATATGATCATGGGTGATCATCCCCAATCAGTACCCCGATCCTCACTTCTCCCCATATTGTCTGACTCCGCTATCTTTAAGAGCCCTATCTAGCTCTCTCTTGAAAGTATCCAGAGAACTGGCCTCCATTGCCCTCTGAGGCAGAGAATTCCACAGACTCACAACTCTCCGTGAGGGAAAAAGTGTTTCCTCGTCTCTGTTCTAAATGGCTTACCCCTTATTCTTAAATTGTGTCCCCTGGTTCTGGACTTCCCCCAACATCGGGAACATGTTTCCTGCCTCTAGCATGTTCAAACCCTTAATAATCTTATATGTTTCAATAAGATCCCTCTCATCCTTCTTTTTTTGTTAAATTGTTTTATTAATTAGAAGCAATTACATAATAAAAAGGTGCTTGTTCATTGTCGACATAATAAAAAGCATTTTGTTCTTTGTAGATATACATTATCAGTATTATTTATATTAACAATTGCATAATAATTGTGCTTCTATATATATTTTTTTTTCTCCATTTTTTATAAAGATAGAAAATAGTAGAGAAAGATTAAACTTAAAAAAAAGTATAAAAAGTTGGGGAAGAATGGAATGTTCTACAGATTTTACATCGTTGGAGATATATCCGCGTTTTATGAAATGTACTACTTCATCTATTCTTTGATTCTGGTTTCAGTCGGGTTCTCATGCCGAACCAGTTTGCCCCTTCAAATATTCAATAAATGGGGACCATATTATTTTAAATAGTTCTTGTTTGTCCATTAAGACAAATCTTATTCTTTCCAAATATAGGGTCTCCAACATTTCTGTAGTCCACATTTTAACTGTGGGGGTTATAGAGCCTTTCTAAAATTTTAATATTAATTTTTTCCCAATTATTAAACTATAATCAATAAAAGTCTTTGATTCGAAGTAATGAATTGATTTGGTTCCGTTATTCCTAATATTATTAATTTTGAGTCAGGAACCAGTTTGGTATTGACGACTTCTGAGATTATCTTAAAATTTTCCATCCAAAAATTGTTAATTTTTATACAACTTACGAATGAGTGCATTACATTAGCCTCTAAGTGTTGACATTTATCACAAATAGGGGAAACACTTGGAAAAATTCTATTTAGTTTTGTTTTTGAATAATGCAATCTATGTAATACTTTAAATTGTATTAAAGAATGTCTAGTATTTAACGAACAGTGATGTATATGTTGTAAGCTTTCATCCCAAATTTCTGGTCTAATTGTTTGACCTAATTCATTTTCCCATGATTGCCTATATAAATCCATCTTTGGAGCATCGCTATCTAATAGAATACTATAAATATATGGTATCAATTTTTCTGTGTTCGGGTGTTTATTCAAACATTCATCAAAAAATTCTATCTTTCTAAATCTATATTCACTTGTAATTGACTTAACATAGTCTCTGATTTAAATATCTAAAGTAATCCTTTGATTGAAGCCCATAAATTTGTTGTAATTCCTGAAATGAGAGAAATGTATTTTTCATTTAGAGATCACCCATCTTTGCAATTCCATGATTTTTCCATTGTAAAAAACCCTTATCCATCCATGAGGGTTTAAATGCTGCATTGTTTACAATAGGAAGAGATAGCGGTAAATAATCCAATTTTCTTTTCTTTATTTGTTTCCAAGTGTGTATTCCACTATTATAGGGTTTTCTTTATAGGTTTTTTTGCTTAATTTGGTAATAGCAAATAGAATTGACCCAATTTCAAAAGGTAAACAATCTTCTTTTTCCATTTTTAACCAGTCTGGTTGTTTATCCAATTCTTCCAACCAAAAGTTCATATTCTTAATATTAACTGCCCAGAAATAAAACATAAAATTCGGTAATGCTAAGCCTCCATTTACTTTTGATGTACATAAATGTTCCTTGTTTATTCTGTGGTTCTTATAATCCCATATAAAATTGGTAACTATAGAATCAACCTTTTTAAAAAAAGTTTTTGGGAGATATATTGGGATTAATTGAAAAAGGTATAATAGTTGCGGGAGAAAAATCATTTTTATCGCATTAATTCTACCCAACATTGAAATGGGTAATGTTTTCCAATACAAAATATTCTTATCTAATTTGTTCAGTAAAGGCGGAAAATTAGATTTAAATAAAGAAGTATATCTCTTTGTTACATAGATTCCAAGATATTTAAGTTTTTCTTTTACTATTTTAAAAGGAAATTGTTGTAAAATATGTGGATTACTTTCCATTATTGGCATAATTTCGCTTTTGTTCCAATTAATTCTGTATCCTGAAAATGAGCCATATTGAGTTATTAAATTTAGTAAATTTGGGATACTAACTTCAGGTCTAGTAATGTAAACTAATACATCATCTGCGTATAATGAGATTTTATTTTCCGTATCTTTGGTTTTATACCCGTATATTTCAGGATTGGACCTCACGATTTCTGCTAATGGTTCTATTACCAGTGCAAATAATAACGGGGATAATGAACAACCTCTGGATAAATTAAATTTAGTTGATAATATTTGATTTGTTGATATTCTAGCTGTTGGATTAGTATATAGAAGTTTTATCCATGTACTAAACTTCTCGCCCAGTTGAAATTTTTTTATAACCGAAAATAAATAGGGCCACTCCACCCGGTCAAAAGTTTTCTCAGCGTCTAATGAAATAATTGCTAGGTCTTTGGTAATATTTCTTTTTGAGTATATAATATTGAATAGCCGTCTAAGGTTGTATGAAGAATACCTTTTTGGTATAAATCCTGTTTGATCCGGGTGTATTAATTTATTAATCACTATACTTAATCTTTATGCTAGGATTTTAGTTAATATTTTCTGATCAGTATTTAAAAGAGCTATAGCTCTATATGATCCTGGATCATCCAGATCCTTATCTATTTTTGGTATAAGTATTATAATAGATTCATTTAACGTTTCTGGTAATTTTTGTTGTGTATAGATATGTTCGTACAATGTCTTTAAATGCGGAACAATCAAATCATAGAATGTTTTATAAAATTCGAGCCGATGCCATCTGGTCCCGGGGATTTACCATTTTTTAATGATCTGATAGACTCTTCAATTTCTTTTACTGTTAATTCCGCGTCTATTAATTCTCTATCTTTCAAATCTAACCCTTTAAGATTGCATTTTTGTAAAAATGCTTCTATCTCTGATTGTCTATAGTTTTAGCAGAATAAAGATTTTGATAGTATTGTAAAAATCTCTCGTTAATATCCTTAGGTTGTACTAATGATGCTCCTTTGTCTGATTTAATCCTATGAATTGTTTTTTCCCCGTCTACTTTCCGTAGTTGACGTGTTAATAGTTTTTGAGGTTTATCTCCAAATTCAAAATGTAATTGTTTAGTATATTGATAAAATTTAACAACTTGATCTGAATATATTTTATTTAATTTGTATTTCAAAGTTTCAATTTTATTACGTTTTATCGTAGTTGGTGTAGTCGCATTCTCGATATCTAGTTGTTTAATTTCCCTCTCCAATGCCTGTTGCATCTCCCGATTCTTTTTATTATAAAATGCTTGGGAAGAAATCACGGCTCCCCGCGTACATGCTTTAAATGTTTCCCATAGTAAAGAAGGAGAAGTTTCAGGACTATCGTTTGTTTCAAAGAACATATTAATCTGTTTAGTAAGATATACCTGAGATACTTTATCCTTTAAAATTTGTGGATTAAGTCTCCATTGTGCCTGTTTCTCCGTACTTCCATTTATTTTAATCATAATTGTTAAAGGGGCATGATCCGAAATTATAATATTATGGTATTTTGAATTATATGTAAATGGAATTAGCTTAGAATCCACCAAAAAATAATCTATTCTTGAATATGTTTTATGTACCGGTGAATAAAATGAACATTCTCTTCCAGTTGGGTTTTCTATTCTCCAGACATCTTTGATATTACTAGTATCTATATATGCGTTTAATAAATCACTGGAGTGAATTTTTGTTTTCAATTGTCTTGATGACCTATCTAAATAGGGATCTAACGTACAATTTAAGTCTCCTCCAATTATTAAATTATGTTGGGATAATTCTGGAATTGTATTAAATATTTTTTTAACAAAGGGCTATCAAAATTCGGTCCATAAACATTAATAAGAGTCAATTTTTGTTCACCTCGTATTATAATATATCTACCATCACTGTCCGTTATTGTTGATATACGTTTAAAAGGTATCCCTTTACGGATTAGTATTGCAACACCTCTGGATTCATGTGTAATTGAAGAGTAATATGCTTTATCAATCCATTTAGCTTTCAATCTATGTTCTGCATCCTTTTTTAAGTGGGTTTCTTGGAGAAAAATCACATCTGTTTTAAGTGCTTTTAAATGTGCTAGTACTTTACCTCTCTTAATTGGTTCGTTGATACCCTTAACATTCCAGCTACAAAATGTTATACCTTCACCCCCGATCTTCATATTTAAGTCTTGCATCTTTTGTTTAGGGAGGTCTATAAGAGAGCAGATGGTTCAGCTTGACAAGCCCCACCTTACTCTCAAACCTCGAATAGATGAACCCTAAATCCCATTGATATTTCTTACGTATATATCTCCATTGATAAAGCTCATGATTCCATTCTAACAAAGTTATAATAAAGTATTATATTAAAAAAAGGATAGATTAAAAGGTTAGTGGTGTGCAAAAAGGAAGAAAAAACTACATCTATTAGTAGTGTAGTTAGTGATAGCCATACTAGCATGGCTAACCATCTACCGACTTCTGTAGTCGATGTAAAAAAAACATAACTAGCTTGATACTCTCTTAAAAATAACATTTCCATACGATATTTTACCGGGGGGGGGGGTAATAAACATTATAGGTTACAAAATATTCAGATTCCATTAGTCAAATATATTTTAAAAATAAGCATTAGAAGAAAAAAAAAAATTCCCAAAGGGAAAAAAAAGTGGGGTAAAAGTGAAGAAAAGTGAAATTTAACTTTAAATCCAACCATTTAGCTAATTCTAAATAATTCAAATGTGAGTAATTAGTGACCATTAGTAATAATTATTAATAGTGCCGCACAGTAATATTAATATTTATTAATTATTATGTTAATAATGTCCGTAGAAAAGGCCTTATTCAGCATCCATCTCCAGTTTTGATTGTTCTTGGGTGTAACCGGGCCTTAAAACCATCCATCCTTACACAGTTACATTGTTCGTTGACATCATTTATTTTGAAAATAATGTTCAGTCATCAGGCAGGCTTGATCTTCTGAGCAAACTCGAGTGCTTCCTCCGGCTTAGTGAATAAGTGTTCTTTATTATCGTGGGTAACTCTTAATGTAGCCGGGTACATCAGACCATACTTCAATCCTTTCACCTCCTTCAGTTTATTCTTTGCCTCTTTAAACTGCATTCTCTACCTGGAGACCTCCACAGGGTAATCTCGGTAGATACTGATCTTATCTCCCTCATACATAAGATTCCTGGTACGGACAACTTTCTTCATCATCTCCTCCAGTACATCTCATCCTTCTAAACTAGCTGGGCTTGTATACAAGCCCAGCTAGTTTAGAAGGATGAGATGTACAGATGTACTGGATGAAGTGGCCCAGCCGCTTCATTCTCTCAGCATATGACAGTCCCGCCATCCCAGGAATTAACCTTGTAAACCTACGCTTGCACTCCCTCAATAGCAAGAATGTCCTTCCTCAAATTAGGGGACCAAAACTGCACACAATACTCCAGGTGTGGTCTCACTAGGGCCCTATACAACTGCAGGACCTCTCTGCTCCAATACTCAATTCCTTTTGTTATAAAGGCCAACATGCCATTCACTTTATTCACTGCCTGCTGTACCTGCATGCTTATTAGTGCTTTTTGAAGGGTTTATTTCAAACATAAGGAATGGGATTAATTTCAAACAATCTATATCTGCTGTTAAATTATTTGATTAGATTTAGATCTTATTGTAGTAAGTTTCATGCCTGATATGTTTTGCTCTTGTGATCTGTGCAATTTCAGAGCATTGACTTGGCAAAATTCATTTGTCTTTCTACACTTACATTATCCTAGGGATCTGACAAAACATTGCCACCGAAACCAGGAGTTCCAGTTTTGCCATCTGGAAGTAATATCCACACATTCCATCACAATCTCGCCTCTGCTGGAGGCCAGAGGTCAAACTTGCCGGTACAGTACAATGCTGATCTCAAGCCAAAGAGTGACAAGAATCAAGATCCAATTGATGAATTAAAAGCACAAGTGAAAGAATTGAGAAGTTTTATTGAAACGATGAAGTCACAGCACAAGTGAGTTGTCTTTATCTGTTGGGTATCAATGACACACTCAATATGCAAGAAACCATTGACTGTAAACTGAAAGGATCAGCAAGCATCCTAGTTACGAAAATCAAAAATGTTAGTATTGCCTTTGCTTGCATTTCATAAACCATTAGAAAAAATCAATAAACCATGTGACACCGTCCACGACTTTATTGCATAACATATTTTCACAGATCAATTAGTACCCAAGATGTGACACGATGATTCCTTTTTCCATTACAAAGCTTCTCATGTTTTAATCAAATTCACCAATCTATTTTCCCCACAAGCAGCCTTGTATATAATAGGTTACATGACACTACCAACATAACACTGAACAAAAATGTTTTAATTAACAAAAATCCTGAGTTCATAGCAGCACGCATACTGTTCATCTCAGAGAAATGTATATAACTCAAGGGATTTATATCAAAAGCTACAGTCCAGCTATATGCAATTTGCCCAAGAGTTTAATCTTGAGTTTCTGATAATGTGAATTCGTAATGTTATTTTAGAGAAAGATAGTAAGATTTTGATTTTTTTCTTTAAATCTGTTTTCTTGATTACTTTTAACAATAAATAATGAGTAATAGACAGCATTTTAGCCATATTCTCAGTACTCTTTGCCACACCACATTAGAATTTTAGCTGTTAGACGCATATTGGTAAAATTATGTCTCACAATTGCATATTTATTAGATTAATGCTCGATATTTTCTGGTTGTTAGATCGTGGCAAATGTTTAGTAAAATGTACACTTGAATATACAATATGAATATGTATAAGAGGGTTTCTGCTAGATTAGTATGTGTGGTTAAAACATCATACAGTAACCACAGGTAGACATAAATGCTGGAGAAATTCAGCGGGTCAGACTCAAGTCTGAAGAAGGGTTTCGACCCGAAACGTTGCCTATTTCCTTCGCTCCATAAATGCTGCCTCACCCACTGAGTTTCTCCAGCATTTTTGTCTACCTTCGATTTTCCAGCTTCTGCAGTTCCTTCTTAAACATACAGTAACCACATTTGTGGCTGGTGAATGATTTATCTTGACATCAATATGAATAATGGGTTGTTTTTCTTTCCACGTTCCCATTATTTTCTGTTTTTATTTAAAATGGTTTTGGGTGGGAAAAAGTTACAGCTAAATGGAATAAGCCCTGCAATGTACAAACCTGAGTAAAATACTGAAATTTTGACAGAAAAGAAATTACACAGTTGATGAACGAGTTAGATGAAGAAAAGAAGATTCGTATTTCATTACAAGTGAGTTATATCTTTAATTAGTATTGAGATTCATTGCAATGTTATCAAAGTACAATATTCATTCATAAATGTGTGTATATATAGATATCAATGAATAATACTGAATGAAACAAGTGATTTTAATATTTTGAACATTATTTATACTTTTATGGATACCTAAAAGCAGACATTCACACACTTTTTTTTAGGGTTTTGTTAAGTGAAAATCAATTTGTACTTTTTATTATTATTTCAAAAAAATGTCTAAAACATTTTGTAACTTCCTGTGGTCATGAACATAAGTCATAGAACCACACAACACGAAAATAGGTCATTTGGCTCACATGACCAAGTTAACTATTACATTTGTTGTGTAACCTACTTGGCCTTGGTAATTTAAATGGTGTGAGAGCATGTGCCCCAAACTACCTTTTTGGGCACCAAATTCAAACACTCCTCCTGACAGGTAACATTCTGCTGAATCTCCTCTGCATTCTCTCCAGTGTCACTACGTCCTTCTGGTAGTTGGTGGCCACAAATTTCCAGCAATGGCTTAACCATCAATGTTATTTCTTAGAATCAGATTTCTCCGCAGAGACCTCCTACAACATCCATCCATGTCAACGACAATGCCTTCCTGAGCTCATTCCATTTGCTAAAGTTTGGCCCATCCTCTGAGCCTTTCCTATTCATGACCCATCTACGTCTTCTAAATATTTTAATTGTACCTGCCTCGACCACGTCCTTTCTAGCAGTTTACTCCATATATACGACACCGTGTGTGTGTAAAAATTGCCCCGCGGGTCCACTTTAAGTCTTCCTCCATTCACTTTAGACACCCCTACCCAGGGAAAATGACTGTGACCACCCACCTTAGCTTTCTTTATCTGTGCTTCAACAGTTATAACGCTGTTTTTGAGATCCTTAGAATTTGGGGGTAGTTCCACGCAGTTGCTGTGGGGCATAGCTATCCTAGTCAAGAGACCTTAAATCAGAGACCTAATGAGACACAAGATCATATAGCACTAGTCAAAGAATAGGCACTCCTGGCCAAAATTATCTCTTGACTACCCTCTCCTAAACATTTTGTTGTTTGGAAATAGCTAAATTACACAACTTCATAATAAGCAGATTTCAAAAGTACTTTTTGGGTAAAGGAAGTATAAGAAATGCATTCCATTTTGCTATAATGATCTGTCATTAAGAAGTGCAGCCTATACTTTGCAAACCAAAACCTCATGGTTTTCACCACACTCCACTATATGGTTTTCTCCTACATCCAGCAAAATCTGCACGGTTTTCCATCAATAAAGTGCACTGTATCAGTGACAAGGTGGTGCTAAGTTTTGTTTCAACATGGTGCCAATACCAGCCTGTGTCTTTGAAAGTGAAGACTACAAGCAGCATAATGCAGCAAGTAAACCTGCTGCCTCATGCAGATCCAGCAAACTGTGTTCCATACCAACCTTGTGCTGCCTGTGTGTAGCTTACACAATCTCCCAGTGACTGTGTGAATTTCACCTGTATGCTCCAGTGTCATTCTCCTTCCCAAAGATGAGAGGTGGTATGTTAGTTGGTCACTGTAAATTACCCCAGGCATATAAGTGAATATGCACAGGTCACAGGGAGAATTAATGAAGAATGGATTGTTCGAAGCTGGTGTAGATTTAGTGAGCCTCCTATATTGTCAAATATGGTACATGCAATGCTTCCTCATGGACCTGCTCGTGCACAACTCCCCATAGCTGAATTATGAGGAACATCAGCAGTGAACACACCATGCTAGTTTGTGGACAGGGCGGGACCAAACTATCAGAGTATCTTTTTAGAAAGTAACGGCTATCAATTCATATGGACACTACAGTTATGGACCTGTTCAAGGTGAACTGCTGTTAAATGGGTCTATAGTTTGTGTATATAGCTCATTGCCATTTCCAATGTTAATTAACTTAATTAGCACACGTTAGATTTCATTGTTCTAAGCTTTCTATATTTGGTTGGGGTCTTGTTTTTCCTCACTCTAATTTAAAGCTGAAAATCTAATTTTATTAAAAGTGGCATCCTACCTGTCATTCCCACAATGCAGAGAATACTTAGTTTTCCCAAGTGAGATTGCACTCCATTTTCCTGATTTACCATTAATTTCAGGTCTTTTTTTAAAGTTTTGCGCAGTGTTATTACTGTATCAAGCAATGAACTCTTCAGTAAAGTTTTTGGACATTATTTTGATAGGTGGACCTGTATTATACTCTACATCAGCAACAGATTATATGAACTAAACCTGTATTTCCTGAATTATAAAGCTAGGTTCTATTGATTTTTAAAGGACCCTATAGCAGTAGAGTAAAGCTTTCTTTTTGGGGAAGAATTAGAAACACCATTAAATCCAAGAAACACATGGATATTTAGTCTTTTGGACAACAATTATTGTATGGTTTAAGGATGCAAAACTGGGAGAAATCCTAGCCTAGGACATGGACTTTTGGTACACGTTATGTGTGTGTGGAACTGATACAAATTATGTTACTAACACAAAAAGCTGGAGTAACTCAGCGGGACAGGTAGCATCACTGGAGAAGGAATGGGTGACATTTCGGGTCAAGATCCTTCTTCAGACTCGACCCGAAACGTCACCCATTCCTTCTCTCCAGAGATGCTGCCCGTCCTGCTGAGTTACTCCAGCTTTTTGTCTATCTTCTGTATAAACCAGCATCTGCAGTTCCTTCCTACACATATTATGTTAGTGATCATATCCGGGGTAATTAGGCCAGGCACTCGTAGTTCTTGCCTGGTAACTTTGGATCATGAAATTAATGCAGGATTTAGCTGCTACTCTTTTTCCAATCTGAGAAGCTGAATTGGAAGATGTTAAAGGTGTTTTTCAAATTTTATTTACAGATGGAAGTGGAAGGAATTAAGAAAGCACTTCAATCAAAATGATTGGTTATTCCCTGGACAAGATGCTGCAATTACACCTCTGGTTGTTCCAGGACTTAAGTTATGACACAGCCAAATTTAGTTTTGTGCCAAATTAATTAAACTTATTCTCCCCCCCGCATCTTTTATAAACAGGTTTTCATGTTTTGTAATGCAAAAACAGTTGTTCACAATAGTAAACAGAATGATTTTACTGTTTTCCCAATACTAAATGCACTGATGTCCAAAATGGCTAATGCTAGAGGCTTATATATATATACATTATGTACAGTGCCCTCCATATTGTTTGGGACAAAGACACATCATTTATTTATTTGCCTCTGTACTCCACAATTTGAGATTTGTAATAGAACAAAAAAAAAATCACATGTGGTTAAAGTGGACATTGTTAGATTTTAATAAAGGCCATTTTTATACATTTTGGTTTCACCATGTAGAAATTACAGCTGTGTTCATACATAGTTCTCCCCATTTCAGGGCACCATAATGTTTGGGACAGAGCAATGTCATATAAATGAAAGTAGTCATGTTTAGTATTTTGTTACATATCCTTTGCATGCTTGAAGTATGCGTTTCATGGACATCACCAGTTGCTGGGTGTCTTCTCTAGTGATGCTCTGCCAAGCCTGCAGCCATCTTTAGCTTCTGCTTGTTTTGGGGGCTAGTCCCCTTCAGTTTTCTCTTCAGCATATAAAAGGCATGCTCAATTGGGTTCAGATCGGATGATTGACTTGGCCACTCAAGAATTGACCAATTGTAACATTAAAAAAACTCCTTTGTTGTTTTAGCAGTATGTTTGGGATCATTGTCTTGCTGCAGAATGAACCGCCGGCCAATGAGTTTTGAGGCATTTGTTTGAACTTGAGCAGATTGGATGTGTCTATACACTTCAGAATTCATTATGCTACTACCATCAGCAGTTGTATTATCAATGAAGATAAGTGAGCCAGTACCTTCAGCAGCCATACATGCCCAGGTCATAACACTCCCACCACCATGTTTCACAGATGAGGTGGTATGCTTTGGATCTTGGGCAGTTCCTTCTCTCCTCCATACTTTGCTCTTGCCATCATTCTGATATGTTAATCTTCGTCTCATCTGTCCACTAGACCCTTTTTCCAGAAAGATGGTTGTTTTTTTAAGTACTTCTTGGCAAACTGTAACCCGGCCATCCTATTTTAACGGCTAACCAGTGGTTTGCATCTTGCAGTGTAGCCTCTGTATTTCTGTTCATGAAGTCTTCTGCGGACAGTGGTCACTGACAAATCCACACCTGACTCTTGAAGAGTGTTTCTGATCTGTCGGACAGGGGATTTTTCTTTATTATAGAGAGAGTTCTTCTGTCATCAGCTGTGGAGGTCTTCCTTGGCCTGCCAGTCCCTTTGCGATTAGTAAGCTCACCAGTGCTCTCTTTCTTCTTAAGGATGTCTGAACAGTTGATTTGGTAAGCCTAAGGTTTGGCAGTTGTCTCCAACAGTTTTATTCTTGTTTCAGTCTCATAATGGCTTCTTTGACTGTCATTGGCACAACTTTGGTCCACATGTTGATAAACAGCAATAAAAGTTCCCAAAGGCGATGGAAAGACTAGGTGCTGAGAGCTCTCCGATACCTGCATTAAGGAGGCAATTAAACACCTGAACAATTACCTGTGAAGTCATGTGTCCCAAACATTATGGTGTCCTGAAATTTGGGGGGGGGGGGGGGGGGAGAAACACCTGTGTTACAACACTGTTGTAATTTCTACATGGTGAAACCAAATGTCTAAAAATGACCTTTATTAAAATCTGACAATATGCACTTTAACCACATTTGATTTTTTTTTCTATTACAAATCGTGGAGTACAGAGGCAAATTAATAAATGATGGGTCTTTTGGACATAGCAATGTTATGGAGGGTACTGCATGTCTATGCACGTGTGAACACACACTTGCAAAGTAATTCAGGCGCATACAAGCCTATGCTGGTAACTATTTGATGCTATTTTTCAATAAAGAATGTAATGTTTGATTGCCAGTTTGTGCCTGATTTTCTTTTCATACAAAGTGCTTTGGTTCTTTCCCCAATGGACAAGTGTGGGTGTAGTGAAAACATTCTTCCAACTAAATAACTGCATGAACATATGGAATTAAATCTGGTGTGTTTCAGACTATTTAAAGAATGTTCCTCACCTCAGCACCTCCCTTGACAAATGTACTTGTGCAGGAATGATTTCAGACAGATTTAGAATTGCAATTCCTATCAAAAATAGCAAAATAAATGTCACCTAAATGATTACTCTGTTCCCTACACTTCATGATTTATTGATAGTGTAAGAAAATAATATACACAATTGTTAATACTCAGGGTCTCAGATAAACCATGTTTCAAAGCAACATTATGGAATACTGACAAAAGGAAAACTTATGGTTTACTTACCCATGACACAAAAAACAGATCCATGAGATCCATGAGATTTGACATTTTATTGGAAAGGGTTGCACTTCCTAACAAACTCTTCATACCAAATCATTTTATTCACTTGACAGAAGAATATAAATACACTAAAACATAGGTTTTTAAACAAATTGCTGTAGAATGAATTTAAGATACATTAGGTATTAACAAGTCAATTCATCCACACAAAATGCTGATGTCAAATCCAAAAAAAGTAATTTACTTCAAAAAGGAAGCTTGGTACAACGTTGGAATCCACATTCAATCCCAATTTAGATCTGTAAGAAAATATTAGAAGTTATAAACCACTGGCCAATTTAAACTACAGAAGCAAATATTACAAACTGGTAATCTGTCGATATACTTGCAGTGTTCAAAATAGGATTGTTCCCAATCAACCAGTTTTAAGCAAGGTACAGGAGAGAATACAACTGAACAGCCACACCTTTGATCTCCTTCTGAGGATATACTTGCCTCCGAAGTATACTGACATTCTTATTAGATCCGCTTGTTTGATTTCTGGTACAAAGGTTTTTTTTTTAATGACAAAAGTTTGGGTATGCAATCATTTTAATTTAGAATGAAAAACTGTAAGTGACTAACGAAAAATTACAGAGCATGTATCCAGAATTAGGAAGCCATACTTCCAGAATAAGGTTTGCCAATCAAGAGCAGAAGAATTTCTTCTTATGCCATCGTGATTTTTTGGAATTCTGCACAACCATTCACACATATTCTCGGTCTATGTGGAGTTGAGGGCTAAGGGAAACAGGCAGGAAAGTGATTCTGATTCTGTTTGATCTTGTTAAATGGTGACACATGCAACAATACAATTTATGCCTGCTCCTGGAAAGGAGCAAGCTTTTATCGGTCCTCAATTTAATGTCTACATGATTATTAAATCTATACCAACTTCTTCCAAGATGTGGTAGCAAACGTGAAATGCAACATGGTAACAAACACAATGTGACCAAGACAGAATTAAATGTTGCAAATGATCTGCTTGCAAACCACCAACTGTCCAATATATTATCAATGTAGGAAGGAGAAATTGCAAGTTTCACCATTTACATTCAAGTGCAACTGAAATGCAACTGCAAATAGGGAGTAACTGGCATCAAACAAGCTTCTTGAAAAATCTTGGCATTTATTCAGTGACAACTCGTACTCACGTCATCAATGTCTTCATCATCGTCCCCAATATCATCAAACTGAATTTCATCATCATCACCAGGCCCAAAGGTATCAGTCTCATTGATTTTGGCTAAGGTTAAAGGAAAAGATTGAAAAAATGTAAATTTCTGTTTGAAATTTTAGTTATGTGAGAATTTAATTATTAAAGTAGACCGTACCATGTTCTGGAAGTTCACCATATGCTTTCAAACTTCTGGCTTCATCCGCGTTGTATTTCAGGATGACATCAGCCTTGTTATCCTTTGGAGGTGGCAAGAAAATAATACATTTTCAACAAAATGTGGTATCAAACAAACAACTTAACAATTCAATAACATTAACAGTTTCAGGCAAAGCTAACCAAGCATCTCCAATTCCATTTTTATACACTTTGTGCATCAGTGAAGTAAGTTTCAAACCTGCTCTCTGCAAGCTGAACACACAGGTCACTTGATGGAAAATGCAATACAAAAGGAGTTAATCATTCATTAATGATTAATTCATTACTTTTCATTGGTACCAGTTCACAAAGTACATAACTATTACTCAAATTTCATCTATGGCTTCAGGAAAACTGTTCCAAGAGCCTACCTGCCTGTTGGATGCTGCTGGAACCAGGATTCAGCACCATTGCCTCTTACTGATCAGCAAAAGCAGGAAGCATTACTGGAAGGTAGGCCTTATCCTGGCATCCAAAGCATAACAAGGATTGCTGGAAATCTACCCAGTTATACCCTGTTGCAGAGAGGTTCATAAAAGTGGGAAAGTGACATACAAAACCAAAATGGGAGATACATGCTATCAGAAACACCATGCAAAATTAAGGTTCTCAGTGACCAGAAGGGGGAATGCTTGCATAAGACCAGAGGTCAGAACAAGTTAAGCTCATTCATGAAAGGTGCAGAGTGGTTTAAAAAAAAAAAGCAGCTCCTCTTCACTAAAAATCAGTATTAAAAGGATGGATATTAATCGGGATCTTTACAGCTGCAGGATTTATGGCTCTTTTTCCTGAACCACAAATTAGCTAAAGTTTTATGGGTATGTCTAATTTACTGACTTTTTCCCGTTACCCAAATATCACCTTTCTTCATTCCTATATGGCTAAAGCATGTTAGACAATGTTGACGTTTTACTATCAGAGTAAATATCATGAGCACACTGAACACCACTTACAACTAAAAGTTCACTTATTCAGAAGGTCACGGTTAAACTTCTGATGAGATTCAAGCCATGGCTCCTACACATTCAATATATTCTATGTACATGTTGTAAAGTTCATAAATACAATACGTTTTTCCTTAATAAGACTTCATAATAAAAGGGGGAAATTCTCACCTGGTAATCTCTCAGCCCAACCAATATAATATCCGATGTATTTATCCAAACCTGAAACAAATTATAATGGAATCATTCCAGAATTTGATTAATATTTTACCTTCAAAGTCTAGATGCATCTGCACCATCCACATAGGCCATGCTTGATAAATAGGCATTTAACCATTCAAAATGCAAGAGTCTCTAAGCCACACATCAACCACATAATTCTAAAGTTAGCTTGCCTTTAACAGATGGATTTAACATTGGCTTGGAACTAATAGGTAGCAGTGTACATGAATAAATGGGGGAAACAATTTACAGAATACATCTTAACATCACCAAGATGAACAGATGGTGATAAGTTCCAAGTACTGCAACAGTGTCATTACATACAGAACAAGAAACACCCCCTCAAACAAAAGAGGAAAAATAAGTCAGTCAGAAATAAAAAGCCAAATCTTAAAAGTACAATCCATTGGAATAAGTCAGCGTGTGCTTCTGAATGACAAAATAACCAGCTGTACCTAAATACAATAAAAATATTTTTTAATTGTCCCACATTAGCCTTATGAAAAAGAAAATAATGATTTTGGGAGGAATCTTGACATCTTCTGAGGAGATACGTTTTAAATTCAATTTTGAAATTTCTTAAGTGTGAGATTGTAACTATGCCATAAAATGACAAGAGTGCAGAAGCTGCTTATGGGGTTTTGGATACATCTGTGACTTTTTAGTTGAATATTTAGCACAATTAAATGCACCACCACCTGACTGGGAATGGGGACTAAAATACAAAGGGTTGTCACCTTCTTTCTCAGCTTCCCTCGAATATGGCAAAGCCTCTTCGCACCATCAAAACACATGGCTTCCAAGCGCCCATTTCCCAGCATCTTAATCACCTGGGCATATTCTACAAATTGAAACAGATTGGAGATCATTCACTTTAATTAAGCAATCATAGAATATTTACATATCAAACTTCACAACCATCAAACATTAAAGGTGAATGATTGAAGGTCAGTGGGGACATGGGGGACGACAGGATCCCCATTTCTGTGCCGTGTGGCTTCAAAGATCTCTAATACTGCTTGAATAACGTTGGACATTTTACATCCACCGAGGGAGTCAGAATTCTATAGGGCCTATCACTCGCCACAATGCCAAGCCGTACCGAGGTATGCCCACAAAAGTCCATATTAGAACTGTGCTGGCCTAAATCAGCAGCGACACTGAAGATGGTACAGTGCTGCACTAGTGCACTCCTCAGGTAATGCAGTGGCCACATAACCAACTGGATATTATTCCTCACTCTTCAGTGGAAGATTGCACTGAGGCCACATTGAAACAGGCCACATGATATAGAGGATAGCGATTTAGGAACAACAGAACATCTATCCCATTGCCTCAGGCAAGAGATGACATCTCGGACTATCCCTGGTATGTCTTTTTTTTTTTTTTCTCAAGCTTCTGTCTCTGGAACAAGACTAGAACTCAACCTTCTGACAATCGGATAGAAACATAGAAATTAGGTGCAGGAGTAGGCCATTCGGCCCTTCGAGCCTGCACCGCCATTCAATATGATCATGGCTGATCATCCAACTCAGTATCCCGTACCTGCCTTCTCTCCATACCCTCTGATCCCCTTAGCCACAAGGGCCACATCTAATTCCCTCTTAAATATAGCCAATGAACTGGCCTCAACTACCCTCTGTGGCAGAGAGTTCCAGAGACCCACCACTCTCTGTGTGAAAAAATTCCTTCTCATCTCGGTCCTAAAGGATTTCCCCCTTATCCTTAAGCTGTGGCCCCTTGTCCTGGATCTCCCCAACATCGGGAACAATCTTCCTGCATCTAGCCTGTCCAACCCCTTAAGAATCTTGTAAGTATCTATAAGATCCCCTCTCAATCTCCTAAATTCTAGAGAGTATAAACCGAGTCTATGCAGTCTTTGTTCATAAGACACTCCTGACATCCCAGGAATCAGTCTGGTGAACCTTCGCTGCACTCCCTCTATGGCAATAATGTCCTTCCTCAGATTTGGAGACCAGGACTGTACGCAATACTCCTCACCAAGACCCTATACAACTGAAGTAGAACCTCCCTGCTCCTATACTCAAATCCTTTTGCTATGAAAGCTAACATACCATTGGCTTTCTTCACTGCCTGCTGTAACTGCATGCCTACTTTCAATGACTGTACCATGACACCCAGGTCGCGCTGCATCTCCCCTTTTCCTAATCGGCCACCATTTAGATAGTAGTCGGTTTTCCTATTTTTGCCACCAAAGTGGATAACCTCACATTTATCCACATTATACTGCATCTGCCAAACATTTGCCCACTCACCCAGCCTATCCAAGTCACCTTGCATCCTCCTAGCATCCTCCTCACAGCTAACACTGCCCCCCAGCTTAGTGTAATCCGCAAACTTGGAGATATTGCCTTCATTTCCCTCATCCAGATAATTTATGTATATTGTAAATAGCTGGGGTCCCAGCACTGAGCCTTGCAGTACCCCACTAGTCACTGCCTGCCATTGTGAAAACGACCCGTTTACTCCTACTCTTTGCCAGCCAGTTCTCTATCCACATCAATACTGAACCCCCAATGCCGTATGCTTTAAGTTTATATACTAATCGCTTATGTGGGACCTTGTCGAAAGCCTTCTGGAAGTCCAGGTACACCACATCCACTGGTTCTCCCCCATCCATGCTACTAGTTACATCCTCGAAAAATTCCACAAGATTCGTCAAACATGATTTATCTTTCGTAAATCCATGCTGACTTTGTCCAATGATTTCACCACTTTCCAAATGTGCTGCTATCCCATCTTTAATAACTGACTCTAGCAGTTTCCCCACTACCAATATTAGACTAACTGGTCTGTAATTCCCAGTTTTCTCTCTCCCCCTTCTTAAAAAGAGGGGTTACGTTTGCTACCCGCCAATCCTCAGGAACTACTCCAGAATCTAAAGAGTTTTGAAAGATTATCATTAATGCATCCACTATTTCCGGAGCTACTTCCTTCAGTACTCTGGGATGCAGCCCATCTGGCCCTGGGGATTTATCGGCCTTTAATCCATTCAATTTACCCAACACCACTTCCCGACTAACCTGGATTTCACTCAAGATTACTAATACAACAGGATTACTAATACAACTTACAAAAGGGCATCTTAACCCAGCCAGTTACATTTCTACGCTGATTAAAATATAAAGGCATGGCAACTGATGTTATTAAGACATTTGATATTTGCCTGACAGGACACAATTCAATGACTTAGCTTATCCTCGTCAGTGGTGCAGAGTACACGTGTCTTTTCACAAAGCAAAGATGCGGGTATAATAGTTTAACATGGAATTCAATGTTCATTGTGGCACTGAAAATGCAACTTTTTGTTTTAATCCCTTTATAAAATCAGGAGATACAATAAGATACCACAGAGCTGCAGGACTTACCCCTCAGTAACATGGTTAAGAGCTTAGGAACTATCAAACTATTGCATTTTAGGAAGAACCATTGGTACTATAACAACATTTAAAAATCACCTGGACAGGTCTATCAACAACAAAGATTTAGAGGAATACGAGCCAAGCACAGGTAGATGGGACATGTGTAGATGGGGCTTATTGGTCGGCATGGGGAAGTTGGGCAGAAGGGTCAGTTTCTATGCTGCATGACTCTACATGCTCAGAACACAGACAAGTAATAAGTGAATGCCAAATTATAGTTCTAGATGAAACTACAATGCCCTCCATAATGTTTGGAACAAGGACCCATCATTTATTTATTAGCCTCTGCACTCCACAATTTGAGATTTGTAATAGAAAAAAATCACATGTGGTTAAAGTGCACATTGTCAGATTTTATTAATGGACATTTTTATACATTTTGGTTTCACCATGTTGAAATTACAGCAGTAAATACATAGTCCCCCCTCCCCGCCTTTTCATAATGCTTGGGACACATGGCTTCACATGTGTTTGTAATTGCACAGCTGGGTTTCATTGCCTCCTTATTGCAGGTATAAGAGAGCTCTCAGTACCTAGTCTTTCCATCACCTTTGTAAATTTTTATTGCTGTGTATCAACATGTGGACCAAAGTTGCGCCAGTGAAAGTCAAAGAAGCCATTATGGGACTGAGAAACAAGAATAAAACTGTTACAGACATCAGCCAAACCTTAGACTTACCAAAATCAACTGTTTGGAACATCATTAAGAAGAAAGAGAGCACTGGTAAGCTTACTAATCGCAAAGGGACTCGCAGGCCAAGGAAGACCTCCACAGCTGATCACAGTAGAATTCTGTCTATAATAAATAAAAATCCCCAAACACCTGTCCAACAGATCAGTAACGCTCTTCAGGAGTCAAGTGTGGATTTGTCAATGACCACTGTCCGCAAAAGACTTCACGAAGAAATACAGAGGCTACACTGCAAGATGCAAACCACTGGTTAGCTGTGAAAATAGGATGGCCAGGTTACAGTTTGCCAAGAAGAACTTAAAAGAGCAACCACAGTTCTAGAAAAAAGGTCTTGTGGACAGATGAGATGAAGATTAACATATCAGAATGATAACAAGAACAAAGTATGGAGGAGAGAAGGAACTGCCCAAGATCCAAAGCATACCACCTCATCTGTGAAACATGGTGGTGGGGGTGTTATGGCCTGGGCATGTATGGCTGCTGAAGGTACAGGCTCACTTATCTTCATTTATGATACAACTGCTGATGGTAGTACCATAATGAATTCTGAAGTGTATAGTTCTGAAGTGTTCCAGAACAAGGGGTCACAGTCTAAGGATAAGGGTGAATTCCTTTAGGACCGAAATGAGGAAAACATTCTTTACACAGAGAGTCGTGAGTCTCTGGAATTCTCTGCCACAGAAGGTAGTTGAGGCCAGTTCATTGGCTATATTTAGGAGGGCGTCAGATGTGGCACTTGTGGCTAAAGGGATCAGGGGGTATGGAGAGAAGGCAGGTACGGGATACTGAGTTGGATGATCAGCCATGATCACATTGAATGGCGGTGCAGGCTCGAAGGGCCGAATGGCCTACTCCTGCACCTATTTTCTATGTTTCTATGTTTCTATAGACACATCCTATCTACTCAAGTTCAAATAAATGCCTCAAAACCCATTGGCTGGCAGTTCATTCTACAGCAAGACATTGATCCCAAACATACTGCTAAAGTAACAAAGGAGTTTTTAAAGCTAAAAAACTGTCAATTTTTAAGTGGCCAAGTCAATCACCCGATCTAAATCCAATTGAGCATACCTTTTATATGCTGAAGAGAAAACTGAAGGGGACTAGCCCCCAAAACAAGCATTAACTAAAGATGGCTGCAAGACAAGCCTGGCAGGCCATCATCGGAGAAGACACCCAGTAACTGGTGATATCCCTGAATCGCAGACTTCAAGGAGTTGTGCACTTTAACCATGTGATTTTTTTCTATTACAAATCTCAAATTATGGCGTACAGAGGCAAATAAATAAATGACGGGTCTTTGTCCCAAAAATTATGGATGGGCACTGTCAGTGATGTACAAGAAGAGGTCAGCTTCTAGGGCATCCACTTGCACCTCATTACAGGGATGTAATGTTGAGGCTCTATAAGGCGCTGTTAAGGCTGCAAATTGGAATATTGTGAGCAATTTTGGACACTAATTGAGGAAGGATGTGCTGGAGGGGATTCAGAGGAGTTTACAAGAATGATCCCAGGAATGAGTGGGTTAACCTATGATGAGCGTTTGTCAGCACCAGTCCTGTATTCGCTGGAGTTCAGAAGAATGAGAAGGAACCTCATTGACACATATAGAATAGTGAAAGGCTTGGATAGAGTGGATGTGGAGAGGATGTTTCCATTAGTGGGAGAGAACTAGAGGTCATAGCCTCAGAATTAAAGGACCTTTTAGGAAGGAGATGAGGAGAAATTTCTTAAGTCAAAAGGTGGTGAATCTGTGGAATTATTTGCCACAGAAGGCCGTAGAGGCCAAGTCAGTAGATATTTTTAAGGCAGAGATAGATAGATTCTTGATTTGTACAGGTGTCAGAGATTATGGGGAGAAGGCAAGAGAATGGGGTTGGGGGGGGGAAATATATCAGCCATGATTGAAAGGCAGAGTAGACTTGATGTGCCGAATGGCCTAATTCTACTATTCCTTATGACCTCTCATGTAAAATAAGTTAAATTAACAGCCAACATTTTCCATTTATTAAATGATATGCCCAGAATCTCAAGTAATTTTGATTTATCATCCAAAAAACAAAATGAACCATTTTTAATTCTGGGAACCAAGATCTTCAAAAACAACGAGTAAATCTGGCCTAAAACTATACAAGGCTAAATTATACGTATTAAAAGATGGAACTACTAAATATTTAATTTATAACCACTTTTCTCCCCAGACGAAGAACATCACACTCACCTTGACCATCCTCTTTGAAGACCAGCTCACGTTTCTCAGATTCATTTTCATTCTTACCACGTCTCCTGTTCTTACCTCCCTTACCTGGTTTGAATAAATAACACATCAGTCCATGCATGAAACATTCTGGCTTTACAATCATATGTGTGGCACTCCAGATTCTCACTTAAAACAGACAAAAAATTACGATCCCTGATGTATTGTTAAGTCAAATTCAAACCCATACTCTGAAATGGGATACTGGGACGTATCACGCTGGCAGCTTACTGGTGGTTCTCTGGAGTAACATCTATTAAGTGTAGTGCGCTCCAATGCATTCTGAACTTCCATATCCAAATTCTGAAACACAGGATTGCAGGCCTTGCTAGATGTTAGACAGCAGCACATCTAACCTCCCAATTTGCAGCTGCACTTGGCAGTGTCCCCAGCCCTCCTGTCATTACTGAGCCAAGGATCTGTACAAAGCCATATAGGCTCCCACAATACATGGAGCAGGGAGAGTGGAGAGGATGGTGGTGGTAGGAGGGGGTAGAGAGCGAGGGATAGCCTTCCTAGACAATTGTTTATAATATGATTTGCATCATCTCTCCCCCCCCCCCCCCAGGAATTCTGTAAATTGGATAGTGAATTCTGTACGGGCAAATTTCTGTAACCCATACAGCGTGTAAACAGGCCCTTCGGCTCAACTTGCCCATGACGACCAACAAGCCCCAATTACTAGTCCCACCTGCCTGCTTTTGGCATATACCCCACTAAACCTAACAACGTATCTGTTCAAATATTTTTTAAATGTTGTGATAGTACCTGCCTCAACCACCTCCTCTGGCAGCTCGTTCCATATGCCTACCACCCTTTGTGTAAAAAAAAAGTTGCTCCTCAGGTTCCTATTAAATCTTTCCCCCCTCACCCGTCCTTTGGGTCTGGATTGCCCTACTCTGGGTAAAAGACGTGATGCATTCACCCTATGTTTTCCTCTCATGATCTAATACATCTCTATAAGATCATCCCACATCCTCCTGTTCTCCAAGGAATAAAGTACGGACCTACTCCCTATAGCTCAGGCCCTTGAATCTGGCAACATCATCGTAAATATTATCAGCACCCTTTCCAGCTTAACAACATCTTTCCTATAGATAGACACAAATTGCTGGAGTAACTCAGCAGGACACGCAGTAATTCTGGATAGAAGGAATGGGTGATATTTCGGTAAAGATTGAGAGCCAGGGGAGAGGGATGGATTGAAACCATCCTTTGCTATTCTTACATTCCCTCTCACCATCTTTCCTATAACAGGGTGACCAAGACTGAACACAATACTCTAAATGTGACCTCACCAATGCCTGTAACATGATCTCCAACTTCTATACCCAACACTCTTGACTAATGAAGACCAATGTGCCAAAAGTCCTCTTGACCACCCTGTCGCCCTGTGACACCATTTTCAAGGAAGCATGTAAGGAGCTGTCAGGGAAGTTTACAGCCAAGGCCATAATTTTGGTTGCCTATGGACTAGCTGCTGACTACCTGGCCTCTTCGAACTACTGCAGCAGCCACAAGACCGCACTTCATCGGGAGTCGCATGGCCTCCCGCCAAAAAGGCATTCCATGAGGCGAGTACACAGCGTAGGAATAAGATGATGGATCAAATAAATTAATGGCTAAAGGGATGGTGTGGAAGGGAGGGCTTTTGTTTTTTGGATCATCGGATATATTTCTGGGGTAAATGGAACTAGAATAGGTTCGACATCTTTACTGGGAAGTTTTATACAACTTTGGAATGGCTATGTGACAGAAAACAGACAAACAGATGGAGGAAAAAGTTCAGTCAATATAGAAAACAGGTCAGACCATAACACAGAAAATATATGGGCATAGCAAGATGCTGGGGATTGGAATGCTAATATGGCATTTTAATGGAAGAAACTTGACTGCAAGGCAGATGAACAGAGTATTGATCAGTGTGTGGAAACATTTTCACCCAGAGTTGTGAATTTGTGGAATTCTCTGCCACAGAAGGCAGTGGAGGCCAATTCGCTGGATGTTTTCAAGAAAGAGTTAGATTTAGCTCATAGGGCTAAAGAAATCAAGGGATCTAGGAAAAAAACAGGAACGGGGTACAGATTTTAGATATCAGTTTGTTTTTTTCACCAAGGCTAAGGGAATCTAGAAATTGAGGACATAGGTTTATGGTGAGGGCAAGGTGCTATAATAGCATTTAAAAGACACTTGGACAGCTACATGGATAGGATACATAGGATCTATCCAAGATTGTTTGGAGAGGCAAGGGAGATTGTGGGAGCCTTGATAAAGGTTCAGAAGGATGCTGGCCTAACACACGAAAATGGGACTAGCTTAGATGGGGCATCTTGGTCGCCACAGATGAGCTGGGCAGAGTACCAGTTTCGATGCCGTATGATTCTATTAATTGGGATTGCCATTACATAAAAGTACGTGATAAAAGGAACCAGAGTATCAGAACTTAAGAAGCGGGCCATTAGAAGGGCCAAAGTGGGGCATGAAATGGCTTTGGCGAGTCCAGTAAACGAAAATCCCATAGCTTTTTATAATTTCATTAATGACATGAGCGTAACCAGGGAGAAGAAGGTGGGTATCTTAGGAGGATAAAAGTGCCTGATGTATCCCTGGGTGTTATGGGAGGCTAGGAGGGGAAATTGCTGGGGCCCTAATGGAGTTCTTTAAATATCCTCTGGCCACACTACTGGAAGACAACAAAAGCAATACCTTCATTCAAGAAGGTTAGCATGGATCAGCTAGAGTTTGTCAGCTGTAGAGATATTATTCAAAAGATATCTTGACAGACATTCATCAGCATTTGGAAAAGCAGGGATCGATCTAGGATAATCAGTACTCTAGCCGAGTTGATAGTCTTTTGGAAGATTATTTGTCAGATTGGAGGTCTATGACTAGTGTTGTGCCTCAGGGATCAGTGTTGGGGCCATTGCTGCTTGTGGTTTATATCAACGATTTGGATGAGAATGTACAAGGCATGATTAGCGAGTTTGCAAATGACATTAAAGCGTGTGGTAATTTAGACACCGAAGATGATTATCGCAAATTACAGCAGGGTCTTAATCAGTTGGGCAAGTGTGCTGAGGAATGCTTAATGGAGTTTATTGCAGTTAAGTGTGAGGTGTTGCATTTTGTAAAGTTAAACCTTCACAGTGAATGGCAGAACTCTGGGGAGTGGTGTGGAGTACAGGGACCTATCAATTCAGGTACATAGTTCTTTGAAAGTAGTGTCACAGGTAAATTGAGTGATCAAGAAGGCTTTTAGCACCTTGGCTTTCATTACTCATGGTAGTGAGTATAGAAGTTGGGACATTAGGTCACAGTTGTACAAGGCATAGGTAAGGCCACATTTCAAGTAATGCGTTCAGTTTTAGTCATCCTGCTACAGGTAAGATATTAAGCTATAAAAAGTGCAGAGATCATCAAGCGAATAGATAGGGTAGATGAACAGAGTGTTTTACCCAGGACAGGGGAATCAAAAACCAGAGGACATAGGTTTAAGGTGAGATGGAAAAGATTTAATAGTGACTTGTGCAGAGGATAGTGGATGTATAGAATGAGCTGCCAGAGGGGTTAGTTGAGGCAGGTACTATAACAACTTTTAAAATACATTTGGACAGATATGTGAATGGGAAAGGTTTAGAAGAATATAGAACACAGCCATGCAAGACTGGTAGAGATGGGACATCTTCATCAGTTGGTCCAAAGTACCTGTTTCTATGTTGTAGGACATGGCAAAGGCAGAGACAACTATATATGCAGAGACAAAAACAGTACGAGTCTCGAAGCGCATTCCCACCAAGTATCTTTGTTTCAGTACTCAAAAATTCCAATAAAAGCCAGCATACCATTTGTTTTTCTTCTTGCACGTCCTTTATTAAATGCTTAAAACCACAGGGAATATTTGCATCGTATTCTCAACCTATATGCAAAATTCTACACTCGTGGCGACAAGACACTTGGACCCTCTTCAAGAAAAGTCACTTTTTTCCAGAAAGGCAAACAACAAATGCACTACTCCATATGGAGTCTGGTAGCTTCTACGTTAGAACTACATGGACAGTTCAGCTATGCTGGAAATGTTCAATGGGTCGGGCAGCAGCTGAGAGTTTCGCTGCAAGGTCAGCCGCTATTATCTACGCACCTAGCGTTTCTACCAATCCACCATTTTACTTCAGACCTGAAGCAATCCCGGTCTGTTGCAGCATTTGTTTTCGTGTCTTCCCACCTTCCCCGGCATCCAGTCTTCACACTCGGCAAAGGCCTCCAACCCGTTATTTGCAGCCGGACATTTCAGTCAACATCGTGGCCGGGCCCGCTACTCTCTACGCAGATCAGTCTGAAGAAGGGTCTCGACCTGAAACGTCACCCATCCCTTCACTCCAGAGATGCTGCCTGTCCCGCTGAGTTACTCCAACATTTGGTGTCTACCTTCGATTAAAACCAGCATCTGCAGTTCTTCCCTGCGCTCTCTACGCTAGGCAGGGTGGGGGGGGGGGGGGAGCCAGGCCGGGCCGAGCCAGCTCGAGGTGGGCTACCCTGGGGCGGGATGGGCCCGGGCGGGTCAGGCTCAGATGAGGCCGGGATGGGTTACGCTAGGCCGGACTGCGCTGCACACGTGTTGACGGGAGGGCGACGGGGCCTCCGCCTCTCCGGGCCGCCGCCGCCGCCAGCTGCATTGCGGCACAGAATAGTGGCGGTTACCCTCCCGCGGGGCGTGGGTGGGGACCGGGCTGGAAGCCGCCGCCGCTCTCACCTTTATTCTTGGGCATGGCTCCGGGTCGCTGGTTGTTCCGCTCACTCCGGCCGCTCCTACCCCTGCACTGCGCACGCGCCGCCGCCGCCGCAAGAAAACTTTATTGAAAAGCTGCTCGTGAACACGCGGAGGGGTCGATCACGTGACCAGCGCGCCGCCGCCGCCGCCGCCGCGCGTGTGTGTGTGTGCCGTCACGTCACGTGCCCACTGCGGCGACAATGCCGGTAACTGGATCACGTGGTCGGCGCATCCCCGGAGGGAGAGCCAGAGTAACGACCCAAGATGGTCTAGACTTACTTACCACAATAATAAAGGTAGACACAAATCCTGGAGGATTTCTCCAGCATTTTTGTCTACGTTCCAATTTCCAGCATCTGCAGTTCCTTCTTAAACAATGATAAAGGTATCAATTTTTACACTGCTGTACATTTTTGGTTTTGTTCTTGTTGTAAGGCATGCATGGTATTGGAAGCTCTTCTACCTTTAAGATAAATGGACCTATTAGGGGACAAATGCATCTTCAATATACATGTCTCTCCCCAGCCCTGAAAACAATTGCATTTAAGTCACATATCATCCATTCTGCAGTTATGTAGTTATAGTCAGATTTGTTCTTATAAGTTAATTTTATACGATATTTTACTGTCATTTCAGATGTCAACAATGGGTCCAGAATACTCGTTGACAAGATCTCCAACACCGAACTATAGAGTACTTGTCGAAGAACTGCCGTCTTTATTCTGAACACCTTGTATATGTCACACATAAAACAATAAATTATGTAAATCTTACCATAAATGACAGAAATAAAAAGTGTTATCCTTTTTTATGAATTTTGATGTAGAATTATTTTAAAATGAAGTGGATTTATGCAATATACTGCTAACCCACAAATGTTTAGTTATGAGATATTCACATTTAAAAACTCAGTAGCTCGGGTGGCTGTGAGCGACCGCTGGGACCGGACAGCGGAACCGCAGCTAGACCCGGGACTTGCAGGTGACCTGGGAACTGCAGCTAGTCCCAAAGGGTCCTGGCCCCTATGCAAAAAAGGCTGCGGATCCCCGGACTAAACCAAACCCTCGATCCTGTCCCGCCATCCTTTTTTCAATACGGTATCTCATTTCCCTCAAATATATGTTAAAAACTAAACTATGGTAGCAATGCACATAATTCATGTCTAAAGGCTGCACTTCTGCATCAATGTAGGTATGTATACACTATATTTCTTTACACTAATGTAAAACGAAAAAATATCTTGCCGTGTGTTCATTTATATTTTACTCACAATATTAGAGAGGTTGAATGAAAGAAAAAAAAGTTCAACAAAATTAGAGGAGATCACAAGAAAGAAACTAGAGAAATATACATATGTGTGTGTTATATATTTTATATACATATATATCACATATATATATGCATCATATATATAATTAATATATGTGTTTATATATAAGAAACTAGAGAAAGATGTATGTGTTATATAATTATATACATCAATGTCACATGTGTATATATGTGTGTATCATACATATAATATATATACGTGTTTATAATATATAAATATAGGCAAATATATTGGCTTATGGCTTATGTTCCTTATATCTTATAGGCAAAAAAAAGGCAAATATAATTGCCTTTATGGCTTATGTACATCATGAGAATGGCTCATGTACATCATGAGTTGTTTTAAATCAAAGTTGCATGAGGAACTTTGAAATATATTATCTCTATCTTAGATTATAGAATGCATATGGTCCAGAGATCTTTCATTGCGCATTGTCGCCCATTTTATACGCAGTTTCCCTTAAATTTTTTTTTAAAGAAGCACCTTATTTATTATAAACAAAGATCATAATGGTCTATCATAGAAGGCTAAAATAGACCACGATAAACTGCAAAATTCAATGAACTGACGTGGATTAAACTGTGAGAGGCATAACGGGGATCGGGATCTTATTCCTAAAATGGCGGAAGTGACATTCCGTTGCGTTCCAATGCGTACTACACGTCAGTCCATTTGATTTCGTAGGAGTGGTCTATCTTGCTCCTCTAGTATCTTTGGTAACAAACTCAGGCTGCTGCTGCTGCCACCCACCCACTGCGGTCTGGCTAGGGAGGTGTACAGCGCTGCCTTTCTCAATCACCACTCAGTGCTCTGCCTGCAATGAATTGGAAAATAATGCAGAAGGCCAGTAAGCATTTGTGGAGAAAGAAACAAATTTAACATTCCAGTCTGAAGAAGGTTTTCGACCCAAAACGTTGCCTATTTTCTTCGCTCCATAGATGCTGCCTCACCTGCTGAGTTTCTCCAGCATTTCTGTCTACCCTCGATTTTCCAGCATCTGCAGTTCCTCCTCAAACAAAATTAACATGACAGGTTCTTATACACGGCAACGTAAGGTTGTATACACGATAATGTAGCAATGTTACAAAATTTCGAGATTTAAAAAAACAAGTCAGATAAAGCATAAAAATAAGTTTAATTTGATACCTAATTCATTCATATCTTCAGTATTAAAAAAAGTTATGGCCATTTTCATACTCGGAAATTAGCATCTTGTTTTTCCATTGCTTTTCCATTGACTTAACACAAAAGCTGTGATCGAGGACAGTCAAAAGCCATAACTTTCTTAAAAATTAAGAAAACTGAATGAAATTATAGTTATTACAGATTGAAACTTTATGAAAAATATGAAACATCTTACTTGGATGACCTGAAATTAAAGCATATAATTAGTTAGTTACCTAATTGTAGCTAATTACAAAATTGACCGTTGTGGTGGAAATAGTAATAAACACCGAGACTGCCTTGACAATTAAAAAATGTGATATTCTCAAGATCAGAACTTTAATACTATTGTATTATATGCTGTAAGTCCATAACAGATAGGTAAATAAATTACAATTTCTAGCAATAGACCAAATCTTTGTGGAGAAGATTAGTTGCTAGCTGGTACATTGGCATATCATAATCAGCAGCATCATCATACTCCTCAGATTGTAACCAATAAGCAAATCTGTACACCTTGTTTTTCCTCAACTTTTCAATTTTGGCATTGTAAATTACAAGTTTTTGCTCTTGAAACCATGCATGATATGCCTTTCTGCCCACTACTTTCCCATTAAGAATGTCCTGTAGATCACATTTGGAGTAGTCCAAATTCAGATAATCTCTACGAATGCTGTCTAAATCAGTCTCTTTTGCTGGGCATTTGGATTGACAATTTTGCATTTCTTCTTCGGAGACATCTGATAAATTGTAAAGGAAAAAAAGCACTGAACTGCATTAACAGAAAAAAGTTATTATTTGCAGTTTTAGAAAAAAAGGTAGAAATGATTAAATTAAAAGCTAAAACAAATAGTAAATACCCAACAAAAAAATCACATTCATCAGTTTCATCAAATCAATTAAATTCATCTAATCAATCAAATTCATCTAAATTCAATTACTAGATCTAAACATCTATCCATTTCTTAAGAAAAGGCTAAATTATATATACCACCTATATTACCTCACATATTTTAGTTAATTTAATTGTAATGTTTTCCCCCTGTTCCCCCATTTCCCTCCCATCTTTCCTCCCCAGCCCCCATCTTTGCGCAGTTTCCCTTGCATTGCATTGTGCAGCTTCCCTTGTATTGCTTTAACACACACTGTGCACAAAATTACAGGCACACAAAAACACACATTCATATAAATATTTGGTGGGACAGGCCCTTGAGAGATAAATACATTTCTTTCTCATGGATCAGAAGCAACTTTGATTTAAAGCATCACTATTACTCTCTATCTTATTTGTCAGATGATATACATAAACCATATATGCATACATGCATATGCATATACATACATACATATGCATATACATACATACATATGCATACACATACATACGTATACAAACATACATAGGCATACATACATATATACACACATATATACACATACATATATAAACACACACACACACATATATATATATATATATATATATATATATATATATATATATATATATATATATACACATATACATACATATATACACATACATATACATGCATATATACATATGATCATTTTCCAATGTTCAATAGATTTAGGATCAGTTCCTGTGGATTGGAGGATAGCTAATGTTATCCCACTTTTCAAGAAAGGAACAAGAGAGAAAACAGGGAATTACAGACCAGTTAGCCTGGCTTTGGTGATGGGAAAGATGCTGGAGTCTATTATTAAAGATGTAATAATGGGGCATTCGCATAGCAGTAAAAGAATTAGTCCAAGTCAGCATGGATTTATGAAAGGAAAATCATGTTTGACTAATCTTCTGGAATTTTTTGCGACAGGGCTCGGTGTTGGGGCTGCAACTGTTTACCATATATATTAATGATTTTGAAGAGGTAAATAGGAGCAAAACTAGTGCATACATACCTACATATTTCAATTCAGCCGATAAGTTGGTCAAATAACATGTGTACCTTCTTGTTTTTTTTTAGAGACATGGATTTTTAAAATGTGAATCTCATAACGACACATTTGTAGGTCAGCAGTATTTTGCACCAACCCACACAATTTAAAATAATTCTAAATTGAACTTAATAAACAAGGAAAACACTTTTTATTTACATCATTTTGTGCGCGAAATATACAGCGTTTCAGTGCTTTGCATATCAGCTAATCAATAAAAGTGATGTCAAATTCAACATATTTCATACAAAGGACAAAATTTCCAACTTATATACATTAACTAGACTAAGTTGGACCCGTTGTGTCCCAGCATCACACGGGACGGGTTGGTCACCCAATGCAATATTCCACCTCTCCACCTATTCCAATATTGCTGGCCTGTGGGGGGGGCTTTCTGTTGCGCTAGTATGGGTGTTGACTTGTGCGCCGAAGGGACTGGTTTCCAGAGGGCTAGTATGGACATTATGGTTCAAATGGATTCTAGGGCTGGCAGCTCAGTCACTGAGGCCTGGCAGTACAGTCACTCTTAACCTGGCAAGCTGGCAGCTGAGAAACTGCCAGATATTCTGCCCAAAACAGGTGACAGACTCTGTGTGAGAGAGAATGGGGAGAGGGTGGACTGAATGGATTATTGGCCTGGCAGTTCATTTAGTCACGGCTCGTGGGTTGGCAGTTCAGTCACTGACGGCTGGTGGGCTGGCAGTGCAGTCACTGACGGCGGGAACCGATATTGCTCCAACCCACTCAATTTTAAATAAATCATAATAGGGATCTATTAACGTAGAAACTTAGAAACATAGAAATTAGGTGCAGGAGTAGGCCATTCGGCCCTTCAAGCCTGCACCGCCATTCAATATGATCATGGCTGATCATCCAACTCAGTATCCTGTACCTATCTTCTCTCCGTACCCTCTGATCCCCTTAGCCACAAGGGCCACATCTAACTCCCTCTTAAATATAGCCAACGAACTGGCCTCAACTACCCTCTGTGGCAGAGAATTCCAGAGACTCACCACTCTCTGTGTGAAAAAAGTATTTCTCATCTCGGTCTTAAAGGATTTCCCCCTTATCCTTAAGCTGTGACCCCTTGTCCTGGACTTCCCCAACATTGGGAACAATCTTCCTGCATCTAGCCTGTCCAACCCCTTAAGAATTTTGTAAGTTTCTATAAGATCCCCTCTCAATCTCCTAAATTCTAAAGAGTATAAACCGAGTCTATCCAGTCTTTCTTCATAAGACAGTCCAGACAACCCAGGAATCAGTCAGGTGAACCTTCTCTGCACTCCCTCTATGGCAATAATGTCCTTCCTCAGATTTGGAGACCAAAACTGTACACAATACTCCAGGTGTGGTCTCACCAAGACCCTGTACCACTGAAGTAGAACCTCCCTGCTCCTATACTCAAATCCTTTTACTATGAAAGCTAACATACCATTCGCTTTCTTCACTGCCTGCTGCACCTGCATGCCTACTTTCAATGACTGGTGTACCATGACACCCAGGTCTCGCTGCATCTCCCCTTGCATCTCCCCTTTTCATAATCGGCCACCATTTAGATAATAGTCTGCTTTCCTGTTTTTGCCACCAAAGTGGATAACCTCACATTTATCCACATTATACGGCATCTGCCAAAATTTGCCCACTCACCCAGCCTATCCAAGTCACCTTGCAGTCTCCTAGCATCCTCCTCACAGCTAACACTGCCCACCAGCTTGGTGTCATCCGCAAACTTGGAGATATTGCCTTCAATTCCCTCATCCAGATCATTCATATATATTGTAAATAGCTGGGGTCCCAGCACTGAGCCTTGCAGTACCCCACTAGTCACTGCCTGCCATTGTGAAAAGGACCCGTTTACTCCTACTCTTTGCTTCCTGTTTGCCAGCCAGTTCTCTATCCACATCAATACTGAAACCCCAATGCCGTATGCTTTAAGTTTGTATACTAATCTCTTATGTGGGACCTTGTCGAAAGCCTTCTGGAAGTCCAGATACACCACATCCACTGGTTCTCCCTTATCCACGCTACTAGTTACATCCTCGAAAGATTTCACAAGATTCGTCAGACATGATTTACCTTTCGTAAATCCATGCTGACTTTGTCCAATGATTTCACCACTTTCCAAATGTGCTGCTATCCCATCTTTAATAACTGACTCCAGCAGTTTCCCCACTACCGATGTTAGACTAACTAGTCTGTAATTCCCCGTTTTCTCTCTCCCTCCCTTCTTAAAAAGAGGGGTTACATTTGCTACCCGCCAATCCTCAGGAACTACTCCAGAATCTAAAGAGTTTTGAAAGATTATCACTAATGCATCCACTATTTCCGGAGCTACTTCCTTAAGTACTCTGGGATGCAGCCTATCTGGCCCTGGGGATTTATCGGCCTTTAATCCATTCAATTTACCCAACACCACTTCCCGACTAACCTGGATTTCACTCAGTTCCTCCATCTCATTTCACCCCCGGTCCCCTGCTATTTCCGGCAGATTATTTATGTCTTCCTTAGTGAAGGCAGAACCGAAGTAGTTATTCAATTGGTCTGCCATGTCCTTGTTCCCCATGATCAATTCACCAGTTTCTGACTGCAAGGGACCTACATTTGTTTTAACTAACCTTTTTCTCTTCACATATCTATAAAAACTTTTGCAGTCTGTATTTATGTTCCCTGCCAGTTTTCTTTCATAATCTATTTTTCCTTTCCTAATTAAGCCCTTTGTCCTCCTCTGCTGGTCTCTGAATTTCTCCCAGTCCTCTGGTCTGCTGCTTTTTCTGGCTACTTTGTACGCATCATCCTTTGCTTTGATACTATCCCTGATTTCCCTTGTTATCCACGGATGCACTACCTTCCCTGATTTATTCTTTTGCCAAACTGGGATGAACAATTGTTGTAGTTCATCCATGCAGTCTTTAAATGTCTTCCATTGCATATTCACCGACAACCCTTTTAGAATTGCCAGTCAATCTTGGCCAATTCACGTCTCATACCCTCAAAGTTACCTTTCTTTAAGTTCAGAACCATTGTTTCTGAATTAACAATGTCACTCTCCATCCTAATGAAGAACTCAACCATATTATGGTCACTCTTGCCCAAGGGGGCACGTACAACAAGACTGCTAACTACCCCTTCCTTATTACTCAAAACCCAGTCTAAAATAGCCTGCTCGCTCATTGGTTCCTCTACATGTTGATTTAGATAACTATCCCACATACATTCCAAAAAATCCTCTTCCTCAGCACCCCTGCCAATTTGATTCACCCAATCTATATGTAGACCCAATATATCACCCATTATAACTGTTTTGCCTTTGTCGCATGCATTTCTAATTTCCTATTTGATACCATCCACAACTTCACTACTACTGTTAGGTGGCCTGTACACAACACCCACCAGCGTTTTCTGCCCCTTAGTGTTTCGCAGCTCTACCCATACCGATTCCACATCCTCCAAGATAATGTCCTTCTTTTCCATTGCGTTAATCTCCTCTCTAACCAGCAACGCTACCCCACCTCCTTTTCCTTTCTCTCTATCCCTCCTGAATATTGAACATGGTTAACACATTATTTCTGACCTGCATGGTAAGATTTACATAATTCACATTATTCTGTGCGCGAGATATACAGGGTTGCAGTGTTCAGCATATCAGCTAACCAGTGAAAGTGATGTACAATTCAGCGAGTCCAGAACCAGGGGCCACAGTGTTAGAATAAGGGGGAGGTCATTTAGGCCCGAGGTGAGAAAAAACCGTACATGTTTTTCGCAGGAGTGGTCCATCTTGCTCCGCTATAGGATCTTTGCTCTTAGTGGCTCTCCCACAGAGTATCCATTCCTGCCCATTAAGTTCCCATTGTGATGAAGAACACACAGGCATGATAAGTGGAAAAAGGATTTATTAAAGTTTAAAATGTGAATAACTCTTAAAATATAAGAACAATTTAAATGTCAAAGATGAGAATTATTAAGTTCTTTCTTGTTGTGTCTCTTGTTGCTGCCCACTGCGTCTTTATGTCGCTTTGTTGTTGATAAAAAAAAGTTAATTTAAAAATAGAGAGATTCAGAGGTCAAATTTTAACCAGGATAATCTGATAATATATTTCAGAAGTCATCATTCAACGAAGCACACTTTTATATAAGCACGCATATATGCACATACATATACAGACTCACACACAGAGACTCGCACACACACATACTCACACACACTGACTCTCTCACACACACAGACTCACTCAAACGTTTAAAGCCTCCTGTAGAGGCTGCTGCTGCTGCTGAAGCAAAAGTCCCTTTTTTATCAACGGGTCAATGGTTGAACGGGTCAAGAGCTTCAAATTCGTGGGCGTGCAAATCTCTGAAGATCTTTCCTGGTCCGAGATCACGGATGCAAATATTAAGAAAGCAGAACAGCGCCCCTACTTCCTGATAAGATTACAGAGTGTCGGTTTGTCAAAGAGGACTCTAACCTCTACAGGTGCACAGTAGAGAGCATGCTGACCGGTTGCATCGTGGCTTGGTTCGGCACCTTGAGCGCCCAGGAGAGGAAAAGACTACAAAAAGTAGTAAACACTGCCCAGTCCATCATTGGCTCTGACCTCTCTTCCATCGAGGGGATCTATCGCAGTCGCTCCCTCAAAAAGGCTGGCAGCATCATCAAGGACCCACACCATCCTGGCCACACACTCATCTCCCTGCTACCTTCCGGTAGAAGGTACAGGACCCTGAAGACTGCAACAAACAAGTACAGGAATAGCAACTTCCCAACAGCCATCAGGTTATTAAACTTGGCTCGGACAAAACTCTGAACATTAATAGCCCAATATCTGTTATTTGTACTTTATCAGTTTATTTATTCATGTGTGTATATATTTATATAATGGTACATGGACACACTGATCTGTTATGTAGTCAATGCCTACTATATTCTGTTGTGCTGAAGCAAAGTCAAGAATGTCATTGTACCATCAGGGACACATGACAATAAACTCACTTGGATTTGAAATTGAATACTATTACTTCAAATAAATAAATTTTGAAAATTATGCACTTTACTTATGTTCTTCTTGAAGTTTTTTACATTTCCTTTTAACAGTCATGTTTTGCATTTTTCTGTTCTTGAATTTGAGGCCATAGAGCATGTGGATACTCACAAAGAGTGCTACAATTCTAACCTTGACTATTGCAGCACAAGTTCATGTCTTTGTATTGCTGTGTGTTATGTATTGCTGTGTTTATTACATGGGAAAGATAGAAGAGCTTATTAAAATCTTTTTACAAAGACCATTATGTAATTTATTTCTATCCTCTTTTGGACCTAATGCATAGCAGGGCTGCCAACTCTCACACAGAGGGAAGGGAGGGAGAAAGGGAAGGGAGGGAGAGAGAGTGGGAAAGGAGGGAGGGAGGGAGAGATGGGGGGGAGGGAGAGAGGGAAGGGAGAGAGGGAAGGGAGAGAGGGAAGGGAGAGAGGGAAGGGAGAGAGGGAAGGGAGAGAGGGAAGGGAGAGAGGGAAAGGAGAGAGGGAAGGGAGAGAAGGATCGAGAGAAGAGAGGGGAGAGAGTGCGATCGAGAGGGGAGAGCGAGATCGAGATAAGAGAGAGATCGAGAGAAGAGAGAGATCGAGAGAAGAAAGGGGATCGAGAGGGGAGAGAGAGAGAGATCGAGAGGGGAGAAAGAGAGATCGAGAGGGGTGTTACGACTCCCGAAGGCAGGTACCTCAGAGTCGCGTAACATAATCAAAAAACAGGTTCAAGTTTAAGAAAATAGTCTTTAATTTTGTTAAAAGAAGACAAAAACCCGAACCTGATTTAAACAACACAGTCAGGGACAAGAATCGACTAACAAATAAATATAACGGTGCTCCAGCCAGCCTCGCAATGGACCGTCGAACTGGAGTCTCTAAAACCTGCCTAAATAGAGATAACCCTGCAACAAAATACACAAAAACCCTCAGGTCAGCCCTTATCCATCCCAATACAACATTAATTGACAAATATAGGAAACAATATACAAAGTTCTATGCCATGTGGCCAGGCCTCCTGCAGCTCAGACTGGCAGCCTGTTCACTTGTCAGGGATCGGCGAAGAAGAGAGAGAATTCTGGGAACTTTGGGTATTTAAGCTTCCGATGAGTTACCGGTCACCTGACGCAGCTTGGCCAATCGGGAACAGGAGCTCTTAACCCCTTGATTCCTGACTCCCAGCCACGGGGCCTGCACTCAGGAGAGAAACAGTAAAGGTAAGTACATAGCATTCACCAGGGGAGAAGGGGAGCGCCTAACAAGGGGAGAGAAAGAGATCGAGAGGGGAGAGAGAGATCAAGATAAGAGAGAGATCGAGAGAAGAGAGAGGATAGAGAGAGATCGAGAGGGGAGAGAAAGAGATCGAGAGGGGAGAGAGAGATCGAGAGAAGAGAGGGGAGAGAGAGCGATCGAGAGGGAGAGAAAGAGATAGAGAGAAAAGAGGGAGATAGAGGGAAGAGAGGGGGTAGAGAGAGATCGAGAGGGGAGAGAGAGCGATCGAGAGGGGAGAGAAAGAGATCGAGAGGGGAGAGAGAGATCGAGAGGGGAGAGGGAGCGATCGAGTGGGGAGAGAGAGAGATAGAGAGAAGAGAGGGAGATAGAGAGAAGAGAGGGTATAGAGAGGGATCGAGAGGTAAGTAAAGATCTATTACAAATAAATCTAATAACTTTCTAATGCATCTTGCTCCTCTATAATCTTTGCTTGCAACTGCTCAGTAGCTTTGGAGCGGATTACACAGCGGGAGATCGAGAGACAAAGATTATAGAGGAGCCTAGTTTCCCAATGATGTAGACGCCATAGTCGACGCCATCTTTGGTCGAGGCACTCCGCTAAAATGGCGTTGACAATCACACATGTGATACTACGCTTTTTTCGCTGAGCGGTGCATCTTGCTCCTCTATAATCTTTGGTCACAACACCTGTACTGGTGATGTCTTTATCCAGGCTACTATGGCTGCTTTCCAGACATTTGCAGACCCCTTTACAGGTTTTTAGACTTCAACTTCTGATATTTCTCATATATAGCAAGCAATCTTACTCGGCCATCCCTCGGTCAATGAAGTCTTCTTTCTGCCAATGACCCAGGCATTCTACCGTGTCTTTTCTTCTTCCAGAATTCAGGCTGTAATCTCTGGCAGAGATCCAGCTTCTTCGATTCACCCACCGTTGAATCAGTCTTTTGCTACTACTCTTCCGTAGTAACGAGATTTCTATTTAAATGTAGTGACGGTTTTTACAACTTCTCAAAGTTCAACTTTCGATAGCCACTAATTTGTTGGGGATGATTAGAAAAGTAGTCTTGCGCATTCCATGACACATTTGAAACAACAAAGGTGAATCTACCAGAAGTAGTCTCTTGATTAATAGCTTCTTTATTGTAGTAATAGAAAACAATGAAATAACTCATAACATTCCTTTCTTAATCGTCGTTCCATCCATGTCATATAAATCGTAAAAACGTTTTCTTGTAGAAGTACATCGTCTGACAATATATATATGCCCCAATCATGCTCGTGGTCATGGTAGAAAATGGTTTCATCCCATGGCCCAACATCAAACTGAAACTAATCCTCTGCGAGTCTGCGCCAGAGTCCTCTAGCCCAAAACACGATCCAGACTACGTATAAAATCCCACCCACATTAACACAGGCAGATAATAACTAAAGGTAACTAGACATGACTATAAAAAACTTACTTAAGCTTAATGGCTCCAACACAAGCCAAAAGGTATTGAATTCGCCAACTCCAAGTAATATGCCCCCCACATCATTGCACTCCCATTTCTCCCACCCCTTCCCTGCCCAGTCACCCTGCTCCTCCTGACATCCTTCCATCTTCAGCCTTTGTCACTTGCTCTACCCATCTGCCAATCAAACCTTCCTGACCTGCATCCACCTATCAGCCAGACTTTGTCCTATCCTCGCATTCCTTTTCCAGTTTTCTTCCAGTCTGAAGAAGGGTCCCGACCAGAGGAGTAAACCCTTCAAGATGCTGGCAGTCTGGCAATGAGACCTTGTGGTGCTGGTGGAAATTGAGTAGGGATATCTGTTAAATGTGGATGCCAGTACATGGGGTACATACATGTACCAGGAATCGAGTGGTTGAGCTGTAGGGAGAGGTTGGGCAGGATAGGACTTTATTCATCAGAGTGAAGGAAGCTGAGGGGTGATTTAATAGAGGCGTATTCAATCATGAGGGTAATAGATAAGGCGATTGCACAGAGACCTTTGCCCAGGGAATAATTGCTAATAGGAGGACATATGTTTAAGGTGAGAGAAGATAGATTTGGTATGAACCCAAGCGGCAACTTTTCCCAGTGAGAGTGCTAGGTATGTGGAACGATCTGCCAGGGGAAATTGTTGAGGCAGTTACTATAACAGCATTTAAAATGACACTTGGACAGGTGCATGGATAGGAAAGGTTTAAAGCGATATGTGCCAAACAGGGACAAATGGGACTAGCTTAGATAAGGTATCTCGGTTGGCATAGACGAGTATAAATCTTTGGGTAGAGTCTCATCCTATCTGCAGCTCTGTAGGAGGGCAGACTGGAGCCTAGTAAACAGCCGTAGAAGTTCCTGAGTGCTGTCCACCAACATCTTGGAGGTGGAATGTATGTTATAGCCGTACCAGGTTGCAGAATATCAAACCACGAACAGTACCAAGTTGGTTCATGCATGCAACTTACCTTGGTGGTTAGAGTACTGGATTATCAGCTATCAATGCAGCAGCATAATTCCAACTCTCTTTCCAGCTTTCTCCTTGATAGCAAGGGGTCACCAGATGACAACATTTTACAGCTGCTTAGCAGAGCTGGAAGAAATAATCTTGTCTTTGCCATCACTGGTCCCTTATATTGCAAAGCCATCTGAACGACAGCTCCACCCAGTGGGCTCATTTATAGTGTTGCTGGCAATATGATTGTAGAGTTTAACAGCAATAACATTCTTTGTGTATTCTCTACGCAATGGTACATCCTTATATCATTTAGTGTCAAAAATTAAATAATGTTACTTAATAGATATCAAATGGGGTTATGTGTACTGGCATAATTTAAACTTGCAGTGACAGTCATCCCCAATACCCCCTTCCTCTTAAAGCACACAGTATTCCTACGGATTGTGGACGTTTCAGGTTGGGACCTGTAGATGATATGTGTGTACACCTTTAAATATAGTGACATAACCACTTCTAACCACTCCCCTTATCATTCAGAATAATTGTGACCTTCCCACCCTTGGCTCTCTCTCTAGCATCCGTGACAGGCCACGTACAGCTAGGCCAGTGATGTATGTGTATAGTGAATAAAGTAGTAGTAAAGATTCTATGTGTAAGAGGCAATTCTTTACATGGCGTCAGAAGTTTCTTACCTTGCGCCTCCTGTTTACTGGTTTTTGTGTCTTTAGTCCCAGTACCCCCTCACCTTTGCTACGATGGCTTCTGCTTGCCGTAAACCTGACGTTCTGATTTTTGATTCTGACATCGCTCACCGCTGGAGCATTTTCAGACGCGACTTTGAACATTATGTTACGATCGCGCACCCTGCAGTATCCCCTGCGGTCAAAGCTTCTCTCCTGCTCAACTTGGCCGGTCCCGAAGCCCTGGAATGTTCGGAGTCGTTCGTCTACGATGACAACGAGGATGCTGAGGACCTGGTATGTCTACTTGCCAAGTTTACTGCATTGTGTGATATCCCTACCAACTGCATATTGGAGCGGTTCAAACTATTCGGTCGCCGCCAGAACCCGGGTGAGTCGGTCGACAATTTCGTCGCCGCGCTGCGGCACCTGGCTCGTCGCTGCAGCCTTAATACACTGACTGCTGAAACTGTAACCCGGGACATTTTAGTTTATGGCCTCCGGGATGAGAAGCTGAGGGCTGAGCTTCTCCGCAAGCCAGATCTGACTTTTAACGAGGCGCTGCATGCCTCCCGCCTGGCGGAGGCTGGCTCCTCGGTGGTGTCACCTCCTGATCATGACGTTCGTGCGGCTAGCTTTACCAGCCACCAGTCAACGCAGCAGCGACAACGAGGAAACCCCCCGCCCCGCACTAGACCCCCACAACGTTGCCCGAACTGTAACTTTGCTTCCCATCGTTTTAATGTGTGCCCTGCTCTGGGCAAGACTTGCAATTCCTGCCTACAGCAGAACCACTTCCCAGCGGCATGTCGTTCCCGTGGGAAGCCTGTACAGCCACAACAGAAATTCTCTAACTACCTGACGTGCTGATACCACGTCTGGTTCCCATCACCAGCATGAAGAACTCCCCATGTCTGACTCCAGCTCTTCGCAAAGCGAGCTCAGCGTGTTTTCGCTGAAGGATGCACCTGCACTGATAACGGATCCGACCGTTCAAGTCACTGTCAATGGCACGACCTTCTCTGCTAAAGTTGACACGGGGCCTGCTGCTAACGTTATGTCAACAAGCTTGTTCAAGAAGATTAGAAATAATGAGCTCGTTACCACTGACCGCTCTGTTCTGCGCGCCTATGGGGGAGGCGTGCTTGTTCCAGTGGGGAAGCCACTCTCCACTGCAAGGTACTGAAGGCCTCTCGGCCCCTCTCTTTCTTTCTACTAGACAGCAAATGTGTGCCCCTGCTGGGCATCCGGGCCTGCCAGGACCTCGGCTTGGTCAACTTCCACCGTGACATTCGCCTGGTACAGTCGCCCCTGGACCCGCTGGCCGAGTACCCAGACCATTTCAATGATGAGCTTGGCAGACTCCCCTGCAGCTACAAGATCGCCCTCGATTCGGACATCGAACCCGTTATCTGCCCGCTGCACCGGGTCTCCTTCGCGATGAAGGACAAAGTCGAGTCTACCCTCCGCGAGATGGTGACCATGACTCACTTCCTGAAGGAGGTAAGTGAGCCCACCCGGTGGGTCTCCACTATGGTTGTTGCAGCAAAGAAGGATAAGAGCGAAATACGGATCTGCATCAACCCAAAGAACCTGAACTTGGCCATCAAGCGCCCGCATTACCTCATGCGAACCGTTGAAGATGTTGCTGCACAAGCCGGTCCTGCCACTGTGTTTTCGGTCCTCGATGCCAAGAGCTCATTCTGGCAGATACCACTCGACGAGTAGTCTTCATACCTGACAGCTTTCAGCACATCCTTTGGCAGGTTCCGCTTTCTCTGTATGCCATTCGGGATCAACTCTGCCAGCGAGGTATTCCAAAGGACAATGGAACAACTGTTCGCCGGTCTCCCGTGTGTTGACGACATCCTGGTCTACGGGAAGGATGTCGCCGAGCACAATTTCCACCTCCGCCGAGTTCTGGAATGGGCACGAGAAATCAACCTGAAGCTGAACCCCAAGAAGTGCCGTTTCCGTGTCCCAGAGGCTGAAGCCCGACCTGCAGAAAACGTTCGCTATCTCCGAGATGTCAGCGCCGACTGATGTACCGGGCCTACAACGTTTCCTGGGCATGGTCAATTACCTGGGGAAGTTCATCCCAGACCTAAGCGAGCTGAGCGCAACCTTAAGAGACCTGGTAAAAAAAAACACTGCCTGGGCCTGGTTCCCGCAACACGAAAAAGCTTTTGACATTCTGAAATCCAGGTTAGTCAGCACCCCGACGTTGAAGTATTTCGACCTTAAGCGCCCCATTGTTCTCACTTGCGATGCTTCCAAGTTTGGCCTGGGGCCGCCTGTCTACAGCCACACAACGGCCTACAAATGCCCATGTCTTACGCATCCCGAGCGATGACTCCCGCCGAACAGCGTTATGCCCAGATCGAAAAGGAGCTGCTGGCGGTTGTCTTTGCCTGCTCGAAGTTCAAGGACTATATTTTGGGCACCTGCTTTTCCATTAAGATGGACCATCAGCCTCTGGTTACTATCCTTAACAAGCCCATACACGTCGCCTCTTCCAGGCTACAGCGCATGATGCTCCAGCTCCAACGATTCACATTCACCGTGGTTTATCGCAAGGGCAAAGACATGTTTGTTACCGACACGCTGTCACGGGCGCCACTCGCATCCACTAGAAGTCACCCCTACGAGGCATCCGACCTGATGGTTCTCAACGTTAATTTCGTGCCTTCTAAATAGATGAAGTTCCTGGTCCAGCACACAGCTGAGGACGTTTCCCTACAACAGCTTGCCGCGGTGATCAGGCGGGGCTGGCCAGACCGCCGTTCTTCCCTGCCGGCCGCGGCAGTGCCTTACTTCCTGGTTCGTGACGAACTCGTGCTGCATGATGGTGTAATTGTGAAGCAGCACAAGGTGGTGGTGCCCGCTGCGCTGCACGACCAATACTTCCAAACCGCACATCGTGGCCATCCCGGGGCTGAGGCCACTCTGTCCAACGCTCAAAGCCAGTTCTACTGGCCTGACATGGCTCAATACATCCGGAAGAGGGTCTCCTCCTGTCCGACCTGCAACAGCCTCGCTCCGCAACAGCAGCGGCAGCTTCTCATGCAGCAGCCTGCCCCAGAGCTCCCCTGGTCTGCAGTAGCAACTGACATTTTCGAGTGGCGTGGCAAACACTTCCTGGTGCTTGTCGACTCTTACTCCAGCTGGTTCGAGGTTGACCAGCTGCACTCGCTCTCGTCGTCTGCTGTCATCGAGAAGCTGCGCCGCCACTTCGTAACCTTCGGATCCCCGGCCAGCCTGCAGTCGGACAATGGCAGTCAGTTCACCAGTGCTGAGTTCCGTGATTTAGCTTATAGCTGGAATTTCCATCACTACACCAGCAGCCCAGAATACCCGCAAAGCAACGGCCTGGCTGAGCGCGTGGTCCGCAGTGCAAAGGGGTGGCTGGAACATTGTCGTTTATCTCGCTCTGACATTCACCTTGCCCTCCTGAACCTCTGCAACATCTCCCACGACCATGTCATGGGTTCCCCGGCGCAGCGCCTTATGTCTCGTGTCCCGAGGCCTCCAATCCCAGTGACCCAGCAGTGGCTCGAACCCTCCATCCTTAAACCTGCCACGGTCCGGAAGCGCATTGCCCATAAACATGGTATCCAGAAGTGCTCCCATGACAGGTCCTGCCGTGCCCTCTCACCTCTCTTCCCTGGCCAGATCGTCCGCATGCGATCGCCCTCTGGCCACTCCAGACTCGCTACTGTTGTAGGCTCTGCTGGTTCCCCCGTTCGTACCTGGTTGAGCACGATGGGACAATCTATCGGAGGTCCCGACAACACCTCCGGCTTGTGAACGAGCCTCGTCCTCCTCCCGCTGCCCCGTATGCCCCTCCCCCCGTGACGACTATGCTGCCTCGATCCGTGCCTACACGTCCCTCCCAGCCTTGTTCACCAAGGTTGTTCATCCACCCTCCCCTGCGCGTCTGCCCGCTGCAGCCCGTTTCTCCATCTTCTCCGTCCCGCCGTGGTTCCCCTGTCGTGGGTGTTCCTCCTGCCCTGGCGCCGGCCCCTTTCGTTCCTGTCGAGGGGGGGAAATGGCGAGGTACGGACCCGGTCGGGCCGCATTGTCAAGCTGCCCGACCGTTATGGTGATTTTGTGTGATTAATGCTTCCTGTATAACTGCTGTTTATTTTCCCTTAACATATGAGACGTGGTCGCCCTGTCACAACCTTATTGCTTTTTTTCTGTACAGGAAGGATGTAGATGATATGTGTGTACACCTTTAAATATAGTGACATAACCACTTCTAACCACTCCCCTTACCATTCAGTATAATTGTGACCTTCCCACCCTTGGCTCTCTCTCTTGCATCCGTGATAGACCACGTACAGCTAGGGCAGTGATGTATGTGTATAGTGAATAAAGTAGTAGTAAAGACTCTATGTGTAAGAGGCAATTCTTTACAGGGCCTTTCCTTGTTCTTGACTAAAACGTCACCTAATCATTGGTTTCATTAACTTTATTACAAGCTTCACCCCTGCCATGTAGAGGAACTGAAAGAAATTTTCATTTGGCGAGGAATAGTATTGGGTAGGCTAATGGGACTGAAGGATGATAAATCCCCTGGACCTGATGGTCTGCATCCCAGGGTCCTCAGGGAGATGGCTCCAGAAATAGTGGACGCATTGGTGATCATTTTCCAATGTTCAATAGATTCAGAATCAGTTCCTGTGGATTGCTAATGTTATCCCACTTTTCAAGAAAGGAGCGAGAGAGAAAACGGGGAATTACAGACCAGTTAGCCTGACTTCCGTGGTGGGAAAAATGCTGGAATCAATTATTAAAGAGGTAATAATGGGGCATTTGGATAGCAGTAAAAGGATTGGAGTAAGTCAGCATGGATTGATGAAAGGGAAATCATGCTCGACTAACGTTCTGGAATTTTTTGAGGATGTGACAAGTAAAATGGATGAAGGGGAGCCAATGGATGCAGTGTATCTAGACTTTCCGAAAGCCTTTGATAAGGTCCCGCACGGGAAACTGGTGACTAAAATTAGAGCACGTGGTATTGGTGTAGGGTGTTGACAAGGATAGAAAATTGGTTGGCAGACAGAAAGCAAAGAGTAGGAGCGAAAGGGTTCTTTTCAGAATGGCAGGCAGTGGCGAGTGGAGTGCCGCAAGGCTCGGTGTTGGGGCCGCAACTGTTTACCATATATATTAAAGGTTTAAGAAGAGGGAATTAGGAGCAACACTAGCAAGTTTGCAGATGACACAACGCTGGGTGGCAGTGTGAACTGTGAAGAGGATGTTAGGAGGTGGCAGGGTGATCTGGACAGGTTGAGTGAGTGGGCAGATGCAGTATAATATAGATAAGTGTGAGGTTATCCACTTTGGCAGCAAAAACAAGTGGTCAGATTATTATCTCAATGGGGTTATGTTAGGTAAGGGGGAGGTACACCATTCACTGAAAGTTGGCGTGCAGGTACAGCAGGCAGTGAAGAAAGCTAATGGAATGTTGGCCTTCATTACAAGAGGATTTCAGTATAGGAGTAAATAGGTTCTTCTGCAGTTGTATATGGCTCTGGTAAGACCACATCTGGAGTATTGTGTACAGTTGTGGTCTCCTAATTTGAGAAAGGACATCCATGTGATTGAGGCAGTGTAGCGTAGGTTCACGAGATTGATCCCTGGGATGGCGGGACTGTCATACGAGGAAAGATTAAAAAGACTAGGCTTGTATTCACTAGAGTTCAGAAGGATGGGGGGGGGGGGGGGGGGGGGATCTTATAGAAACATATAAAATTATAAAAGGACTGGACAAGCTAGATGCAAGAAAAATATTCCCAATAATGGGCGAGTCCAGAACCAGGGGCTGCAGTCTTAGAATAAAGGGGCCATTTAAGACTGAGGTGAGAAAAAACGTTTTCACCCAGAGAGTTGTGAATTGTGGAATTCCCTGCCACAGAGGGCAGTGGAGGCCAAATCACTGGATGGATTTAAGAGAGTTAGATAGAGCTCTAGGGGCTAGTGGAATCAAGGGATATGGGGAGAAGGCAGGCACGGGTTATTGATTGGGGACGATTAGCCATGATCACAATGAATGGCGGTGCTGGCTCAATGGGCCGAATGGCCTCCTCCTGCACCTATTTTCTATGTTTCTATGAAATTCACTTGGACTATCTCTGACACTTTTTCTTGATCTCTGTCTCCATCACAAGGGACAGACTATTGACACCCAGTTATCTGGATTGCACCTCTTCCCACCCAGGTTCTTGCAGAGATGTTATCCCGAACTCTCAATTTCTAAGTTTCTGCCACAACTGCTCTGGAGAGGACACTTTCTATTCCAGAACATCCATGACGTCCTCTTGCTTTAGTAAACTTAGTTTCCTCCCCCCCCCCCCCCTTACTTTCATAGACTGATCCCTCACCCATATCTCCTGTGTCCCGTAATTCTGCTCTCTCACCCTTCCCCCTCCCTGACGGAACAAGGATAGAGTTCCCCTAGTCATCTTTCAACCCACCAGCCTCCGCATCCAACATATAATTCTCTGACATTTCCGCCACCTTCAACATGATCCCACCACGAGTCACATCTTCCCATCCCAACCACTTTCCGCATAGATCGCTCCATCTGCAACTCCTTGTTTAACTCTCCCTTCCCACCCAAACCCCCCCCCCCAGCCGAGGTACTTTCTTCCGAAATTGCAGGAGATGCAACACCTGTCCCTATTCCTCCTCCTCCCTCATTTTCATCCAGGGACCCCAGCAGTCTTTCCAGGTGAGAGAGGTTCACATACATTTCCTGTAACCTCTTCGACCGCATCCGGTGTTCCTCGGTGAGACCAAGCATAGACTCGCCGAACACTTGCGCTTGCTCTGCCAAGGTTTGAAGATCTCCCGGTTCCTAACTTGGTAACTTGCATCTCCCTCTCCCCTTCCACCTACATTTCTTGCTCTATTTTCATAATTTGTAACTCACTCAATCCTTGCTCACACCTATTGTCATTCGGACTCTGGCCTTCGTCCAACCATCTTCCCAGCAGAACCCCCCCCCCCCCCCCAAACCTGTATTCACCTATTACTTGCCTTGCTTTGTCCTGCCCTTCCTCTCCAAGCCTTATTTCCACCCACCCAAACAGTCAGAAAAAGGGTCCCGATCCAAAACATTACCTACCCATGTTTACCAGAGATACTGCCTGAATCTGCCGAGTTATTCCAGCAGTCTTTTTTTGTAAATCAGCATCTGCAGTCTCTTATTTCTACATCCAGATTTGTATATTGTCCAATGCTAGGAACATGACTCAGTAACAAAGTCAAACCCCACTTCACTTTGGGGCTAAAAATAACTGGCATTCTCAGCATATCTCAAGAAAGCTCAAAGGTTGAAACTTAAACAGTAAGTACATGCCAAGATAGTTTCAGGACCGCGGGTGGGGGGGGGGGGGGGGGAGAAGAGTGGTTATTGGGATCAGGTAAGAATGTAGAGTTGAAGCTAGCATGTTCTAGAGACCCACCACTCTATATTAAAACTTACCCTGCACATCATCTTTAAACATTGCTCCTCTCACCTTAAAGCTATGCCCTCTAGTCATTGACATTCCTACTCTGACCAGAAAAAAAGGTTCCGACTGTTTACTCTATTCATGCCTCTTCTAATGATATACCAGTCTCCCCACAGTATCTGACACTCCAGGGTTAACAATCCAAGTTTGACCAACCTCACTTTATTACTAATACCTTCTAATCCAGGGAGCATTCAATCTTTTCTGAATCTTCCCCAATGCCTCCACATTATGTCAACATGACATGATTCATGAAAAACCATGCGGTACCACAATTTGCCACAATTGTGCGGCAACTTCCCAATGGGACAGCAGCATGAGCTAAATGCAGTCTTTCTCATACGTCAATGGCGAGGGCAATGTCAATTTTGAGCTATAACTATTCCCTCCATGCTGCAATGCCTTTTCAGTCTGGATTATGTAGTTGAAGTGTTTGGTTGAGTCTTGGTCAGACTTGCGGTAACAGTTGCCGATGTAGCATGAGTTATTTTTCATAAAAGCCCTTGAAGACAACATTTTTTTAAATGACTGTTTGAGGCCAAATAATGATGTTATTAACACAGATAAAGGAACAGTATGCAAGATATCAAAGATATGTAACCGCTGTTAGTTAAACTAATGGAAGGGGAGAAAAGAAATGCTGAGGAACGGAAATAAATATTTTCAGTTAATAGTTTAAATATGTATATTCTTATTCTAAAATTAGAACCGGACGTCATTAAAAAGATATTTGGCAAAAATATGGGGCAAGATGAGCAGAATTCAATTTAGCAGTAATGCACTGCCTAAATGACAGCTGAACAATATACTTGGTAAAGAATACTTAACAGAATATTGGTTCTAAGCAGCCATTCTCTGTGATGACCAATGAAATGTACAAATTCCAGGCTGAACCTTCTTTCCAAGTTGATTGAAATAATTCCACAAACAACACATTGTTTCATCATTCAAAAGCAAAACTCAAAGGTTATAAGTAAACTATACCACAATTTTAATGTTTGATGATTTATTTTGTATAAATTTATTTTCCTGCATGATTACAAAAACATTTCCAGCCCATAAGGAGTGACGAGTAATGATAAAAAAATTCTGTTTTCATTTCAATTACACCTCAAATCAGCCAAGGCAAGATTAAATTAAAATGAAAACATTCTGATGCTGTACCAGAATGAGGCACAATTAAGTCAATCTTTGTCAGCATTGACTATTCTGGTCATTCCAGTTAAAATGGCAGCATTGCCCAGCAATGTCAGCGGAATCTGACTTTAGACAGCTACCAAATTCACACTTTGGTAAAGACAGTATAAAAAACCTCATACATCCACTTCAGTGCTATGCTACGCTGTGGAGTCCAGTATAAAGCTTGATTTTTTTTTAATAGAAGTTTAAAAAAATATTACATCTGTGATACTGTTTCATTTTAAAAACTCACCAAATAGATTTAGAAATTCATAATAATTACATCCATCAACTTTACAAATTCCCTTCAAGCTTTGATAGCTGTATGACAACACTTAATGTGCATTATTTGAATTTATTGCAATCCCAATGATAAGTAATCTATTAAAGACTACAATATCTTGAAAGTACTATGTAAAGAATGGAAGAGCTGAAGGAATAATGGATACACAGCAAAAGATCTTCAACCAATTTCAATTTCCCCTCACTGCGACTCGAGTGCCAACATGAAACCATGAGAGATTTATCTTATTTTGATCAGCAGCACAGTGAGCAGCAAAAAAGATAACCATCCCCTTCACCATAACATGCTAAACTAAATATAATGTAAGATTACTTTATAAACATACTTTCACACAAAAGTAAAAGTTTTTATAATACGTGGTCCAGTTGGTTGGTCGCCTTCTGGATTACAGTAACACAGTTGGTTGTTTATGAATTGAACCAAGATTCAGGCAAGTGGATGAATATTGATCATAGTGTGAAAATAACCGATGATTCAGACAAACATTGAATGTCTATTCTAAAAAAAAATGCTATTGGAGTCACTGCCTACAACCAGTCATGACATTCAAAAGTGGCACAAGGCTTACAGTGATAACACGTAGAGGATGTACAATACTCAAGTGCTCAAAAAATCAATTACAACAATAACATTCCAGGTGGATTTGTACATTCCCAGTAAAAGTTCAGTATGTTTCAGAGTGCTTTTCCTATTGCTAATTTACAACATGCCGTTTCTATGCTTTTACCCAAATAACCTTTGATCCTAAATATGATTCCACTTCACATTCCATCAAAATTCCCAAAATCTTGGTATCCAATCATTGAAAGCAGGTCTAGCAGAAGGCAAAAAGCAGCATAAAGGTAATTGTTAGTTTTCACACTTCTGTGTTACATGTCCAAGGCTGCTATGAAGTCCAGTTTTCAGAGGTCACTTTAAAGAGCAGTTGAGGTAAGTTTCTTAACACCCCTTCGCTGAGCCAGGTTTGAGCAGCCAACTGGTTCTAGAATGGGCTGCAATGGTGCGCGGTTCAATGCAGAGTAAGTGGCAGCCATGGCCCCCTAAAAATAAAAGAACACGAGTGAAAAAATAAAATACTAACACACAAAGATAAAATACACATATCTTTACTCAAATCAATGGATCATTACTTTCATAACTATATATTGGAATTTGTAATTGTCTTTATGACCACTACACTAGTATACAACTTCCTCTTCTATGAAGTGCTTGGAGCTATCAAGGATATACCAACCAATTTTTCCATACTATGAATTTTAATAAATCATTGTACCATCTTTCCCTCAATTAGAAAATTAACTTAAATTTAAATACAGCAAAATTAGTTAGCATATTAAAATTGTCAGATATTCCACAATCTGTGTGTAGATTTCCTTTTGTAAGTATATGTTGACTTACCTGAAATGCATCTTAGATAGCATTAAACACTGTAGCGCAGTACACTGGAATGCCACCCTAGATATTCATGCATTAATCTTTTGTTGAACCAAGAAGCGTCTGGCTAAGATAAGTGCGCTACCGACTATGCATGATGCACATGGATTAAAATGAATTATTTAAGTTTTCACCCTACTTCATTCTAACTTCTCCACATATACAACCTGGGGGGGGGGGGGGGGGGGGGAGGGGGAAATCACTGGTCTAATTTAGCAAAACAAACAGATGTTTACAGGCCTAACCCAGCTAACAAATGGGTTCTGTTTACAGACATCCATATATTAATTTTGTCCTTTGAATGACTTTTGAATTTAATAATATTATGGGAACTCATTGGTATGCAGGAGTGTCTGCAAGTTAGCTGTTCATAAGATCGGGAAAGCCCTATATTTTAAATTGTAGTCATAAATCAGATACTGCATGAAAAGTGCTCAAGGAATTCTGCAGATTAAGCCACTAGGTGGCAAACCACATCCTAACCTACTTATAATGAATGTCTGTAATGATCAACTCTTAATATTATATAAATAGCCCTTTTATAAATAGCTTTGATTTGGAGTAATAATGTAATGTAACTACCTTCTATACACTTTTCCCCCTGTTCAATCCAACAGGAAAATAGATTCATGTTGTACTTAGTATGTTATAATTGGTTATAATTGACACCCAAAAAGCCAATCACTATGACCCATTTTGTATGTTAAACTAGATTTTGCTTGAGCGTCTTCTCATAGCAGTTTTAGTGATGGAGTGCAAAGGGCAATATATGTTACTCACAAATCAAACAGGCAAGATCTCACCTTAACTAGATGAGGGGCATCCTGTCGGTTTAAGTGAAACTGTGGAAGCTGATCTCGATGAATAATCCAAGGGTGCCGGAGGATCTGAGCTGTGGATAACCTTTGCTGTGGATCCACATGAAGCATCTTTGATACAAGGTCCTATTACATCAAAAGTTAAAGTCATTATGCTTTCAATTAACTTTAGCTTCACTCTGCTCTGCTCAGTGGGTGGAAACATTCTCATTACACAATTAGAAATATTGGTGGGCCAATGGCATTTCCAAAGCTTGAATACATTTAGCATCTCTTACAATATCTTAAAGTAATTTAATTGAATGACAGATGCAGCATGGAAACAGGTCCAGATCCATGTTGGTCATTGATCACCGATTCACACTAGTTCTATGTTATCCCACTTTTGCATCCACTCTCCTACATGGGGCAATTAACAGAGGCCAATTAACCTCCAAACCCACGTGTTTTGGGGATGTGGGAGGAAAATGGAGCACCCAGAAACCCACACAATCACAGTGAGAATATGCAAAGTCCACAGGATCAGTTCCTGTGGATTGGAGGGTAGCTAATGTTGTCCCACTCTTTAAGAAGGGCAACAGAAAACAGGGAATTATAGACCAGTTAGCCTGACATCGGTGGTGAGGAAGATGCTGGAGTCAATAATAAAAGACGAAATAGCGGCACGTTTGGATCAGTCCAAGTCAGCATTACAAAGGCGAAAGCATGCTTGACTATTTTTCTGGAATTTATCATTGGTGGCAAAACAGGAAGGCAGATTATTATCTAAATGGTGTCAAGTTGGGAAAAGGGGAAGTACAACGGGATCTGGGGGTCCTTGTTCATTTGTCATTGAAAATAAGTATGCAGGTACAGCAGGCAGTGAAGAAAGCAAATGGCTTGTTGGCCTGCATAACAAGAGGAGTTGAGTATAGGAACAAAGAGGTCCTCCTGCAGTTGTACAGGGCCCTAGTGACACAACACCTGGTGTATTGTGTGCAGTTTTGGTCTCCAAACCTGAGGAAGGACATTCTTGCTATTGAGGGAGAGCAGCGCAGGTTCACGAGGTTAATTCCAGGGATGGCGGGAATGTCATATGTTGATACATTGGAGCGGCTGGGCTTGTATACTCTGGACTTTAGAAGGATGAGAGGATATCTTATTGAAACATTTAAGATTATTAAGGGTTTGGACACGCTAGAGGCAGGAAACATGTTCCCAATGTTGGGGGAGTCCAGAACCAGGGACCATAGTTTAAGAATAAGTAGTAAGTCATTTAGAACTGAGATGAGGAAAAACATATTCACACAGAAGGTTGTGAGTGTGTGGAATTCTCTGCCTCAGAGGGCAGTGGAGACTGGTTCTCTGGTTGCTATCAAGTGAGAGTTCGAGCTCTTAGGGATAGCAGAGTTAAGGGATATGGAGAGAAGGCAAGAACGAGGTACTGATTGTGGATGATCAGCCATGATCACATTGAATGGCGGTGCTGGCTCGAAGAGCCGAATGGCCTACTGCTGCACCTATTGTCCATAAATCCGAGTCTCTGACGCTGAAGCAGCAGCTCTACCATCACAACTATGCTATCCTTATTATTTCACTCCCTCTTTCTCCTCAATTCTACATAGTTATCTTAACCTCTCTTCCAGTCTTGCTTATTCTATTTCTCTTCATTTAATCAATGCTGTGGCTGGCGCATATCTAATCAAGGTTTTGAAGAATTCATATTGTGTTCATGTCATGTAGTCGATCCCGGCTACAGAACTTTTGAAGCATGGTAGCTATTTCCTAATATATAGGAAAGGCACCAGCCAATTTGCTGCCAAATCATTTATCTCGGAAATATTAAATGATAGGTACAATATTTCCTAGAATACCAGTGATAAAGATCATTCGTCCATATGGATCTAACCTCTTCAGGAACAGGATCCCAAATCTTTGTCTCTAGCAACCCTACTGGCACCAGTGATGTGGGGTTAGGAGAGTTGGCACACGAATTGCTTACTGTATACAATTTGGGATATTTAAGATAATTAAATAGATTTTATGATCCAACCCATTTTTCCCATATAATGAATCAATTCAATGCCAAATCCTTTCCTGGATTATTGTATTAAGTCCCTGACTTCAGTATCTAGTGTTGCCTTATGTTTGTACATTATTCAACGCATTCTCTACCATGCATTCATAACTTTCCTCAAATCACTAAGTATTAAACACAATTTATATTTCAGAAAATTTATTCAGAACTAACCTTGGCAACATCAGAGACAGTATCCCAGTAACCTCCAATCAGGCTAAACTTTCCACTACCTATTCTTGCCAATATTTCTTCTGGTGTGTCATCAGGTCCATTAGCAAAGGGGGTGTAACTGAAACAAAATTGAAATTCTCATTAAACCACAAAAATGAAGAGATTGGGAAATTTACATTGATGCACAATCAAGAGCCACACAAAGTAATGTTTTCGTTCAACAGGACATATGCAAAGAGGATTTGTTATAAATAAAATGGTGTTAGAGAACAGGATTGAATACTTCATTAATACTTCAGAATTCTGAATTTGGCCAAATGACATCACCTTGCAGGTCACCTCCAGAGTACAAATGTCCGACGTGTACAGCCTGTACATATGAACAAGCATTTGAGAGACCAGCGGATGTATTTGCTGGCTGCTGTGGAGCTGTTGGCAACTGTTCTTGACAGTAGCTGGAATTTTGCCACATTGAACTCAAGAAGAATTCTAGTTTTCTAGTTAACTCGTCGATGACCATTTAGCGAATGGAGAAGCACAGTCTGGGCCAGCAGCAATATCTGTTTTAAACCCATTAATAACATTTAGAACCTCACCTGCAGGATCATATTTTTAAAATAAAAGCCAAGCTTAGGTTAAATTTGTCAACATCACTTTTATTATTTAGAATGACAAAACAAGATTTTAAATGCTTTTCCAGACTATCGATTCCAATGGGACAGCTCACCATTGCAGATATCTGCTGCAGTGTAGGAACCTAGTTCAGAGTTACACTGATCAAAAAACAGTTTGGATCATGAACATTTCCTAGAAACAGAATCTTGCCGTAACCCAGAGAGGACCCGTAGCCATAGCGCATTTGATAGGAAATATGAGACAACCCCCACCCCCCTCCCCCCCATCAAGCTTGTTTTGCTAAGATCAAGATCTGATCTAGGCCTCAACTACATTTCCCCTCCACATAACCTTCAACTCCCTTGCAATCCAAAAATCAGTCCAGCCCTTGTACAGTATTTAATAACAGTCACCATGGGACGGCTCTTTGGGAGATAATTCTAAAGATTCACAACCCTTAGAAATTCTTCCACGTCTCTACCTTGCCCCTTATTTTGAAGAAATCTGGTGAGATAAGTATACACGAAGAATGTTATGAAATTAGATGCAAGGAACATCTTACACTCCATTAAGGTATTGCAGAACAGTCGGACCGGAACCTGTTGCCAGCAACGAACTATTCAGAGTGCATGGCAAATGCATACAAAACCTTTGCTGCCTCCTACATAAAGCAGTTCCAATCCAAAATAGTGATGCCTTGTATGATGTAGTGCTTTCACATGGCAGGCCAGAACAAGCCCCACAAGACAGCTGAAAACTTGCCAACAAATTTGAATATTTCAGACATTTTGAAATACAAATTCTTTAAAAATAATGAAAAGCATAATGAAAATAATAAAAATAATTTAAAAAAAATGAAAGGATGAAAAATATTTACATTTTGAATGTTTTTATATCATTTACTGAACACTTGGTCGAAACAGTTATTCCCATTGGACTTGATATTTCCACACTGTTAGTGGGCAGATGATTTATCTTCCAAGGGATTGCACAAGGAGTTCATATACAGGAATGCAAAATACCAGCATGAAGGGGATCTTTGGATTTGTAAACTTGCATGGGAATTCCGAACTTGGAAACATAGAAAAATAGGTGCAGGAGTAGGCCATTCAGCCCTTTGAGCCAGCACCACCATTCAATATGATCATGGCTGAACATCTATAATCAGTAGGTAGACAAAAGTGGTCAGTCTGAAGAAGAGTTTCAACCCGAAACATTGCCTATTTCCTTCGCTCCATAGATGCTGCCTCACCCACTGAGTTTCTCCAGCATTTGTGTCTACCTTTGATTTTCCAGCATCTGCAGTTCCTTCTTAAAAATCTGAAATCAGTATCCCTTTCCTGCTTTCCCCCCCATATCCCTGAGAGCTAAATTTAGCCCCGAGAGCTAAATCTAACTCTCTCTTGAAAACATCCAGTGAATTGGCCTCAACTGCCATCTGTGGCAGAGAATTCGACAGATTCACAACTCTCTGGGTGAAAAAGATTTTCCTCATCTCAGTCCTAAATGACCTACCCCTTATTCTTAAACTGTGACCCCTGGTTCTGGACTCCCTCAACATCAGGAACATTTTTTGTGCAGCTAGCCTGTCAAATCCTTTAAGAATTGTTTGTTTCTATAAGATCACCTCTCATCCTTCTAAATTCCAGTGAATACAAGCCCAATCAATCCATTCCTTCATCATATGTAACTCCCACCACCCTGGGAATTAACCTGGTGAACCTATGCTGCACTCCCTCAATAGCAAGAATGTTCTTCCTCAAATAAGACGACCAAAATTGCTCACAATACTCCAGGTGTGGTTTCACCAGGGCCCTGTACAACTGCAGTAGGACCACCTTGCTCCAAAACTCAAATCCTCTCGCAGTGAAGGCCAACATGCCATTACCTTTCTTCACTGCCTGCTGACCTGCTTGCTTACTTTCAGTGACTGATGTACAAGGGCACCCAGGTCTTGTTGCACCTCCCTTTTTCCTAATCTGACACCATTCAGATAATAATCTGCCTTCTTGTTCTTGCCATCAAAGTGGATAATCTCACATTTATCCACATTATGCTTAATCTGCCCACTCACGCAACCTATCCGAGTCACCCTGCAGCCTTATATCACCCGCCTCGCAGCTCACACTGCCACAACTTGGTGGTACATGCATGGAAAAATGATGTACATTGAGTGTAGAACTGCCAACATTTCCATCAACTTCTAGCACAGGATAAAAGTCACACAAATTTAACTTTATTTTGTTTTGTTTAATTGCTCTATCCATCTTCACATGCAACACAAAGCATGCAGAAGAGTCACTGCCTTTAACCTGGATGGATAGTCCAATAGAACATTCATTTTTTTCCAATTATGATTAATAATGAAGACTGCCCACAAACTTACCCAGTGAGCATTGTGTAGAGAAGAACACCAAGACTCCATATATCACATGCTGCATCATATCCTTGCCGCTTTAAGACCTACAAAGTATAATACATTAACTTAGTTAACAGCTTATGTTGACAATTCACCTTGAAATGAATTACTTTATCAGCACAGTGTGTGCAGTATTGGCATTCAAATTTGCTACAAGAGCTTTCAGTGGGTAATGTATAGCTGAACCAAGTTGCTGCCTGGAATGAGGAAATACAAGTTGAGGCATCTACCAAGAACAACAGAAAACTTAGCACCAAAAGGATTGTGAAGCTATGAAATTAATTTGCATTTTCATTGAAACAGTCCCTACGGATGCGATGGATATATCCATCTTATCTTATATATACTTTGCCTTTGTTTAACTACACCAAATGCCTTTAAATGTTGTCTTAATTACAATGTCTTAATGTTGTCTCAATTACAATTAGAATTATATTGCAGAACATCACATAACATTCTGCACAGAATAAAGATAAAATTCCTTAAAGGGGCCCTTCCATTGTGAACATCAGTAAATTATACAGGATACACGGAATCAGATTTAAACAGTTGCAAAAACACATCAGTTTGTAGCACTATTATCCGAGCCATAATAATAGAAATGTAACTCCCTACTTCAGGATTTCAAAACATCAATTTTTGATTATGGATCTGGGACAACTAATAAAAAGTGCAACTTTCCAGCTTTAAAGGAGCTACAGAAATGCAAGGTGTCTTGGTACTAAATTACATGGTGAATATGTGTTACAGACAAGAGCCCAACTGAGACATCATCTACATAATGTTTGGGACTTTTAATGTCTTTTTATAGATATGTATATAGAGCTGCAGAAACTGTGCACCTTATCTCCCCCCCCCCCTTTTTGTCTTGTTTTTGCACTGAGTAGGAGCAGTTTTTAATCTCACTGTACATGTGTATAGTGACAATAAAAGGCATTCTGATTCTGATTCTGACACATCATTTATTTATTTGTTTCTGTGCTCCACAATTTGAGATTTGTAATAGAAAAAAAAAATCACATGTGGTTAAAGTGCACATTGTCAGATTTTATTCAAGGGCATTTTTATACATTTGGTTTCAACATGCAGAAATTACTGCTGTGTTTATACATAGTCCCCCCCCCCCCCCCCCCCCCATATTTCAGGGTACCGTGATGTTTGGGACATATGGCTTCACAGGCGTTTATAATTGCTCAGGTGTGTTTAATTGCCTCCTTAATGCAGGTATAAGAGAGCTCTCAGCACTGAGTCTTTCCATCACCTTTGGAAACTTTTATTGCTGTGTATCAACTTGAGGACCAAAGTTGTGACAATTAAAGTCAAAGAAGCTATTATGAGACTGAGAAACAAGAATAAAACTGTAATTTTACATAGGTAAGCTTAAGGTTTGGCTGAAGAGACATCAGCCAAACTTTAAGCTTACCAAAATCAACTGTTTGGAACATCATTAAGAAGAAAGAGAGCAGTGGTGAGCTTATTAATCGTCAAGGGACTGGCAGCTCAAGGACCTTCACAGCTGATGACAGAAGCATTCTCTCTATAATAAAGAAAAATCTCCAAACACCTGTTTAACAGATCAGAAACATTCTTCAGGAGCCAGGTATTGATTTGTCAATGACCACTGTTCACAGAAGACTTCATGAACAGAAATACAGAGGCCACATTGCGAGATGGAAGCCACTGGTTAGCCGCAAAAATAGGGTGGCCGGGTCACAGTTTTAGGCTGTGGGCCGAGCATCAAAAATGTGTCTGGAAATCCATTTTCGTGACCCATGTCTCAGAACTACATACAATTTTGCACAGATTTAGAAGAAATATAATTGATAAGGAAGTCATAACTCTTCAGTGCCAAAAGTTGCACATTAATTAATTAAACTAATTAGAAAATGAGATCAGAAATGTAAGCGCCATCTAGTATCTAATGCCCATATTACACCATAAGGAGCCTATTTCCGTGTTGCAGTCCATTTAAACTATATATTATTATACCATCTATATATCTATATATATCTCTATATATATATCTCTATCTCTATATATATATCTCTATCTCTATATATATCTATCTCTCTCTTTATATATATCTCTCTATATATCTCTCTATATATATATCTCTCTCTATATATCTCTCTCTATATATCTCTCTCTATATATCTCTCTCTATATATCTCTCTCTATATATCTCTCTCTATATATCTCTCTCTATATATCTCTCTCTATATATCTCTCTCTATATATCTCTCTCTATATATATCTCTCTCTCTCTATATATATATCTCTATATATATATGACTTGTGAATATGACTGTAATCATATATAATTATGTATAATTGTATTCTATAAAATAATATAATGAATATAATTGTGAGTTTTCTTTTAAATGAACTGCCGCAGAGGTCCTCTTGAACCAGCCTAATTAATAGGTCAGGGCAGTTTTTCTGAACCCCACTGACTGCCAGTGTGCAGAGTGGAGGTCACGGCCATAGTGGGACTGGGGCAGTGCCAGGCTGGAAGAAGGCTAAGACAGGAAAATGCCTAACCCTAACTCACCCCCCTCCCAGAGCTGCCCAAGGCTGGAGCTGGAGCCGCTTTGGGACGGGCTGTGAGCTCCGTACTGTGGCCCCGCAGAGCGTCCACCTCGGCTAGCATGCCCTTCTGGTGGTGGCGATGGAGGGGGGCAGCATTGACTTGCATGTCGCCCGGGCCGCATTCAGCACCACCATATTGCCGGCTCCATCAGACCGCCTGCTCGCTTGCTGTAACACCGGCCTGTCGACAGCCCGACCGACTCCTAGCAGCACTCACAGGAGGCCCGGCCCAACCCTCACCTCCCGGCGGAGGCCCGGCCCAAGGCTCACCTACCGGCGGCCAAACCGTCACCTCCCAGCGGAGGCCCGGCTCAACCTGCACCTCCCGGCAGCCCAACCCTCACCTCCCAGCAGAGGCCCAGCCCAACGCTCACCACCGACGGCCCGACCGACAGACAGACAGACAGACACAGGACTGACAGACAGACCCTAATCCTAACCCTAGCTCTACATTTGTTATTTATCATTTTTATTTACCAGTACACATTATAACATTATAAAGAGAAATCAAATGAAAAACAAAATCAGCAGCAAGGTGAGCATTACCATTATCCTTGGAAACCTTGCTATTGCTATTGATGTATTGAGGAGGTAGCAATGATCCCAGCATCCTCGCTGCCTAGCGACCAAAAAACAAAGCGCGGGATTGGACAATTTGCATCTGACCTCAATGTCAAACGTGCATTGATTGGGCAATTACTACTCAGAAAATTTGAGTTTTTTCTCATATTTCTTAAAAATGTGCAGGTTTTCGTCGATGAGTTTCAGGTGTGATTTATATAATATTTTTACACAATATGTTAAAAATTCAGGTAGTTCTGCAAGCTTGGTCATGAAACTAAACGAAAAAGCTCCTCGGCCTATTTGCCAAGAAGTACTTAAAAGAGCAACCACAGTTCTGGAAAAAAAAGTCTTGTGGACAGATGAGACGAAGATTAACTTATATCAGAGTGATGGCAAGAACAAAGTTTGGAGGGGAGATGGAACTGCCCAAGATCCAAAGCATACGATCTCATCTATGAAACACAGTGGTGCGGGTGTTTGTAATTGCTCACGTGTGTTTATTGCCTCCTTAATGCAGGTATAAGAGAGTTATCAACACCTAGTCTTTCCTCCAGTCCTTCCATCACCTTTGGAAACATTTAGTTTTAGTTTAGATTAGAGATATAGCGCGGAAAACGGGCCCTTCAGCCCACTGGGTCCGCGCCGACCCGCAATCCCCGCACACTAACACTATCCTACGCACACACAAGGGACAATTTACAATTTTACCAAAGACCATTAACCTACACACCTGTACGTCTTTGAAGTGTGGGAGGAAGCCGGAGCTCCCGGAGAAAACCCAGGCGGTCACGGGGAGAATGTACAAACCCCGTACAGACTATACTATAGAACAGGTCCTAAATAGCTAGTTCTATAGTATAGTCTGTTTGAATGTGTGGAAGAAAAGACTCATGGAAAGTGGAAGAGAAGATCAGTGTTGTGGATGTGGGGACAAGTGTTTTGTTTTATTGCTGTTTATCAACATGACGACCAAAGTTGTGCCAATTAAGTGAAAGAAGCCATTATGAGACTGAGAAACTAGAATAAAACTGTTAGAGACATCAGCAAAACCTTAGGCTTACCAAAATCAACTGTTTAGAACCAAGCGGAGGCTGGGCGATCGTTTCGCAGAACACCTCCGCTCGGTCCGCAATAACCAACCCGACCTCCCGGTGGCTCAGCACTTCAACTCCCCCTCCCATTCCGTATCCGACCTCTCGGTCCTGGGCCTCCTCCACAGCCAGAGTGAGCAACACCGCAAGTTGGAGAAACAGCACCTCATATTCCGCTTGGGGAGTCTGCATCCTCTGGGCTTAAACATTGAATTTTCTCGATTTTGTTAACCCAGGCTGCCTCCTCCCCTTCCCACCTCTCCCTCAGCCCTCGGGCCCTGGCATTCCTTCTCTCCCTCTCTATCTACCCCCCCCCCACCCAAGTCGCACTAGCTTCTCATTTTCACACTACAAACAGCTTACAATGGCCTGTTTCCTGTATCATTGATACTTTTTTGCATATCTTTCATTCATTGTTCTTTATCTCTCCACATCACTGTCTATATCTCTCGTTTCCCTGATCCCTGACCAGTCTGAAGAAGGGTCTCGACCCGAAACGTCGCCTATCTCCTTCGCTCCTTAGATGCTGCTGCACCCGCTGAGTTTCTCCAGCTTTTTGTGTAACCGTCGATTCTCCAGCATCTGCAGTTCCTACTTTAACACATGTTTAGAACATCAGTTTGACAAGAAGTACTTAAAAGAGCAACCACAGTTCTGGAAAAAGGTCTTGTGGACAGATGAGACGAAGATTAACATATCAGAGTGCTGGCAAGACCAAGGTACTGCCCAAGATCCAAAGCATACTACCTCATCTGTGAAACACAGCGGTGGGAGTGTAATGGCTAAGCCATGTATGGCTGCTGAAGGTACTGGCTCATTTATCTTCATTGATGATACAACTATGTTTATGTTTTCAATGTTTCTATGTTAACTGCCGATGGTAGTAGCGTAATGAATTCTGAAGTGTATAGAGACATCCTATCTGCACAAATTCAAACAAATGCCTCAAAACTCATTGGCTGGTGGTTCATTCTACAGCAAGATAATGATCCTAAACATACTACTAAAGCAACAAAGGAGTATTTCAAAGCTGAAAAATGGTCAATTCTTGAATGGCCAAGTCAATCACCCGATCTGAACCCAACTGAGCATGCCTTTCATATGCTGAAGAGAAAACTGAAGGGGACCAGCCCCCAAAACAAGCATATGCTGAAGATGACTACAATACAGGCTTGGCAGAGCATCACCAGAGACGGCACTCAGCAACTGGTGATGTCCATCAATTGCAGACTTCAAGCAGTCATTGCATGCAAAGGATATGCAACAAAATACTAAACATGACTACCTTCATTTACATCACAGTGTCCCAAACATTATGGTGCCCTGAAATGGGGGGGGGGGGGGGGGGCACTCTGTATAAACGCTGCTGTAATGTCTACATGGTGAAACCAAAATGTATAAAAATGGCCTTTATTAAAATCTGACAGTGTGCACTTTAACCACATGTGATTTGTTTCTATTACAAGTCTCAAATTGTGGAGTATAGAGGCAAATAAATAAATGATGGGTCATTGTCCCAATCATTATGGAGGACATTGTATAATTTGCAGGGCAATAAAGACCAAAATATTTCTGAACTTGTCACTGCACTTCAAAGTAATTTCTTGTATCGAAAACACTGTTGAGAAGATTGGAAACAGAACATGCAATGCTGCATTCTATTCTTTCATCTTTCAAGACTTAAATGTCTTTTAATAAACTATCAGTACTTTTGGTAAAGACTGATCTACATCACTTTACATGCTGCAACATGCCTTGTAAATTTATGTCAATTGCATCATTCTGGGCAAGCAAGTAAATGGATAGTCTGGCAAACGAAACCACTGATGATGCAATTGGGTTGCTATTCTCAGGGAGGGTTAAGGTAGACATATGGAACAAAGTACACCATAATTTACATTGTTTGAGATACTTGAAATTGCTTGAAGCTGTCACTTGAGTGTATCAATATTTATTTATTTTCCTCATCTTGATGAGCGCAAAACTTAATTGGGGAAAATAAAATATTAAGATTTAGGCAGAACTGTTGAACAAATATTTTGTTTGAAAAGTTGCTTCTATTATCTTAATTCCATTCCCTGCCTTCAATTTTATTGTATCACTTCTAACAAGGAAAGGTCAAAGTCTTGACCAAATCTACATCTGGACCATTGCCAGGGATGATTAGCCCGCTCATCCTGCATGGAAAGGAGCTGCTGATTACAGGTAATCTCTACTAATGCAACTGAAACTGGTATAATGGAACAGTGAAGGGTTGATCTGCATCCTACCATCCCTTGCCAAGTATTTCAGATATGCTGCAGTGCCATGGAATACCTTGATGAACATTGAATATTTTGTTGTTTCAAGCGATACTTTAAAAAATTGTTATATTTCAACAAAAGACACATCTTACCTCAGGAGCAACAAAATTAGCTGTGTAACATGGAGTCATGAGAAGGCCATTGTCAGCACGTAACTGCTTGGCAAATCCAAAGTCACAAATGCGAATCGATTCTGGATTGCCTGACTCATCCACATACAAGATGTTGCTTGGTTTCAAGTCTCTGTGCACCACCTATATGGATTAATATAAATAGAAAACTTTATTCCTTTATCAATCTATTCTCAATAAAATAATTCACTGGTTAGGCTGAAACATTACTCATAGCCATATTAACATTGATGTACAGCAAATTGATGAATAAGCTTTGAAATTTAGAAGATTGAGGGGGGATCTGATAGAAACTCACAAAACTCTTAAGGGGTTGGACAGGTTAGATGCAGGAAGATTGTTCCCGATGTTGGGGAAGTCCAGGACAAGGGGTCACAGTTTAAGGAAAAGGGGGAAATCTATTGGACCGAGATGAGAAAAACATTTTTCACACAGAGAGTGGTGAATCTCTGGAATTCTCTGCCACAGAAGGTAGTTGAGGCCAGTTCATTGGCTATATTTAAGAGGGAGTTAGATGTGGTCCTTGTGGCTAAAGGGATGGAGAGAAGGCAGGTATGGGATACTGAGTTGGATGATCAGCCATGATCATATTGAATGGCGGTGCAGGCTCGAAGGGTCGAATGGCCTACTCCTGCACCTATTTTCTATGTTTCTATGAAACGTGTCACCAAGTCAGACATTAAAAATGTTTGCAATTTATTCCTGCTTCAATATAGATTCACTGGATATCTTTTGATTCAACGTGGAACAGTTAATGGCAACCAAGTCTCTTAAATACAGAAAATAAACAGCTACAGTGACTTGTTAGTTAATTAGTAAATATCCTAGTACTTCACGCTCCTTCAATGCATCAGTGGTGAAGAGTTCAGGTGATGCTAGGATTTCCTCTGTGGTTGTCAGGATTTTTACACTTTCCAAGTTAAGCTAAACATAAGCACTTTATTTTAGACATTCCACAAAAGCCAATTAACCTACCAACCTGCACATCTTTGGAATGTGGGGGGAAACCAGAGCACCAGGAGAAAACCCACGCGGTGACAGGAAGTACGTACAAAATGTACAGACAGCGCCCATAATCAGGATCAAACCCAGGTCTCTAGCAACGTAAGGCAGCAACTCTACTGCTGCGCCACTGTGTCGCAAAATTGACATTCAAATAAAGGGACAACATGATGAAAGGGAAAAAGTAAATAAGGGGAAAATGTATCAAATAATTACCACCGAGTTATCAGTTCTTGCAGTTTTAGTTCTAGTATTAATTTGTAAATGATTTTGCACCTCAGAAGTTATCCAAACAGAGCCATCAGATTTTTGCAGAGTGTTTCAAGTCACCCTGAACCAATAAATTGAAAGTTTCTTCTCTATGGCAGTAAAATTAGTTTGGACATGTCAATCAAATTTATTATGTTAGATGGCAAATCATCAGAACTATAAAAGTATCCTGCAGCAAACATCAGCACATACATAAAGTATGATAAGGTCATAAGGAATAGGAGTAGAATTAGGCCATTCGGCCCATCAAGTCTACAATGCCATTCAATCATAGCTGATCTATCTCTTCCTCCTAACCCCATCCTGCCTTCTCCCTACAGGAGAGAATGAAGGATATAAACTATGGAGAAAAACATTCAACGTTATATGGGAAAATGTATTAGGAATCACCTATTCATTCTGTCCCTGAACTGACTTAGTAAAAAAAATAAAAAATCCACGTTTTGTCAGTTATGGGTCTTCCTGATGATGGGCAACAGTGAAGTGGTCTCAAACAACGTAAACAGCACGATTTGATTAGAGGGGGCATTTGAAATGGAGTGATGGAAAGGAAGGTGACACAGCCTACAAAGCTTATTTTGTACAATTATATTTCAGATGTTGACTGCAATTAAAGACATTTTTTTAAATCATTTAATTGATTGTTTTTCTTTTTGCAAGACTACATACCAGTTGGTGTTTTAAATAAGAAACTAAAAAGTAAAGTATTAATAACAATTATATTCTGGCACAGCAGGTTGTGTGCTGGAAGATGGGACTTTGTGGATAGTGAAACTGCAGTATCCAGCTCTGTTTTGTGAAACTGATTCAGAAATTGATAGTGCAAGTTGGAGACAATCTGAGGTGGCTGTGCAAGGAATGGATATTTCTCAACTTTGATCTTGGCTTTCAAAAAGATACACAATTGAATCAAAATTGATGGGAAATGATCTTAGAGCCACTATCTGCAATTCTGCAATCTTAATCAAAATGTTTTAAGTCTTAGCTTTTTTCCTAACTCAGGATTTTGATTCAATTCTTGTCAGGCAATTGAATGGCTTTTTCTTTTACCAGAACAGGAGATTCAAGAATTGAGTAGAACACAAGCTTAACCTGAATTATCCTTGTGATCAATTACAACGTGGTTTTACTGGAAGTTTACAGAAGGGTTATTAGATCAGAAACTGTTTACACAGAACATAGAACAGTACAGTATAGGCCCTTCGGCCCACAATGTTTGTGCCGAAAATGATGCGTAGTTAAACTGATCATCAGCCTGCACATGATCCATATCCCTCTGATCTCCGCACTTCCGTGTGGCTATGTAAAAGCCTCTTAAAAGTCACTATGGTATCTGCCTCCATGCCTGGCAATGCGTTCCAGGCCCTCACCACCCAGTGTAAATAATTGGCTCACCCATCACGGTAAAATTTTCCCTCTCACCTTATAGCTGTCCTCTAGCGTTGGACATTTCATGGGAAACAGGTTCTGACCACCAAAGTAAAATTGGGGATGTGGTGCCAGATTTTGGTTCCTACTGGACGTGGCGGCGCTGCCCTAGCAGCTGCGGCTCGCCTGCAGTCCGTCTGTTTTTTTTTTGTCTTAGTCCTGTTTTAGCTAGTTAAGTTGAGTTATTAGGGTGTGTATGTGTGGGGAGGGGGGGGGGGGGGGGTGGGAGAAACGTGTCTTAGTCTCTTCCTTCGGGGGGGGGGGGGGGGGGGGGGGATGCAACTTTTCTTGTCGTATCCCCCATCTCAGTCTGCGCTGAGGCCTAATGGCAGAGCTGGCGGCCTCCAACTGCGACCGACCAGAGGCTCCGGAAGCAGACCCAGCGCGAGGCTGGCCGACTTCAGGGCTGTGGCGGGTTCCGGCGGCGGTGACGGCCTGACTCGGGACTGAGGTATCCCGGCGGTACGGCGGCCCGACCTCGGAGGTTGGGCCGCGGGCCCAGCAGAGCTCGCAGGTCACAGGTTGGTGACCTGTTTTTCCGGAGCTCCCGCGGCAACAGCTTCGTCCGCTGGACTGGAGGGGGGCAGCTTCGGCAGCTTCAACCACCCTGGGCTGCGGAGATTGAACCGGCCCATTAGCAGAGCGTGGTTGAGCCGCGGGACTTACTTACCATCACCTGGTGGGGTCACAACATCGGAAGCCTGGATCGCCTCAGCGCAGAGGGAGAGCGAGGAGGGAAGAGACAAAGACTTTAAGACTTTTGCCTTCCATCACAGTGAGGAGGTGCTTGGTGAACTCACTGTGGTGGATGTTAATTTGTGTTTATTGTGTGTTTTGTTATTTTATTAAATGCATGACTGCAAGGCAACAAAATTTCGTTCAGACCGAAAGGTCTGAATGACAATAAAGGATACTTTACTTTACGTTTTACTACTTAACCAGTTGATTCTTAATGCATTTTCATTTGAAAACGTGATCTCAACTTGTTTCTCCCCAGATCTCCATACAATACTTCTTTCCTTCACGGTGGAGATTTCCATAACAGTTCCAAGAATAACTCTATAAGGCTCTGGTCAGGCGGCATTTGGAATATTGTGAGCAATTTTGGGAACCATACCCGAGGAGGTTTACAAGAATTAGGTATGTTACAAAACTTACCTTTAGTGGCGCTGCACTTCTGCCGCTCCCCGTGTGCGCGACTTTAGCGCCTGTCAGAGGGGGGCGGGCTTAAAGTGCCGATTTTCACCAGACCAGGATAATCGATGAATGTCGGGCGATTTAATTGCGGAAGAAAAATCGCTCCGACATTTCATCCATTAAGGTATTTTTAAATTACTCTAAGTTATTTGTTAACTAGAGTAATTTAAAAATCACCTTCAAAAGCCGTGACCGCAGACCACCGGAAGCATTTTCCGTAGGGGAGAAAAAAAGGTAAATACTTTATTTTTTTATTAAAAGTTGGTTTTTTGGGAGGCATAAATACTATTTTAATGTTGCGAAATGGGTTCCCCAAAAAATGTATGAACCCCCAGTATTTCCCCCCCCGACTTCACCGCTAACCGCAACGTTCCAATCCACCGCATTCCGCTAAAACCCACGCGCTAGTTGATTTAAATGGCCATTTATTTACAGGCATTAAACACTAAATTCCTTCCATTTGGCCCAGAAATTCATGAAAATGAGATTTAAAAATTATGTTATATTGTGGATTATTGTGTGAATGTTATTTGGACACTTAGGCAATTTAAAAAAAGTTTATCTTTTCTTAAGAAATTGATAGATGTTTAGATCTACTCATTGAATTTTGTAATTAGCTACAATTAGATAACTAACTAATTATATACTTTAATTTCAGGTAATCCAAGTAAGATTGTTTAATATTTGTTTCAGAATGCTTCAATCTATAATGACTGAAAATTTCATTGAGTTCTCTTAATTTTTAATAAAGTTATGGGCTTTTAATTTTTCCAGATCACAGCTTTTGAGTTAAGTCAATTGAAAGGCAATGGGAAGCAAGATACTCATTTCCGAGCATGAAAATGGCCATAACTTTCTTAATACTGAAGATATGAAAGTAAATTAGGTGTCAAATTAAACTTCTTGTTATGCTTTATCTGATGGGATAAATTGCAGACTTGATTTTTAAAATCTCAAAATTTTGTAACATTGCTACAAGAATGACTCCAGGAATGAGTAGGTTAACATTTGAGGAGCATTTGACTCTACACTCCCTGGAGTTTAGAAGAATGAGGGGGGACCTCATTGAAACATTGAAAAAAGTGAAAGGCTTGGATAGAATGGATGAGGAGAGGATGTTTCCACTAGTGGGAGAGTCTAGAACTAGAGGTCATAGCCTCAGAATTAAAGGACGTTCTTTTAGAAAGGAGATGGAGGAATTTCTTTCATCAGAGGGTGGTGAATCTGTGGAATTCTTTGTCACAGAAGGCTGTGGAGGCAAAGTCAGTGGATATATTTAAGGCAGAGACAGATAGATTCTTGATTAGTACAGTGTCAGAGGTTATGGGGAGAAGGCAGGAGAATGTTAGGAGGGAGAGATAGATCAACCATGATTGAATGGCAGAGTAGACTTGATAGGTCAAATGGCCCAATTCTACTCCTATCACTTATGATCTTATGAACATTCTTTTTTTGGGAGACTCTGGATTATTTACCCGATTTGAGTAGCTTGTGTGATAAACATCTTTTTCTAAGCTCACATTTGATTAATTTGATATTTCATATGGCTTTAATCATGCACTGCATGCTTCAATCTGTCCTCTAAATTGTCATGCTTCGTATTCCTAGTATTCAGAGTTGCCTTCAAAATGAGGTCAATAAGCTTGTATAGAATTGCATGAGAATGCATCTCATAAGTATACTACTGAGAACAATATACTTTCTTTGCAATGGAAAACATAGCCCAAGGCTTACCATGGAACAAATTGAAAGAGTTAATACTTTATTGAACAAAATATTAAGAAATTAATCCTTCAGTCATTTTCTAATAGGAATTTGAGTAGAAACTTTGTTTTCGTCTCTAGCTCACGACTAACAACAATGTATATTTTATATTGGAAAGCATTGTTTAAAAGAACATGCCTCCTAATCCGTTATAACTGACAATTTCATGCAACATATTTCTAGAATCGAGGACAAGGCACATAACTCCAGATAATAATGAATCAATGCTAGCCTTGACACAAAATGAAGTCGGCTGTCTTTCTTTGTTTAAAAATTTGGTCAAGAAACTAAAATGAATGCATACAGTAAAAACATGTGCAGATGCCCGAGCCAAGTTTGGAGAATACTGCTGATATTGCAGAGATTACTAATAACTTATTAATGGTTTAGCTAGATATGGGTCCAGCCTTTCTTATTTCCTGTAAGGCTACAGAATCTTTCAATCATGCTATATCAGATTTGGTAGGTGTGGTTATCGATAAGAAATGACTATAACTGTATTAACTTTTCTTTGTTCGGAGAGTGTGCGACAGGGAAGCTAAAGTGCTTCCAGCACGCTCCCGTTAGCAAATAAAAGAATCTTGCCTTAAGTGGTGCTTGACCTGCCTGTGATAAGTAATCGAACTTTAACATTGGCTTTGGTCAGCAGGATTTTGCATGGGACCATCACAGATGACTGAATAAGTGGCTGCAATTTGACTGGGATCTGAAGGGAAGAAGAGTGCACTTGTCGGACCCTTTGAGACCGACCTCCCAAAGAAAACTCCCGTGAAAATTCTGGTAGATCAGTCTGAGGTTGATCTGCTTCCCTACCAAAATCCTTATCACAGACAGTGTACGGAAAGAGGATTTTATTTTTATTTTTGTATTTTATTATTTTTTTGTGGGGGATTATTGAAAGTCAGATAAAATGTCAGCTGTGAACCTAATGTCAGCTATGAATATAATTTTATTGATAGGACAGGTTGGATATAGTCTGTGTGAATTTTATTGATAAATGTTATTGATTGGACAGGTCGGATATAGTCTGTGTGAATTTTATTGATAAATGTTATTGATTGGACAGGTCGGATATAAGTGTGTAAACATTTTACTTCGGAGTCACGTGAGTGACTATGTGAAGACCCCGCCAGCACGCATGCGCGATATATCGTCTACCGCATTGCGCATCGATAGGCTGTAGAAGCGCTGCTCCACCAGCGGTAAGTTTGAAATCTGAAGGTAAGTTTTTCAACTTAACTCCAGGTCTGTTTTTCTCCTTACAGGAAGCTCTGTGCACAGAGTTCCTGCTGGAGATATTGCGTTCCCCTACACCGCGGGGAAATCCCAGCTGCGAGAATCGCGGGGATGCCCGGCTGGAGGGGAAACCCCACCACAGACTTCGCGGGGAATCCCGTCTCCAGGGACCGCGAGGGAATCCCGGCTGTGGTAAAACGCGGAATGGATTCCGCGGGGAACCCGGGACAACAAGAGAATCAAGCCGCGAGGTGAACCCGACTCGGGGAAAACCCGGCCGCGGGGACCGCGGGAAGATTCTGGCTGCGGGGTGAACCCGGCTGGAGGGAAAACCCGGCCGCGGGAAGATTCTCCACAGGACGAACCCGGCTCGGGGGAAACCCAGCCGCAGGGACCGTGGGGAGAAGCCTAACCGCGGGGTGAACCCGACTGCGGGGACCGCGGGAAGACCACGGAATGAACCCGGCTCGGGGGAAAACCCGGCTGCGGGGACCGCGGGAAGACTACGGAATGAACCCGGATCGGGAAACACCCTGCTGCGGGGACCGCGGGAAGACTACCATGGGATGATCCCGGCTGGGGTGGGGGGGGGATGAAACCCGGCTGCAGGGACAGCGGGAAGACTACCACGGGATGAACCCGGCTGCGGGGACCGCGGGAAGACTACCACGGGATCAGGCACGTGCCGTGAGTAATTACTCAGGGTAGGCAGTCAGCCGGCTTTCAAAAAAATCTTAAAACCGTGCATGCGCAAATTGTTCTCTACATAAAAAATAAGTAACAATTCAATTTTCCCAAGGGTTCTAAATCTCCTTCATTTTTTAATTACTGAATGGGAGGGGGACGGAGGATGAAGGCAGGTGAAGAGATGGTGGGAAAAACGGGAGCACACCGGGACGTTGAATCAGTTGTCATCTTATGGAATGACAATACTAATTCAAGGGTCCAATTGGAGGGGGAGTTCCTTTCACAGCGTGTGGGGAGCCTGCGGCAGGGGTTAAACATGTGAGAAGGCAGAAGTTTTGAGAAGGAGGGTGACAGAGATCATATCAAACTCACTCACCGCTGCCGCAGTGCTCCGGGCACGGACAGCAGAAATTGCCGCCACTTCCGGGGATAGAAGCAGCTCGGGTGCGAGTGGCCGCCGGGACCCAACACCAGAACCGGCTGCACTTCAGTGCCTTCTGATCACCTCTGGCAGTGCTCTTCGTCTGAACATTACTCAGTTGCCGTACACCGGCTTCGCTCATGTCAACCGCGTCCCGCAAATCCTTAAATTCCCACAGCCAAGTAACCTCAACAGGATCTGTGAACGCGCTATCGGAATTTAAAGATTTGCGGGAAGCCGGCCGGCGAGCGGCAGGTGAGAGATGTTCAGACGGAGAGCACTGCCAGAGGTGAGTGGGAACCAGCAGAAGGGGCTGATGTGGCAGGGACCCGGCGGCCACTCGCAGTCACCCGAGCTGCTTCCTTCCTCGGAAGTGGCGGCCAGTTCTGCTGTCCGTGCCCGGAGTGCTGCGGCAGCCACCCGACCTAATCCACTCCCCGGCCACAATAAAACCATATGGCAATACAGCACGGGAACAGGCCATCTCGGCCCTTTTAGTCCGTGCCGAACACTTACTCTCACCTAGTCCCATCTCACCTGCACTCAGACCGGAGCGTGGCAAGTGGGTTACTGACCCCAATCCCCTCCTTCACAACGCCAGACTGCCCAAACACTGTGAACGGAGCTCCCCCCCCATCCCGGGAACTACAGTATTTAAAAACATAAAGCACAAAGAAATGCACTTACCACATTATTAGTACATTAAGTCCATTCTTCACTCTTTGTTTGCTAAGATACTATTAAAATAATGGCAATCCATATTTGAAAATCCCGCCAAGAAACTCGTGCTGTGCATGCGCAGAAGGATGATGCGCATGCGCAGTGCTGCAAAGGCAGAATTTCTGCTGCCTTCAGCTTCCATTGAAACTGACGGCTTCAGGCAGCGCTGACGGCACGTGGGCTGCACGGATCTTCGCGTGTTACAAGCGCTGCGGATGAAAGGCACGGAGAATTATGCCTACCTAAGAGATCGATCTCTTAGACAGGCATAATTCTCCCATGCCTTTACTATTTATATTTAATAATTGCCATTTCATAATTTTAGTCAGGATAGGCAGTGCCTACCTTGCCTACCCTGACGGCGCGTGCCTGCACGAGATGAACCCGGCTGGGGGGGGGGGGGGGGGGGAGGGAAACCCGGCTGCGGGGACCGCGGGAAGGCAAACCGCAGAATGAACCCGGCTCGGGGAAACCCGGCCGCAGGGACCACGTGAGGGGACCGTGTGAAGACACGGCTGCGGACACAGAAATGAGGATGGCCGGCGGCATTTTTCAGCCTCCAGCAGCCCAGAGAGGTTCAATGGAGTCTGAAAGGCATGGGCAGGCCAGGGGGGTCCCCTCCAACATGGGTACGTCCTCAGCCTTTTACCCATGTGGAGCATGGATAGCGTCAGAGAGCGCTCATCCCACTAATGCTCCCTCCTGATATGGTCCATGTATGGCATATCAGTAGAGATGTACCACCTACGGTAAGCCCGGAGGCCTGCAGTGTCTGGGCTGCGTATATACCACCGGAGGATGAGCCCGTAGACTCGGAGGGTCCGGGCTCTAAGATTACCACCTGCGGAGGAATTTCCCGCCGGCGGATAACCTCGGAGATTCAGCATGGGTCCGGGCTGGAAGGTACACCGCCTACGTATCCCGCATGAAGCGGAAGACTTGGAAGTATGTCCAGGGAACATACTGGAGTACAAACGTGAGGTTCCAGAAATTCTGGCGTGGCTTCAAGACCTTCGCGAAATGTAGCCTGAAGGCCAGAGTTCCCTCGTGAAGGAACAGCCACCTCACGCCACATCACAGGTGCCGGCGGTGGAATACCATACACCTGCAAAATTGTTCCTGAAAGGACCAGCAGTGAACAGCGCTATATGGAGGTACAATGCACTTCAAAATGAACTGCTTCCAGAAGAACGCCATCGGACCTGCCTTACATTTTCAAATCTGGAGGTTCAAGTGAGGCCAGCAATGTCTAGCCGCCGAATCCTCTCTTCAGGAACCTGCACAAACAGGGAAGACCCGGATGAAGAATTAAAGCTGTCCGGCTTATCAAGGTACCATGGCAACACATCCCACGCCTCTTTCGGCAGCAAGCTTTTCACTGAAGCTGGTGGCAGCTTCAAAACTGGGCGCTGGCTTTTCAGGCCAAGGCCAAACCGGTCCTCAGGGAATTGGGTCCACACACCCCAGCAATCCTACTCTCCAAATCTGGGACGAAATTAGAACCCGCGCCAAGGGCCTTTGGGCTTACCACAAGACCACCAATAACCATGAAGGTAGGTGGGTCTGGTTCTTTCCGAAAAATGAGGTATATGGACCATTTACAAGTTGGTAAATGTACACTTGTTTATGCAAGACGAGTTGCCTTTCAAGACAGGCCGTAGTTGCAGGCCGCTCATTGTCACTATGAAAGATACCGGTTTCAACTCACATATGCAGTATAGACTTTTTTGAATAGAAAACTTCATTACTGTCTAACAACAGGGGAACAGTTTCCACTGCGCTCACCCAAGATATTATATTATGGGCTATCTGGATGATGTTCTAAAACACTGTATTTTGCCAAATCAGCGGTATCAGCCACAAACCATTCTGCAGAAATTGGATTCTCATCCATCCAGTAAATTTAAGTTGATACCAACTGAAATTATTAAATTGTCCGGGATTGGCAATATATTGGTCAGCTGTGCTATTGCGCCTTCTGCACCATCAGAGCTCTATGGCGTGCAAAGGAGCAAGCTCACAGGCTATTCCCAGCTGAAACTATCAAAGTCACCATGGTGGACAAAAAGTATTCAGCATTGCCCCACTAACCTTCATCAGTACTCGTCAGTTAATTACTAACTGATGCTATGCTTAAAGAAGGATAATTACTATATACCATCTTTAGTATGGAGGCGGATGGGGTTTGCATGAGTTACCAATTATTCAGTTATATGGTATCAACTACCTATTCACATAAGGTGCAGTCTGTGGATAAAGGTTTGTGCGAATATGCATATCTGCATGCTCAAGTCTAACTTGATACACTCTGGTGCTATTATATGTAAATCACATGGGTGCAATCAAGTCAAAGTATCCGGTAATAGCTTACCTAACTTCATTGACATTGGCGTATCAGCAGGAAAACGAGAATGGATAAGGAATTGCAAGGATTCAAGGACATTAAGGCTCGATGAATACACCTAAAGATCAAAATGTTGCATCCAGGCTCAAATGCCAGTTGCAAAATACGTGGCGTATCAGTGGCGATGGATGCATTCTCGCTACACTGAGAAAGTATGTTCATTGCGTCCCTCCATTTTACCTTACCAGAAGGGTCTTGCAAATTCAGCATTTCCCGCTTCAGGCATTTTCAGAGTGCCTGACTGGCCAATGTAGCCATGATTCCCGCTGATGTTGGGAATGATAATAGAACCTTATATGTTTTCCAGGCACTAAATGGCTGGTTAGCCGTGACCGGGGAACCATCCTCTGCATACTTAAATCTATACATTGACCTGCAGACTGGGAAGACCGCTTCCTATGGCTTAGAATTGTCAAACCAAACTATGGACGTGCTCACTGCAATTGCAGGGATAGCACCAAACAAACAGTGTTTCCTTCATAGGGATGGGGAGTATTTTTTGTTAACACAAAAGTTGACACGATTGACTGACGTCTTTAGTTCAGTTCCATATGGGGTTGACAATCATTTCAAGAGTGCCATTACTGTGCCGCACTCAGCATATTGGCTGCGAGGAGCAGAATCCACTCTGTCGGGTCACCTTCTGTTATCGAGATTATGAAGGGTATCTTCAACTCGACACCTCCCTAGGCCAGGTACGCAGAGATATGGGATGTTAACATTGGAACATTCCTGCCCTTGGCTCACTAAACCAAGTGGTTATGCTCATGACGCCGAGTCAGCACAACGGGTCCAGTTTGCATAGGTGTGACTGGACAAGATGATTATTCTGCAGGGAATTACATTTATGTTATCACTTAATCAGCAGAAATCACCAGGGACATTAGGTCTCATACTAGAATTGCATATCCCATGGACCTTCGATTGTATGTGGCCACACATCCACACCAGTATGTTACGGTCACTAGACTCAAGCAATGATTGTTAGTCACATGAAGCCTCACTGGAGAATCACTACAGACCATCGGCTGGTAGTTAATATGGGTTTGGGATTCAGGAGTGAACACTGACATACAAGTCTCACTCCACCCAGGCTGCAACTATTTCAGCAACAGGGGATGGATGTTCATGGGACCACATCCTAGCGGCTGCAGGATGGTCTAACGAATGATTCCAAACATTAGAAATACCCTTGCCAGACCAAGGGTATTTACTGACTCTTTTTAGGCCTGTGTTATAGTCCTCCTGGGTGGAGGAGGTACTATTATCACTATGTGTACATTAATAGCATCAACATGTCTATACCTATGTCATGTCTGAATGCATTATTAAAATTAGCTCTTCACTGATGCAGTGTGTGATGCATGGACTCGTCCACGGCATGAAATCACAGAGCTTTGAAATCTTCACGTAGTCACTCACGTGACTCCGAAGTAAAATTGTAAGATTAAACGAGAACTTGCCAGTTTGAAGTTTGATCCTTATTTTATGAGGAGTTACGATGAGGGATTATGTGCCCTCCGCTCCCAACCCTCACAATATAAGGATCAACTGGTATTTTAGTTCTCTTATCTTACTATACATTCAGTCAACTTCTGTGTTCTGTGATTTCACACCGCTGCTTTGAAGAATGTCGTGCATGCGTGCTGGCGGGATCTTCACGTAATCCCTCATCGTAACGCCTCATAAAATAAGGATCAAACTTCAAACCAGCAAGTTTTCGTTTAATCTTACTATTAATTGGATAAGTCGGATATTATTGATATGGGACAAGCTCTGGATAAGAGTGGTGAAGGAACTCTAGTACAACACATGTGTTACTTAGACTCAGGGTTATATAAAGATTATCAACAATTGTCTGCTGCATTAACAAAAAGATAAGATAATAAACAATTGGTAATGTGAAAACGGAAACCTAAGCAAAATATGCCCAGGACCCTTTGTCTCACATGGCGACCCTGTATACGGGGGTATGAGAAACAAATTCAGGGAGAGAAACAAATTCGGAAATAGTGTAGACCACCTACCCCATGCCCTGGCCACCAGTCACTAACAGCAGGAGATACCCCACTAAGAGTGGGGGAGGGGGAGAGGGAGAGAGGGAGAGAGATTTGTAAGTAACTAAGTGTGATGCGTGGCAGGACCCTGAATTATGGGGAGTCTGGCCAATCACAATCTGGATCACTGTCCATTTACAGCTCGGACCACTCACATTTTGAACTGCATCAGCCCGCCCACCATTACACTAAACTACTACTTTTGTTTAAGAAGGAACTGCTGATGCTGGAAATTCGAAGGTAGACAAAAATGCTGGAGAAACTCAGCGGGTGAGGCAGCATCTATGGAGCGAAGGAAATAGGCAACATTTCGGGTCAAAACCCTTCTTCAGACTGAATTACTCCTTTTGTTCACTTTATCTTCTCACTCCAACAAGAAGACATTTACAATTTACGAGCCACTCTATATGACAAACCTACTGAAAGCCTTAGCCCTCCCAGTCCACCTTAAGTGCAATGCCCATACGAGCCACAACAATAAGGACTCCATCATCAAGAAATATAAGAAATAAAGTGAACGAGTTTGAGGCTCAGTTAGAAATTGGCAAGTATGAGGTTGTGGGAATTACAGAGACATGGCTGCAAGAGTCCAGGGCTGGGAACTGAATATTCAAGGCCATACCTCCTATCAAAAAGACAGACAGGTAGGCAGAGGGGCTGGGGTAGCTCTGTTGGTGAGGAATTAAATTCATTCCCTTGCAAGAGGTGACATTGAAACAGGAGATGTGGAGTCAGTATGGATAGAACTAAAGAATTGTAAGGGTAAAAATACCCCTAATGGGACTTATCTACAGGCCCCAAACAGTAGTCTGGATATAGGGTGCAAGTTGAATCAGGAGTTAAAATTGGCATGTAGTAAAGGTAATGCTACAGTTGCTATGGAAGATTTCAACATGCAGGTAGACTGGGAAAATCAGGTTGGTACTGGACTCCATGAAAGGAAGTGTGTGGAGTGCCTCCATGATGGATTCTTAGAGCAGCTTGTATTGGAGCCTACTAGGGAGAAGGCAATTCTGGATTTAGTGTCATGTAATGAACCGGATTTGGTAAAGGAACTTGAGGTTAAGGAGCTATTAGGAGGTAGTGACCATAATATGGTCAGGTTTAATCTACAATTGGAGAAGGAGAAGGGTAAATTGGAGGTGCCAGTGTTGCAATTGAATAAAGGGAACTATGGAGTCATGAGGGAGGAGCTGACCAAAGTTAACTGGAAAGATACCCTAGCAGGGATGACAGTGGAACAACAACAACGGCAGGTATTTCTGGGAATAGACAATAGGTGCAGGAGTAGGCCATTCGGCCCTTTGAGCCAGCACTGCCATTCAATGTGATCATGGCTGATCATTCAATGTGATCATCCCCAATCAGTACCCCATTCCTGCCTTCTCCCCATATCCCCATGACTCTGCTATTTTTAAGAGCCCTATCTAGCTCTCTCTTGAAAGTATCTAGAGAACCGGCCTCTACCTCCCTCTGAGGCAGAGAATTATTTTTCTTTCTTTCAAAATCTTTTTATTAATTTTTTTTCAAAAACAAAAAAAACAAAACAATATTGATAAACATAACAGTGATATTGAGACATCTCTCCCCCCCTCGTCTCTCCCCATCATCCCCCCCTACTCTCTTCCCCCCCACCTCACTCTGCACCTATCTCTATGTGTCTGCCCTCACTCTCTACTACCCCCCAGACGCGTCTGCAAGTTGGGGGCTATGCGTCAGTGGATAGGGTGGGGATGGGGTAAAAGGAGCCAATGAATAAACACCGTATTGTGGCAGGAGAGGGAAGGCTCGGGTCGCTGCGAGCGGCTGCCGGGACCGGACAGTGGAACCGGCCACCACCTCAGCGCCTTCTGCCTGCCTGCCAGCCAGCCACGGTGTCCTTTGGCACAGGCACAACCGGTGGAGATGGTGGTTGGCAGGTAGCTACTGGGCGGAAGGCCGGCTGCTCTGTCCCGGGCTCTCTTTCTCTCCCCATTATGTGATCTCCCTGAGCCAGGAAATAAATAGCCCGCAGCATGGAATCCAGCTCCCCGTAGAGTAATATTAAGCTGCCTATTATTGAGCACAAGAGGGCGCTGTTACTTTTTCTAATAAATGTTCTAATTATCTCAATGAATTAGTGTGCAACTTTTGGCACTGACGAGTTACGGATTCCCTCTTAATGATATTTTATCTAAATCTGTGCCAAATTTCAGGTAGATACCAGACATGGGTCATGAAAGTTAAATTCTAGACACTATTTCGATGCTCGGCCCATGGCTTACATCACATTTGGAAACTTTAATTGCAGTTTATCAACATGAGGACTAAAGTTGTGCCAATGAAAGTCAAAGAAGCCATTGTAAGACTGAGAAACAAAAATAAAACTGTTAGAGACCTCACCCAAAACTAGGCTTACCAAAATCAACTGTTTGGAACATCATTAAGAGAGTACAGAGGCTACACTGCGAGATGCAAACCACTGGTTAGCCGCAAAAATAGGATTGCCAGGTTAGTTTGCAAAAAGTACTTAAAAGAGCAACCACAGTTCTGGAAAAAAGGTCTTGTGGACAGATGAGACGAAGATTAACTTATTACAGAGTGATGGCAAGAGCAAAGAATGGAGGAGCGAAGGAACTTTCAAAGATCCAAAGCATACCACCTCATTTGTGAAACACAGTGGTGGGGGTGTTATGGCCTAGGCATGTATGGCTGCTGAAGGTGTAGTAGCCATTTAACTTAATTCAGTTTGTTATAAACTATAACCGGTTACCTTTACATTTTATCTGCTTGTAATTATGTGGGTGGGATTTATTACATAGTCTGAGGCATGTTTGCTACTGGGATTGTTGTGCAGATGTGCTAGTAGTTTTTAGTTTTAGTCTTGAAGAAGCACGGGGGAGGTCACAGCTTTCGACCATGCACGAGTTTTTTTAATTTGTTTTATTATTTAATTTTATTTTATTTATTAGAGGTAAATACATCAATGTACAGATATACATTGTTACAATCATTGTACCCCATAATTTTATGGCTTTTAAAGAAAAAGAATAGAAAGAGAGTGAAATAGGTGAAAAGAGTTGTGATAGTGAAAGAGCGTGCCAAAGGGGATAAGAAACCCTTGGTCAAAGAATTAGAGAAAGGGGGTGAAGAAATAGACCCTACAAAAAAAAGGAAAAAGAAAAAAAAAGCCAGTTACTATGTTATATATATCACGCAAAAGGAATCCACCAACTCGATAGTTTTTGAGTAGTATAATTTGTGTATAATTTTAAATTGTATTAAAGTGTGTCTTACGTTAATTGAGCATTTGTGCACATTTAATAAGTATTCTTTACACCTTTCATTGGAAATTGTTATGCTTAGTTCGTTTTCCCACTCACCTCTAATATCTTCCGTTGTTGGTATTGCTGCATTAGTATAATATTATATATATGGGAAATTAAATTTGCTGATTCCGCCTTTGTATTCATTACTTCATCCAGTAAGTCTATCTACTTCATTAGTAAGTCTAATGGCATTTTGTGAAATTCATGTGCATGGTTTTTCAAATAATCACATATTTGGAAATATTTAAAATACCGATTGTTACCCGGATTGTATTTTAGTTGTAATTGTTTAAATGATAATAGTTTTCCCGTATCATACAAATCTCCCAAAGTTTTAATTCCTGCTCTTTCCCATTGTATAAATGCTTTGTCTATAATTGAGGGTTTAAACAGAGGGTTTTTAGCAATAGAAGATATGAGAGATAAATTGTATTTTATTTGTTTCCAAATTCTGATTGTACTATGTATAATTGGGTTTTTGTTGTAGTTTGTATCATTCACCGTCATTGGTGAAAGAAGGATCGCACCAATATTAAAGGGGCAGCAGTCCTCTTTCTCCATTATGATCCATTCCGGTTGATGAAGAGAATTATCCAACAATTAAATCATATTTCTAATATTTACCGACCAATAATAATACATAAAATTAGGGAGTGCTAATTCCCCTACTACTTTTGGTTTATTCAGGTGTGGTCTTTGTAAAATTTGTAATATCTGAGTCCAATTAAAAAAAACTTTTTGGGTAGATATAGTGGGATTGATTGGAACAAGTATAGAATTTGTGGTAGAAAAATCATTTTTATGGTGTTTATTCGACCAATTAAGGTCATCGGAAGCGTTTTCCAGAATTTAATTAAATGATGTAGTTTAAGTACAGGGTTATAGTTTGCTTTAAACATGTCTTGATATCTTCTAATAATTTCAATACCCAAGTATTTAAATGTTTCCACAGCTATTTTAAAAGGAAATTGTACAAGATGTGTAGAATCTTTCGGTTTTATTGACATGATTTCACTTTTATTCCAGTTTATTCTATAACCTGAAAATGAACCGAAATCCTCAATTAAATTTAAAATGTTGGGTATAGTGATATGAGGCTTTGTGATGTACAAAAGTACATCAGCGTATAATGCTATTCTATTGTTTGAATATTTTGTCTTATACCCGTGGATATTCGGATGAGTTCTAATTCTTTCCTCTAGTGGTTCAATTATGAGGGCAAATATCAATGGTGATAATGAACAACCTTGTCTATTACCCCTTGACAGTTGAAATTTTGTGGATAAAATATTATTAGTTAATATTCTGGCCGTTGGCTTATTATATATTAATTTAATCCATTGAATGAAATTCTCTCCCAGTTGAAATTTTTGCAATACATTAACCATATACTTCCATTCAACCTGATCGAATGCTTTCTCCGCATCCAGCGAAATAATTGCGAGATTTGGATCTTTAGTTTGGTGTGAGTGCATTATGTTAAGCAGACGTCTCAAATTATTAAATGAATGTCTCTTAGGGATAAACCCCGTTTGATCCGGATGTATTAGTTTAATGGCGTACTTACTTAATCTTCTTGCTAATATTTTTTTGCTAATATACCATGCACGGGTTTGACCATCCATGGCGTTTAATCATGCACGAGTTTGACTACGAGTAAGATCAAAATGTACTTCAACAAGAAGAAGTTTGAATATCTCACTGTTTTACTACGACAATAAAGAAACTATTAATTAAGAGTGTGTTTTCAAGATTTATCTTTCGACAGCATTGAATAACTCGTGGAGAGCTCGTGGATGCGTAACAAAACTATCTCCTTACCCCTGTCTTCAATCATAGTGCCTAGAGGAAAGAATTCCTTGAACGATATAATAATCTGCCACTACAGAAGGTACTGGCTCACTTATCTTTATTGATAATACATCTGCTGATGGTAATGAATTCTGAAGGGTATAGATACATCCTATCAGCGCAAGTTCAAACAAATGCCTCAAAATTCATTAGCCGGCGGTACATTCTACAGCAAGCCAATGAATCAAAACAAACTTCTAAAGCAACAAAGGAGTTTCTCAAAGCTAAAAAAGGGTAAATCCTTGAGTGGCAAAGATGGCTGCAATACATGGCTGGCAGAGCATCACCAGATAAAGCACCCAGCAACTGGTGATGTCCATGAATCGCAAGCTTCAAGCAGTCATTAAATGCAAAGGATATGAAACAATATACCAAACATGACTACTTTCATTTATATTACATTGCTGTGTCCCAAACATGATGATGCCCTGAAATTTGGGGGGGGGGGGGAAACGGGGGGGGGGGGGGGGGGGAGACTATGTATAAACACTGCTGTAATTTCTACATGGTGAAACCAAAATGTATAAAAATTGACTTTATTAAAATCTGATAATGTGCACTTTAACCACATGATTTTTCTATTACAAATATTAAATTGTGGAGTACAGAGGCAAATAAATAAATAATGGGTCTTTGTCCCAAACATTATGGAGGCACTGTATCTAGATTAATTCCATCTGCCATCACTCCACCCAACTTTCCAGGTCCTCTATGTCCTGCTGCATCTTTAAATTTTGAAAAAAATAAATTCTGGCAGGTAGGGTCGTACTGTCAATGACAGGAATGGACCTAAAACATGTTCCATTCATGAGATGTGAGAACCTGGGAAAAAAAACTGCTTATAACCCGTCACAAATTTTTAAGACTGCAGAAGACTTTCAGTGGAAATAAAACCTTAAATACAAAGGTAAATGTGAATACGCTTTTCCTAATTTTCTCCGTCTTTTAGGTACCATAGGGTTTGGTTCCAGAATGCCATGGAAACGGTTACGAGATTAATGCTACAGCACCCATCTTGGCTTCCATCATTTTTTTTCATCTGTATTAAAAGAGCAGCTTTTATGGCAGCACCGCTACTTTTGCCCAAAATTCTCCACTTATTCAAGTGCAGTTGAGTACAATACCAGCTTAGGTTGGCAGCAACAACTTATATCTTGTTCATGCTGCTGACTTTCTAGTTGCTACTGCCAATTATGGTTTTATGCTCCATCTAACACCTTGATGCAAGATGAATTCTCCAGGAATGAATGATTTCAATGCCCAGAGGTTTGTAGGGAAGCAGGGCCAAGCTGAATGGATGTTCAGCAAAGCCACATTAATGAGTAGCTCCATTTCCAGTCAGTTGCTCACTACATGGAAAAAAAACAAGAGTAATAAGGGTTACACAAAAAGCTGGAGAAACTCAGCGGGTGCAGCAGCATCTAAGGGTCTGAAGAAGGGTCTCGACCCGAAACGTCGCCTATCTCCTTCGCTCCTTAGATGCTGCTGCACCCGCTGAGTTTCTCCAGCTTTTTGTGTAACCCTCGATTCTCCAGCATCTGCAGTTCCTTCTTTAACAAGAGTAATAAGGGACTGAGACTAGAAGGTGGTGGATGGAAGAAGGGAGAATGCACAGTGTAGGACTGGCTCTGGGAGCTGCACAAAACCAAGTGGGAAAGGGAACAGGAAGAATTCTCTTCATATTCCCCAACCCATTCCCCAAAGTCCAGGTGCAGAACTAGGAGATAGTGCTGGTGAGAAACAAAGGTAAGGGAGGATTGTGGGATCGGGGTGAGGAGAACAGGATGCACGATTGAGTGGCGGGTTGCAGTTTTAATAAATTATTTATTTCTTCGTGGCGTCAAATAGAAAACAAATCAAATTTACATGAGACCTTACTTTTAAGTATGGTGTATGAGAATGAGTATGGCACACTCAGCTTTGGTCTGCAGATTGGTTTATTTTAACATGAATTTTTACTGACTGAAAAAGGTTTGAAGCAATTAAATACTGCTACTCATTTCCACAACGAATTCCAACCATTAGAAACAGCTGCTCTAAAATGTATCAACGTCTTTAGTAAAGGTGACTTTGAATGCAAGGGCACAATCAACATACAGTCAGGTCATTTCATGTCAGCTCACAGCTGGCATGAGGTGGGATCGGTGGGAGACCAAATTGGAGAGCAGACAGCATGCATACGACATTGGCAGTTATTGAGGCTGCTTGTTTATCTCGTGCATTTTAATCCAAGCCAACGTCTCATTCACCGTTGATATTGTAGTGGATCCACAGAGTCAATCTTCAGCAATATTTAACGCATCAAATGACTGGAAATCTTGTTACAAAATGCTGGAGTAACTCTGTGGGTCAGGCAACATCACTTGAAAAAAAAGGAATAGGTATAGTTTCCAGTTGGTTTCCTTTTACAGAGCCGAAATGTCATCTATTCCCTTTCTCCAGAGACCCTGCCTGATCCACTGAGTTGGTCTAGCATTTTGTGTCTATCTTCGATATAAACCAACATCTGCAGCTCCTTCCTACACATGGAAATCATGTCACTCGATTTGGCTTAATGAATGAAACCCACACACTATTTTCAAATTTAGATGTTCTGCAAGTTACTTTAAGTTATAGTGAATTTAAGAGTCTACAGTATTAGACAGCTTGAAAGAAATAATATATTCCCTATGGCTTCAGTACTAGAAGTAATTACAAAATATATTAGAAGTATATTTACCCCCTGTGCATGTAGATAATCCATAGTCTTTGTTATGGTATACAGCACAGCATTGGCTTCACGTTCTGAGAAAAACTTTTGCCTGAGAATCTTGTCCAGCAATTCTCCTCCTTTCATTAGTTCTGTCACTAGATACACATATTTGCCATCGTGATAAACCTATAAAAATGACAATGATATGTAGTTACAATCATTGAGTAATTTATCACTACTATTTCAACATGTACTGTATTCAATCTTCCAACTAAATTGTGAAATAATGTACAATGTGAGTGAGGGGATTTATTAGAAATATACATGGATGTGGAGGGGTCAACTTGTGCTCTTTGGGTCAACTTGGAACCAGAGGCCAATGTTTAAGTGTATATGTCCACAACTTATGAATGCCCGCATAACATATCGTGCATACAAACATGCTCTCGGGAGACTGATGGAATAGATTTGCTATTTGCTGCAGGCATTTTTGCTAAGTGGAAACTTGGTTCATTGCCACATTTCCTACTTACGAACTGTTCAGGTTACGAATGGTTCTCAGGAATGGAATCCTGCCGTAACCAGGGAACACACATGGGGGTCATCCATTTTAGCCAGATAAGTTGAATTTTTTTTCATGTTTAAATGACATACAACCCAGTAGATGGAAAACACAACGTGGCTGAAGTTAATGAAAAACTACACTTACATCTTTCAAGGTGATAATATTGGGATGCTGCCCATAGCGCAGTAGAATGTCAATCTCTTCAGAAGGATCTCTCTTGACTCTATCAATTATCTACAAAACAAAATTATTAAATTGTGCAGCAGAGCATTAGTATAATCTGAAAACTATCACAGAACAGAATTATCATCACACAATCATACTCGCGTTGTTTATCTGAGTAATACACAATGTGCAAGTCTGCTGAAGGATTAGACCTTCGAGATACCAAGAACTAATAAATAATTCAGTTAACTGCTGCAAACAGTTAACTTTTTAAAAAAAAATTAAAAAATCCTCCCCCCTTAACATTTGATATTATTTATCATCACCAAATTCCATATTTAATGTTCTGTAATAAGGTGATGTGGAGGTTGTCACCACCGATCACAAACTGGACCTGTGTTACGGTCACAGGAGGGTGGGTATTCTGCAGCAATTACGGTGCCCTCCATAATGTTTGAGACAGACTCATCCTTTATCTATTTACTTCTGTACTCGACAATTTGAGATTTATAATAGAAAAAATCATATGTGGTTAAAGTGCACATAGTCAGATTTTAATAAAGGTCATTTAAAAACATGTTGACACCAAAATGTTTGTGTTAGGGCACCATAATGTTTGGGACACAACAATGTCAATGAAATGAAAGTAGTCATGTTTAGTATTTTGTTGCATATCCTTTGCATGCAATGACTGCTTGAAGTCTGCGATTCAAGGACATCACCACTGCTGGGTGTCTTCTCTGGTGATGCTCTGCCAGGCATGCATTTCAGCCATCTTTAGCTTATGCCTGTTTTTGGGGCTAGTACCCTTCAGTTTTCTCTTCATCATATAAAAGGCATGCTCAATTGGGTACAGGGTTACACAAAAAGCTGGAGAAACTCAGCGGGTGCAGCAGCATCTAAGGAGCGAAGGAGATAGGCGACGTTTCGGGTCGAGACCCTTCTTCAGACTGGTCAGGGATCAGGGAAACGAGAGATATAAACAGTGATGTGGAGAGATAAGGAACAATGAGTGAAAGATATGCAAAAAAGTATTGGTGATAAAGGAAGCAGGCCATTGTAAGCTGTTTGTGGTGTGAAAATGAGAAGCTAGTGCGACTGGGGGGGGGGGGGAGGGGGGGGAGATGGAGAAGGAATGTCAGGGCCAGAGGGCTGAGGGAGAGGTGGGGGGGAGGCAGTCTGGGTTAACAGAATTGAGAAAATTCAATGTTTAAGCCCAGAGGATGCAGACTCCCCAAGCGGAATATGAGGTGCTGTTCCTCCAACTTGCGGTGTTGATCACTCTGGCCGTGGAGGAGGCCCAGGACCGAGAGGTCGGATACGGAGTGGGAGGGGGAGTTGAAGTGCTGAGCCACCGGGAGGTCGGGTTGGTTATTGCGGACCGAGCGGAGGTGTTCGGCGGGTACAGATCAGTTGATTGACTTGGCCACTCAAGGATTGACCAATTTTTAGCTTTGAAAAACTCTTTTGTTGCTTTAGCAGTATGTTTGGGACCATTGTCTTGCTCTACAATGAACCGCCGGCCAATGAGTTTTGAGGCATTAGTTTGAACTTGAGTAGATAGCATGTGTCAAAACACTTCAGAATTAATTATGCTACTACCATCAGCAGTTGTATCATCAATGAAGATAAGTGAGCCAGTACTTTCAGCAGCCATACATGCCCAGGCCATAACACCCCCACCACCATGTTTCACAGATGGAGTGGCATGCTTTGTATCTTGGGCAGTTCCTTCTCTCTTCCATATTTTGCTCTTGCCATCACTCTGGTATGTTAATCTCAGTCCCATCTGTCTAAAGGACCTTTTTCTAGCACTGTGGTTGCTTCTTGGCAAACTGTCAGCTGGCCATCCTATTTTTGCGGCTAACCAGTGGTTTGCATCTTGCAGTGTAACCTCTGGATTTCTGTTCATGAAGTCTTCTGCGGCAGTGGTCATTGACAAATCCACACCCGACTCCTGAAGAGTGTTTCTGATCTGTCGGACAGATGTTTGGGAATTTTTCTTTATTATAGAGAGAATTCTTCTGTCATCAGCTGTGGAGGTCTTCCTTGGCCTGTCAGTCCCTTTGCGACTAGTAAGCTCACCAGTGCTCTCTCTCTTCTTAACGATGTTCCAAACAGTTGATTTTCTTGTTTCTCAGTCTCATAATGGCTTCTTTGACTTTCATTGGCACAAGTTTGCTCCTCATGTTGATAAACAGCAATAAAAGTTTCCAAGGGTGATGGAAAGACTGGAGGAAAGACTAGGTGCTGAGAGCTCTCTTAAACCTGCATTAAGGAGGCAATTAAACACACCTGAGCAATTACAAACGCCTGTGAAGCCATGTGTCCTAAACATCATGGTGCCCTGAAATAGGGGGGAACTATGTATAAACACAGCTGTAATTTCTACATGGTATGAAATGCCCTTTAATAAAATCTGACAATGTGCACTTTATACACATGTGATCTTTTCTATTACAAATCTCAAAATGTGGAGTACGGAAGCAAATAAATAAATGATGGGTCTTTGTCCCAAACTTTAGCGATGATCACAGTGAATGGCGGTGCTTGCTCGAAGGGCCAAATTGCCTGCTCCTGCACCTATTATGGAGGGCACTGTGACTTCACACCAACTTCTCAAAATCTTTTTGCTATCTGCAAAGCACAAATAAACAGTATGATGGGATTCAGCTCTTGGTCAGGTAATTACAACTCCAATGACAGCAGTTGATTGCCATTAAGTACATTTTTCTCTTCCACTGTTATAACACTGAACAGAACATCCAGACGTTTGCAGCAATTGGCCAAACTTTCCTCAACAGCACTTCCAAAACCTTGACAACTACATACAAGGAAGCAGGCAGCTGCCACTTGAGAATGCATCAAACTCTCCTCCAATCTGTACACTATCCTGAATTGAACACATATTTTTCCATTAAAGAACCAAAATACTGGAACTCCCTTTCTAATACAACTGAAGATCTTTCACAATGGACTGTAAAAGAGATTCTCCTCCTACCTTTTCAAGGTTAATTAATTAATTAGGGATGGGTAAATTTTAACTTTTGTCATAAATGCCCTGATATCACAAATAGACAAACCACCAAACATTCTCCCTGAGGAAAGGGAGTTTCTATTTGAAAAATAAACCACTGGTAAGCTTACATTATTATTCCACATCACTCATCCAGAAAGCAAGCCCTTGCATGATGCAATAAAGAAAATTGTGTTAAGGAGAGGAAATGGAGAGGGAGTGGTGTTGGAGCAGGGACGAAAAGATTTAGAACGTTAATTAAGGGGAAATGATATCTCCAAGTCCTTACTGCTGTAATTTCAGCATACACTGACATCTGATTAAACTAAATTAATATAAACCCTCATGAATAAATGTAAGAGATCACATTTACGAACTGTCATGGACTACTCGCCAACTGGCAGTTGACAAACAAGTAGTTCTGCACCAACCTTCATAAAGCTACCCACTCGACAGGTGCTAAACTAAATATCCACCCCTTCCTTCAGCAAAACACAAGCCCACTGGGGAGTTATTACAGCTCTGACCTAAACGTGGTACATCTGAAACAAACGATTGTCATTTTTGACTAGAATACCTGCCTGGCTGAAATTGGATACCATCTCCATTTATAAGCCTCCACATTCGAAACATGGCATTTAAGATGCCGAAGCAATGTCCCATTATTAAGGCATTTGCATTATAAAACTGAAAAGAAAAAAGGCACTTACCTTAACCGCATAATCCATGTTAGTGGATCTGTTCACGCATCGTTTGCAGATTGAATAGGAACCCACACCAATGTCCTCTTTCAGGTCATAATTGTCTGCAAACTGAATACTGGTTCTGTGCAACTGTAGGAAAAAAAATACAAACACGATGCAAGTCTACACTTATTTTGAAGTATTATTTTCTATATTGTGATGTTTAGCGAATTTAAATCTTATGTTACAGAAGTCTTGACGTACTTAAAAATATTTAGCTAATTTATCAAATCAGTTGAAAATACATAATGTATTTAACTTATTTAGCCTTGTCATGTTCCACTTATTGCTTCGCTGACTCGTCTTTTATAAATCCTTTAAATTTATCACCTCTATTCATATACTGTTATTAGCTATCTTTACTCAATTAACACGGAAGAAACAATAACACTCTAACCCAGGAGCAAATATGGGATTCCCTGCTCCTTTCGAAATCAATGCCATTTGATTATTTTTTAATTTATTTGCCCGAAGGTGAGCAGAGTGTCAGGCTGGCATTTCTTTTAGTCATTTGTACAGATTGAAAAAAAGACTTGAATGCAAGACCTTCTGAATTAGAGCAAGTGTTTCAGCAATTCAGCATTTTATGAAAAGGAATTATTTCAGTTCCTAAATTTACTTTCTTTCAAGGTGATTAGATAAAGACCAAAGACAGGTAAAATAATATCTGCAGGTTTAATTAATGGCAGAAGTAAATAATTATGGACCGTAATTTCCCCCTCCCCCCAAAAAAAACCCAGTAAATGGCAAAAGTACATTAGATTTTGTAGAGAGAAAGAATTAACATTTCAGGTCAATTAACTTTCATCACTCTGTACACTGATGAATGGTTCTGAAATATTAAATCAGGTTTCCTTTTTCAAGAGATGCTGTCTAACCGTTGGAATATTTTTGGTTTATTCAGTGATGTTCAAATCAATATATTGAAATGAGACCTAAGATGGCTAAAGGTAGAATATTATCAAAAGCATTCAGTACTTTTTTTTGGCAATAATATTGAAGGGATCATGTTACTGCAATACAAGTATTTGGACACGAGTAGCATCTGTGCCATGCCATAAACCTTTTGTGCACTGGATATGCAAGCTATACGTTTAAGGCTTTTACAGGAAGCATACAACATTTTCTCCATAGTTTAGAAAAATCATGAAGATTATACTGGCGGTTAAAAATCAAGACACAACTTTAAAATATTTAAACTTCCTATTTACAGCTACCTATCAAGAGAGGATGGACAATAACTTGGCCATTTCACTTTGTTGAAGTGATTAATAAATCATTTCATGGTGGTGATGCATGGGAGGAGGTGAATCTGTGGAATTCATTGCCACAGACGGCTGTCATGGCTGCCAATGGACATTAAGGCGGAGAGTCACAGATTCTTGATTAGCAAGGGTGTCAGGGGCTATGGGAAGAAGGCAGAAAAATGGGGTTGAGAGGGAAAGATAGACCAGCCATGATTGAATGAAGTAGACTTGATGGGGCGAATGGCCTAATTCTGCTCCGAGAACCAATGAACTTATTCAAAATAGAAAATGTTGAAAATTGCAGTTTTTTTTAAATTGGCATGATGATTTGGGGTTTTTAGCTCTAGATTAGCTCAGTACTTCAGGCCAATATGCATCATATATTGGAATAAATATATCACCTTTAATGTGTATTGAAAAACAGTTTCAATATATTCTGACGAAGGGTCTCAGGCCGAAACGTCACCTATTCCTTTTCTCCTGACCTGACCCGCTGAGTTACTCCAACTTTTGTGTCTATCTTGAATATAGTCTTCCTGTGCGCTCTTGTAATTAAAAGTCTCATCTTGACCACTTCCTGTTTGCACTGTGCTTTGACATATCACATATGGCTGTGATTTTTTTGCTATCTTACTCAGAGTCTTCCTCTGCTGCGCAGGCCCCGAGGATTTTTTTCATTGATGAAAAATAAAAGACTTATTAGTCTTGAGTTTCTCTCTCCTGTCAATCACTGCCATAAAGGCCACACCCCTTCCGGTGGGAGGGGACGACTATAAAACCTGGAAGTGTGGGTGTGGCTCAGTCTGTCTACAAGATGGAGAGGGAGAGGTCACAACTCTGTCTGAGCTGGGAAACTACAGAACACTGCGTATGTAATGTACTTGAATAAATGATTTGTTAGCCCTTAATGAAAATGAAATGAGTTGTTTGGCCTGCCCTGTGCTTGAAAGTGCAATGGCAATGCAAATGAAGTGAAAATGCAATGAGCCGTTTGGCTTGAGCCTGCCCTGAAGCTTGAAAGTGCAATGTCAATAGAAATGAAGTAAACATGCAATCAGCTGTTTGGCTTGAGCCTGCCCTGTGCTTGAATGTGCAATGACAATGGAAATGAAGTGAAAATGCAATCAGCTGTTTGGCTTGGCTTGCCCTGCTCTGTGCTTGAAACTGCAATGGCAATTGGAGCGAAATAAAAATGTAATTAGCTAGTCAGCCTGCCCTGTGCTTGAAACTGCAATGCAATTGGAAATGAAATGAGTTGTTTGGCCTGCCTGAAACCACTAATTTCTGCCCACAAGGCCCCTATTAGCCGAGAAACCAGTCCCTTTTGCCCAAAATGCCAGTATTAGCCCAGGAGGATCATTTTGGCTCAAAAGGTCCAGGAAAAGTGCTGTTCACTGAGATTTTTTAATTTTTTATAAAGAGCCCATTCGGCCCATCAGTAAGTATTCCCCCTGCAAGTATTAAAGCTCACCCCAGTATTTTTCTCCCTCCCCTCATTTGCTTCCGGTGAGATCCAGGCCAGGATAGACTTTCCTCCTTCATTGCGGTGAAAAAGATGACAAATATCTAAAATTGATTCTCCACCCTCTCCCCCTTCTCTCTCACACGGAGTCTCTCACCCGTTTAGGGCACAATTTCTGGCAGTTTCTGAGCTGCCAGCCCACCAGGCCTGAGTGACTGAGCTGCCAGCCCACCAGGCCTGACTCAGCTGCCAGCCCAAGAATCCATTCGGCTCACAATGTCCATACTAGCCCTCTGGAAACCAGTCTCTTCGGCCCACAACACCCATACCAGCTCTCCAGAACGCCCTCTCCCCCCACTGGCCATCAATATTGGAATTGGTGGAGAGGTGGAATATTGCGTTGGGAGAACCAGCCTCCAGTGTGAACATAGAACCCAACGGGTCCCACTTAGTCTAGTTGCTTTTAAAAGTTGATTGAAATCACACTTTTTTAGACAGCAGGCTATAAAAATAGATAAAATAATGAATACAGTGCCCTCCATAATTTAGTTTAGTGATACAGCGTGGAAGCAGGCCCTTCGACCCACCGAGTCTGCGCCGACCCACACATTAACACTATCCTACACCCACTAGGAACAATTTTTACATTTACCAAGCCAATTTACCTACATACCTGAACGTCTTTGGAGCGTGGGACGAAACCGGAGATCTCGTAGAAAACCCACACAGGTCACAGGGAGAACCATGGTCGGGGTCGAACCCGGCTCCCCGGTGCTGCCTTCGCTGTAAGGCAGCAACTCTACCGCTGTGCCACCGTGAATGTTTGGGTCAAAGACCCATCAATTATTTATTTGCCTCTACTCCAGAATTTGAGATTTGTAATTTAAAAAAAAAAAATCACATGCTGTTAAAGTGCACATTGTCAGATTTTAATAAAGACCATTTTTATACATTTTGGTTTCACCATGTAGAAATTACAGCAGTGTTTATACATAGTACCCCCCCATTTCAGGGCACCATAATGTTTGGGACACAACAAAGTCAATGAAATGGAAGTAGTCATGTTTAGTATATTCTTGCATATCCTTTGCATGCAATGACCGCTTGAAGCCTGCAACTCATGGACATCACCAGTTGCTGGATGTCTTCTCTGGTGTTGCTCTGCCTAGCCTGTATTACAGCCATCTTTAGCTTATGTTTGTTTTGAGGAATAGTACCCTTCAGTTTTCTCTTCAGCATATAAAAGGCATGCTCAATTGGGTTCAGATCGGGTGATTGACTTGGCCACTCAAGAATTAACCATGTTTTAGCTTTGAAAAACTTATTTGTTGCTTTAGCAGTATGTTTGGGATCATGGTCGCTGTAGAATGAACTCCTGGCCAATAACTTTTGACCAACCAGTGGTCTGCACCTTGCAGTGTAGCCTCTGTATTTCTGTACATTCATGATGTTTTCTGCAGATAGTGGTCATAGAATCATAGAAAATAGGTGCAGGAGTAGGCCATTCGGCCCTTCGAGCCTGCACCGCCATTCAATATGATCATGGCTGATCTTCCAACTCAGTATCCTGTATCTGCCTTCTCTCCATACCCCCTGATCCCATTAGCCACAAGAGCCGCATCTAACTCCCTCTTAAATATAGCCAATGAACTGGCCTCAACTACCTTCTGTGGCAGAGAATTCCACAGATTCACCACTCTCTGTGTGAAAAATGATTTTCTCATCTCGGTCCTAAAAGACTTCCCCCTTATCCTTAAACTGTGACCCCTTGTTCTCGAGTTCCCCAACATCGGGAACAATCTTCCTGCATCTAGCCTGTCCAACCTCTTAAGAATTTTGGAAGTCTCTACAAGATCCCCCCTCAATCTTCTAAATTCCAGCGAGTACAAGCCGAGTCTATCCAGTCTTTCTACATAAGGAAGTCCTGCCATCCCAGGAATCAGTCTGGTGAACCTTCTCTGTACTCCCTCTATGGCAAGAATGTCTTTCCTCAGATTAGGAGACCAAAACTGTATGCAATACTCCAGGCATGGCCTCACCAAGACCCTGTACAACTGCAGTAGAACCTCCCTGCTCTTGTACTCAAATCCTTTTGCTATGAATGCCAACATATCATTCGCTTTCTTTACAGCCTGCTGCACCTGCATGCCTAGTTTAAATGACTGGTGTACCATGACACCCAGGTCTCATTGCATCTCCATTTTCCAAATCAGCCACCATTCAGATAATAGTCTACCCTCCCGTTTTTGCCACCAAAGTGGATAACCTCACATTTATCCACATTATACTGCATCTTCCATGCATTTGCCCACTCACCCAACCTATCCAAGTCACCTTGCAGCCTCCTAGCATCCTCCTCACAGCTAACACTGCCCCCCAGCTTTGTGTCATCCGCAAATGTGGAGATATTGCATTCAATTCCCTCATCCAGATCATTCATATATATTGTAAATAGCTGGGGTCCCAGCACTGAGCCTTGCGGAACCCCACTAGTCACTGCCTGCCATTCTGAAAATGACCCATTTACTCCTACTCTTTGCTTCCTGTCTGCCAGCCAGTTCTGTATCCCCATCAATACTGAACCCCCAATACATAGAAACATAGAAAATAGGTGCAGGAGTAGGCCATTCGGCCCTTCGAGCCTGCACCGCCATTCAATGTGATCATGGCTGATCATCCAACTCAGTATCCCGTACCTGCCTTCTCTCCATACCCCCTGATCCCTTTAGCCACAAGTGCCACATCTAACGCCCTCTTAAATATAGCCAATGAACTGGCCTCAACTACCTTCTGTGGCAGAGAATTCCAGAGACTCACCACTCTCTGTGTAAAGAATGTTTTCCTCATTTCGGTCCTAAAGGAATTCCCCCTTATCCTTAGACTGTGACCCCTTGTTCTGGACTCCCCCAACATCGGGAACAATCTTCCAGCATCTAGCTTGTCCAACCCCTTAAGAATTTTGTAGGTTTCTATAAGATCCCCCCTCAATCTTCTAAATTCCATCGAGTACAAACCGAGTCTATCCAATCTTTCCTCATATGAAAGTCTTGACATCCCAGGAATCAGTCTGGTGAATCTTCTCTGTACCCCCTCTATGGCAAGGATGTCTTTCCTCAGATTTGGAGACCAAAACTGTACGCAGTACTCCAGGTGTGGCCTCACCAAAACCCTGTACAACTGCAGTAGAACCTCCCTGCTCCTATACTCAAATCCTTTCGCTATGAATGCTAACATACCATTTGCTTTCTTCACTGCCTGCTGCACCTGCATGCCTACTTTCAATGACTGGTGTACCATGACACCCAGGTCTCGTTGCATCTCCCCCTTACCTAATCTGCCACCATTCAGATAATAGTCTACCCTCATGTTTTTGCCACCAAAGTGGATAACCTCACATTTATCCACATTGTACTGCATCTGCCATGCATCTGCCCATTCACTCAGCCTATCCAAATCACCCTGCAGCCTCCAAGCATCCTCCTCACACCTAACTATACCCCCCAGCTTGGTATCATCTGCAAATCTGGAGATGTTGCATTGAATTCCCTCGTCCAAATCATTAATATATATTGTAAATAGCTGGGGTCCCAGCACTGAGCCTTGCGGCACCCCACTAGTCACTGCCTGCCATTCTGAAAAGGACCCGTTTACTCCTACCCTTTGCCTCCTGTCTGCTAGCCAGTTCTCTATCCACATCAATACTGAACCCCCAATACCGTGTGCTTTAAGTTTGTATGCTAATCTCTTATGCGGGACCTTGTCGAAAGCCTTCTGAAAGTCTAGATATAACACATCCACTGGTTCTCCCTTATCCACTCTACTAGTTACATCCTCGAAAAATTCTATAAGATTCGTCAGACATGATTTACCTTTCATGAATCCGTGCTGGCTTTGTCCAATGATTTCACCACTTTCCAAATGTGCTGCTATCCGATCTTTAATAACTGACTCTAGCATTTTCCCCACTACCGATGTTAAACTAACTGGTCTGTAATTCCCCGTTTTCTCTCTCCCTAACTTTTTAAAAAGTGGGGTTACATTAGCTACCCTCCAATCCTCAGGAACTATTCCAGAATCTAAAGAGTTTTGAAAAAATATCACTAATGCATCCACTATTTCTGGGGCTACTTCCTTAAGTACTCTGGGATACAGCCTATCTGGCCCTGGGGATTTATCGACATTTAACCCATTCAATTTACCTAACACCACTTCCCGGCTAACCTGGATTTCACTCAGTTCCTCCATCTCATTTCACCCCCGGTCCCCTGCTATTTCTGGCAGATTATTTATGTCTTCCTTAGTGAAGGCAGAACCAAAGTAGTTATTCAATTGGTCTGCCATGTCCTTGTTCCCCATGATCAATTCACCAGTTTCTGACTGCAAGGGACCTACATTTGTTTTAACTAACCTTTTTCTCTTCACATATTTATAAAAACTTTTGCAGTCTGTTTTTATGTTCCCTGTCAGTTTTCTTTCATAATCTATTTTCCTTTTCCTAATTAAGCACTTTGTCCTCCTCTGCTGGACTCTGAATTTCTCCCAGTCCTCTCGTAGGCTGCTTTTTCTGGCTAATTTGTAGGCTTCATCTTTAGTTTTGATACTATCCCTGATTTCCCTTGTTATCCACACATGCACTACCTTCCCTGATTTATTATTTTGCCAAACTGGGATGAACAATTGTTGTAGTTCATCCATGCAGTCTTTAAATGCCTTCCACTGCATATCCACTGACAACCCTTTAGGAATCACTTGCCAGTCTATCTTGGCCAATTCACGTCTCATACCCTCAAAGTTACCTTTCTTTAAGTTCAGAACCCTTGTTTCTGAATTAACAATGTCACTCTCCATCCTAATGAAGAACTCAACCATATTATGGTCACTCTTGCCCAAGGGGCCACACACAACAAGACTGCTAACTAACCCTTCCTCATTACTCAGTACCCAGTCTAGAATAGCCTGCTCTCTCGTTGGTTCCTCTACATGTTGGTTTAGAAAACTATCCTGCATACATTCCAAGAAATTCTCTTCCTCAGCACCCCTGCCAATTTGATTCACCCAATCTATATGTAGATTGAAGTCACCCATTATAACTGTTTTACCTTTGTTGCATGCATTTCTAATTTCATGTTTGATGCCATCCCCAACTCCACTACTACTGTTAGGTGGCCTGTACACAACTCCCACTAGCGTTTTCCGCCCCTTCGTGTTCAATCCATACCTGAAGAGTGTTTCTGATCTGTTGGACAGGTGTTTGGGGATTTTTCTTTATAATAATTCTTCTGTCATCAGCTGTGGAAGTCTTCCTTGGCCTGCCTCACCAGTGCTCTCTTTCTTCTTAATGATGTTCCAAACAGTTGATTTTGGTAAGCCAAAGGTTTGGCTGATGTCTCTAACAGCTTTATTCTTGATTCTCAGTCTCATGTGCCTTCTTTGACTTTCACTGGCACAACTGTGTTCCTCATTGATAAACAGCAATAAATGTTTCCAAAGGTGACGGAAAGACTGGAGGACAGACTAGGTGCTGAGAGCTTTTATACCTGCATTAAGCAGGCAATTAAACACACCTGAGCAATTACAAACACCTGTGAAGCCATGTGTCCCAAACATTATGGTGCCCTGAAATGGGGAGGGTGGAAAACTATGTATAAACACTGCTGTAATTTCTACATGGTGAAACCAAAATGTATAAAAATACCTTTTAATAAAATCTGACAATGTGCACTTTAACCATGTGTGCTTTTTTCCCCATTACAATCTCAAACTGTGGAGTACAAAGGCAAATAAATAAACAATGGGTCTTTGTCCCAAACAATATGGAGGGCACAGTACAATTTCTCTCATAGTCGTTCCCAAAGTATATGACATGACAACTGCAATCAGGACTGAATGGAGATATTTCACTCATTTTCTTAACATGAATGTAAAATGAAACAAATGCCTTTGACAGGTAAAGGAATATTTTTTATCAAATTAGTAATTCTCACAAGGTTCAAATCTTGTAATTGTCACTTTAATTACCTGTATAACTGGATGTGCAGCTGTTTGCATTGGCTGGGGTTCGTCCTCTGAGGTATTAGCCACAAAACTGAATCCACGAAAGAGCTGATGAGCATTGGCACTAGGTGGAATACCAGGGGAATCTATACAACATTACATCCAACAAGAAACTTCAAATAGACCAATATCACATGTTTGTATTAATATATTTAAATTGATAGACATCACATGGCAGAACAATTTATAATTACTCTCAAGTTTTTCTCCATTTGAAAGAGTCAGTTATTTCTAGCTGAATTTCACTTTCACATCAGAAGAAAAGCAACTATATGACAAAGCAAGAATTGAAGTTTTATATGCAATTTTTTGTGCAGTCTGTCCTTCAACAGAAGTACATAACTAGTTGAACTGGCAGTAAATTTTAAGAATTAAGTGTAAATTTAATTTCCACATTCATTACCTTTTGGTGTCTTTGCTGTAAACTCTGGATCAAAATAGAAAGTATCCTCTGGTCTACCAATTGCAGGTTTGAAAGGTGGCTGGATTTCCCGCCTGCACAATTTCTGAAAATAGTAGTGACCAAATGAACATTTACGAACACATTGTGAGGAGTAATTGCATAGAATAATGAGAAAAAATCTAAAACCTATGGTTTACTCTGAATTGGAAGAAATTATATAACATTTATAGGTAATTGAAAAATGTAAATTAATCTAAAAAAAAAATCAATGTACAATATTACTTACATTCCAATCAATAGTGGAAAAGAAACCATGCCTCTTAATTTCTTCAACACCATCTGGACCTGCTCCTGGTGATGGAATAAAAAAAGTATGATTTATCATCTCCATTACTTGCCAACTCCTCAATACTTCATTAGAAAACAACATGGAGAATATTTAATCTGATGATTAAGGATAAGAAACGAATAAGCAATTTCTATTAGATTATGTTCATCCATTCTCACCATTCACACCAAGTCACATTGATGCTATAAGACGACCTTTAATTGCTATTATACAATGACCACAGTGAGTATAACTACCATGCAAATGATTCTAGCAAAAGGTATGGGCAAATAAGCTAACAAAATAAAATACAACCAAATTTCTGCATTTGAATTTGGTCCATTGCCTGATAGTTGTAGAAAATCTTTATTCTTACAACCTAGTATTATGAGAGAATTAAAGAAATAAGATTTGTATTTAAAACAATCATCTTTCACATCCATTGCGGAGCATCCAAATCACTTTTCAGATAATAACTTCTCTTGGCGATGCTGTCATTGTTCCAATAATAACTGCGATGTTTTCATTATGTACAGCAAGTGCTCACAAATAGACGTGATGCTAACCAGAGAAACAGTTTCTAGTAATACTGAGTAAAAAATAAATATACTGCCAGAATTTTAGAGCATTAGCAAGGAAATTTCCCTGGTGCTCTTCTGAACAGTGCCACAAGAGCTTTCATATGTACTTCAGAAACCTAACAAGTTCAGTTGGTGTTTCAAGTAAAAGATTGCAGCTCCAACTGTTGAGTACTCGCTCAGTTTTGCAATATTACCAGCCACAGGACAGGCCAGCTGGCCAACCGTAACTGTGCTGGTTCTTGAGAAGTTATTCATTCTGTACACCTTCCTTGTCTGTAACTATTAAGTTTCTTATCAATTTGAAAGTACAATGCAATTCAAAAACTATTTGAATTACAAAATTCCACTGGCAGAAAAATCCAAATTTTCTGAAAACCAACTTAAAATTGGGAGAGTTGGGGTGGAGAACTTAACAGCAAACAAACCATTTTTATTCTCCTTGCATCAGTAATGATCTGGAATACAGAGCCCGAGGCACTTCGATCATAACCTTTAAAAAAAGGAATTGAATCGCTAATCAAAGCAAAAAGGAAATTTCAATGGCAATGTTCAAAGATCAGGATAGTGGGACTAACATTTTTCATCCCCACGATAGACCAAATTATCAGCTCGTGATTTAGAATTCCATAAACCCCTGAATTGCTTCCACTACCAGTTCATTATGAATAAAATATATTAACTGCATAAATACCTAGTCTGTTTCCAGGATTACGTTTGAAAAGCATCCGTAATAGGCCTTGGGAGTCCACGCTTAAAAATTGTGGCATTCCCAATTTTGCTCTGCAATAAACATACACAAAATAAGAAACCTTATTTTGCAGAATTGGACACAAGAACAATTTTTGACTGTAAAAATCACATCAATTATGAGACCAAAATACTTTAAAATAACTTACTTTAGGATCATTGTCATGGTTTCTTTTCTATCCTTCCCTTGAAAGGGCAAGGTGCCTGTAAGCATTTCAAACTAGAAGAGAGAGAATAAAGTTTACTATGACACAATTTTTAAATACAAAACATTTATTACGTGTCATATGACCAAAGTAGAACAGAAAGTTAATTTACTTTGAAAACAATTGAAGAAATTGAACTAATGTCAATCACTTTAACAGCCTTTTTCCAATAAAGGAGTAAGAAAATCGAGGAAAATACTATATTAATTATGTACATAAAGTCAATTGGGGAACTGCTATGTATGATTAACACAAATTACACAATCTCCAGTGTGGCTATAAATAGCACTGTTACTTCATGTCATATTGGTATAAATTTTAGTTTGGAGAGTGTTGGGTATATGGAATGGGCTGACATAGCTGTTAAGGCAAATACTATAACAGCATTTAAAAGACACTTGGACAAGTGCATGGATAGGAAAGGTTTAGAGGGATGTGAGCCAAACGAATGCAAATGACCAAAAATAGCTTAGATGGGGCATCTTATTTGCCATGGAAGGGCTGAAGGGCTTGTTTCCGTGCTGCATGACTGAGGAATCGTGTATTTGGCCACTTGCATTAACTATACACTCATCTAATGAAAGAAAATCCTTTATGAAATCAAAACATGGTGAAATGTCATCCACAGCCTTTACTATCTTGTGTTTCGAAAAAAAAAAAACTTTACGAAAGGACACAAATTGGCGCTCTATAAACTACATAAATCCCCAAGACCCAACTGAAAAAATACAAAATGGGAATGGAAAAAAAATTCTCAGCAACCTTAATCGTTAAAATTACCAAAAACTTTATTAAATGTTATCCTGACCAAGCTCTAGCATAGAAGAGTTACAAGCTGACAAAAGGTGGTAGAATAAGAAACATGGATGTAAAATCTACAGCATGCAACAGGATTAATGGTGATTAGTATCTCAGAGGTATTGCTTTCAAATGAGATTTATTTAGAACATTTATGTGAGAACATTTGGAACTGATAATTCAAAAGCTACCAGTGTTCAACCGTCCTCAAATGTACAAAAAGAAAAACATTTTTTTTATAGTCTAGGAGATTGAGTAAATACCAATTATGTATTAAGATGGTTTCTGTGTAGAAAATGGTCCATTTATACTCAAGAGATACTCATTTAACAATTTGAGACGGCTATTTAATATAATGTACTCGCATAAAACTGGAGACCTAGCAATTATTTCATTGGATGCAGAAAAAGCTTTTGATCAAGTAGAATGGCAATATTTATTCAAAGTATTGCAAAAATGTAATATGGGAGATAATTTTATCTCATGGGTAAAATTATTATACAATAAGCCGACGGCTAGAATACTGACTAATAATATATTATCCCCGAAATTCCAATTATCAAGGGGCAATAGACAGGGGTGTGCATTATCGCCCCTGCTATTTGCACTAGTGATAGAGCTTTTAGCAGAAAGTACAAGTCATCCGAATATTCATGGATACAATATCAAACACTCAAATAATAAAATGTCATTATATGCAGACGACTTATTATATATTACAAATTCGTAAATTACCATACCAAATATGCTAAATTTAATAGAGGAATTTGGTTCCTTTGCAGGATATAGAATAAACTGGAACAAAAGCGAAATTATGACGATAAAACCTCAAGAGCCGACACATCTGTTGAAATTTCCCTTTAGAATTGCAACAGAAAAATTCAAGTATTTGGGTATCCAAATTACTAGGAAATATAAATCATTACTCAACGCAAACTATATGCCGTTATTAACTAAATTAAATGGGTTGATTGAATTTTGGAAAACACTGCCAATGTCCTTAATAGGCAGAATAAATGCTATAAAAATGATCTTCTTACCACAAATACTGTACCTATTTCAATCAATACCAATATACTTACCAAAAAAATTATTTAAAAAACTAAATTCTGATATTACAAACTTCATATGGGACTATAAATCATACAGAATTCAAAGAAAATACTTGTGTGAATCTAAAGAATCAGGGGGACTGACATTCCCTAACATTGTATTACTATTGGGCAGTAAATATTAAAAATATAATCTATTGGTTGGACAGTTCTGCCCAACAGGTAGATTGGATAAGAATGGAGAAAGAGGATTGTTCCCGTTACAATATAGAATTGATCCTTCTTTCCCCGATGAAACTGAACAATATAATATATGAGGAATCCAATTATTCGCAGTATAATGGAGGATATGCAGTATAATGGAGTATAATGGAGGATACGCAGTATATAAGAAAAGGGGAGATGCAGCGAGACCTGGGTGTCATGGTACACCAGTCATTGAAAGTAGGCATGCAGGTGCAGCAGGCAGTGAAGAAAGCGAATGGTATGTTAGTTTTCATAGCAAAAGGATTTGAGTATAGGAGCAGGGAGGTTCTACTTCAGTTGTACAGGGTCTTGGTGAGACCACACCTGGAGTATTGCGTACAGTTTTGGTCTCCAAATCTGAGGAAGGACATTATTGCCATAGAGGGAGCGCAGAGAAGGTTCACCAGACTGATTCCTAGGTTGTCAGGATTGTCTTATGAAGAAAGACTGGATAGACTCGGTTTATACTCTCTAGAATTTAGGAGATTGAGAGGGAATCTTATAGAAACTTACAAAATTCTTAAGGGGTTGGACAGGCTAGATGCAGGAAGATTGTTCCCGATGTTGGGGAAGTCCAGGACAAGGGGTCACAGCTTAAGGATAAGGGGGGAATCCTTTAAGACCGAGATGAGAAAGACATTTTTCACACAGAAAGTGGTGAGTCTCTGGAACTCTCCGCCACAGAGGGTAGTTGAGGCCAGTTCATTGGCTATATTTAAGAGGGAGTTAGATGTGGCCCTTGTGGCTAAGGGGATCAGAGGGTATGGAGAGAAGGCAGGTACGGGATACTGAGCTGGATGATCAGCCATGATCATATTGAATGGCGGTGCAGGCTCGAAGGGCCGAATGTCCTACTCCTGCACCTAATTTCTATTTTTCTATAATATGAATTTGGAAACAAATAAAATTAACTTTAAAATTAAGAAACTTATCACTTCTTTCTCCAATAGCTAACAATCCCTCATTCAAACCATCTATTATTGATAAAACGTTTATTCATTGGGAAAGAATAGGAATTAAAATGATGGGAGATATGTATGAAATGGGAAAACCTTTAACATTCCAAAAATTACAACTAAAATGTAATTTGAAAAGTAATCAATATTTTAAATATCTTCAAATTCAAGATTATTTGAAAAAATATATACAAGGATATAAAACTTTAACCCCAGATTTATTAGACGAAGGAATGAATAGAAAGGCAGAATCAAGCAATTTAATATCATACTTATATAATATAGTTCTAAATATAGAAATACCAATGACAGAGGCAATTAGAAGGGACTAGGAACAAGAGTTATTGATAAAAATTCCGAACGACAGATGGGGAAAAAATCTACTATATGTACGTAAATGTTCGATTAATGTAAGACATAACCTAATTCAATTTAAAATTTTACACAGATTATATTACTCGAAGACTAGACTGAATAATATTTCCAAATGTTTCCCCCATTTGTGATAAATGTCTAACTCAAAATGCCACTATAGCGCATTCCTTTGCCTCTTGTACAAAACTGCATAAATTCTGCAATTGAAATTTTTGGAACGGTTTAACACAAAATTGAACTCCAATACAGAACTGATTATCTTTGGATCATTGGAAGAGGGAAGTAAATTAACTACGTTACAAGAAGCTCTTCTTAATTACGGTTTAATAACAGAAAAAAACTTATACTCAAATTCTGGAAAAACGCAACCATGCCAACGTTCAAAATGTGGATTTCAAATATGTCGGAAACGCTACATCTTGAAGAAATGAGATTCCTCCTACTAGGCAAAGTAGACCAATTCTTAAAGACTTGGTCTCCTTTTATCAACTTTTTAAAAGCATATGGTGCAACATAACACAACCGTAGAAATTAAATGGTTCAGAACCGGGTTACGGATGGGCAAAAAGGCGAAATAGGTATATCTCTCCTAATTTCTCTTCTCTCTACTTTCTCTTTTTCTCTCAATCTTCTTAGCTTTTCATCCCTGCTCTTTATTTCTTTCGCTATCTGTTTCTACTCGCTTGTCTATCTATTTTGAAACTCTTTATTTCTTTTTTTCTTTCACTGTTCTTTTATTATTAAATTAAATATACAAAGATGTACAAGAATGGTAATGTGTATGTATGTATTAGGTACTTAAGTACCACACTAATGTACTTACTTCTGACAAAAAAAGAAAATGGTCCAATGTGATTAAGTTGAAAAGCTTACCATGAGAACACCAAAAGACCACCAGTCAGCACTCTGAGTATGACCTCGTCGGTTGACTACCTCTGGTGCCATGTACTCCACAGTGCCACAAAATGAATAGGCTTTCTTCTCATGATCGATAGACTCTTTGCTCAAACCAAAATCTATGTGTAAAAGAGTTTATTTTAGAATAGATGAATTTTCCATTCATCTGGTGTACAACACTTGTATACTACTGATATCTTGAAATCAAGAAATATGTTGCACATCCAGACTAATTAACTATTTGACATCAACATTGAAACACAGTATTTTGTTGATTGCAGCTCTTGAAAAAGGTGGCAGAATTTTTTCAGCAAATGTAAAGAATTGTCTCAAGTGTGATGGCTGTCCTTTGAATTTCTAGTTACAGATTTTAAAAAGAAATTCCCAAATTAAGTTATGCAATTGATTTACAAAGATCTTATTATCTAAACTTATTTTCTAAATTTATAATGAACAAATTGCATGTTAATCTGGGAAATAACAGTGTAGTGGCATTCATCCCAATAGACTACATTATGTCTGAGATTGCATCTCATCACAATTCGCAAGCTTGGTATAATCATTAGGCTGTTTGGATCCTTGAAAAATAAACAAATCAAGAATATATAGTTTGGGTATAGTTGTATTTGCTGCCTTTACAACTTGGTAAGCAAAATCGTGAACAAGAATTCACAAATCACCACCAAAATGTTTGATCTTGTGGAATTTGTGAAAATTTAAACAGAATTTAACTAGTTTACCAAGGTTCACAGCAGGAAATCACTTTAGGGATTTGTTTTGAAAATTAACAAAGCCATATCTTCCATTAACATGTACAACAATATTTAATCAACGCCATATCCATTTTGAGTTAAGGAATTCTTCTGCCTACAATCAGAATTCCCTCACCTGTAGACCATGCACTCATGTTGAGAGGCAAAAAACCATGGGAACAACCCCCCCCCCCCCCCCCCACACACACACACACACGGAGAAAAATAATTGGAGGGTGGAGGGCAATGTAAAAGTCGGTGCTGAGTTTGACGATACCCGAAAGATGGTTCCAGTGGAGGGACTGGCAGACAGCATGCCTGAGAATGCATCTAAATGCACAGATACTAACAGCAAGGTAGAGAAGGGACAATAACTCGCAACAGATCTTTTGTTCAATATGTCATGGTGGCCCAAGTGTCATGATCAGTGACTTTATTGATATTTTTTCTTTGTTGTTTGCAGGAAGTCTGTGCCTCCATCACAAATAGCAAGAACAGTATGTTTTATGCTGTTTCCAATCGTTTACCTTTTATGAATAAAAATCGGCAAAACTAACGAATTTACTCACCTGTCAATTTAATATGGCCCTCTTCATCCAGCAAAATACTGAAACGAAACAATTATACATAATTCCATGAATTAATCCAAAATACGTTAATTTCAGTAAAAATAACACAGCACACTAATTATAATCAATCGTGCAAAAAAAAGGAGATAATCTGTTGGGCACACAGGAAAAAAAGGCTAATAAAGAGAAACAGCTTACTTTTCTGGCTTTAGATCTCTGTAGATAATTCCCAGACCATGAAGATGATCCAAAGCAAGTGCCAACTCTGCAAGGTAAAACTTAACATCTTCCTCAGTGAACATGACCTTGAGAACAGAGATAACATGCAGAAGAACAAATTAAAGTTGTCCATACATCAAGTCTATCTAAAGTGCAACACACCTTTGGACAAAATCTAACAAATTCTTTGATTGCTTATTTAATCTTAACCATCTCAAATGGCATTTAATACACTGATGCAATAGTCTTTCACTCTAGGCACCAGAGTAAAGGGCCTGTCCCACTCAGGCGATTTTTTAGGCGACTGTCATAGTCGTAGCAGGTTGCTGAAAAGACGGCGACTGGACCCCCCACGACAATGTTTACGACAAGCTACAACAACCTACCACCTAGTCGACATCAAGCTGCAGCAAGCGACCCATTACTACGTCCACCTACGACCACATCTACGACAACCTACGACCACAGACGACAAACTACTATAACCAAAGTCAATCTACGTCCACCCGCGACAAGTTACGACAAGCTACGACACTGTCGGCGCAAATTGAAGACAACTCAGTCGCCGGTTGACACAGGTAGTCGCCAATGGAATTCACCGCAGTCAGCACCGGCGACAACCTACGTCACCTGCCAACAACCTACTACAGCACCTACGTCAGGAGATGTCAAGCTACGCTCATTGGCATCAACCTACTGTCGCTGAAAGTCTTTGAACATGTTGAAAATCCAGCGGCGACCAGAAAGACGCTACGACTCTGAGCGACTGAGACTAACGACCATACAGGTGACACCCCGGCAACCATGTGGCGACAACCTAGTCGCCTGTAGTCACTTAAAAAATAGCCGAAGTGGGACAGGCCCTTAATTGGACTGAAACCTGGGTACAAAACAAAGTTCTAAACGGTCCGAGATTAAATGAGAACCAGAACATAGGAGGGAAAAGAAAGAGTTGCAATCGAAGGGAAGATTAGAGTATTGTTTTAGAGGTCTTTGAACCAAAATAGCAGCAGGGCAGAAAATTGTGCAACGTTGTGGTAAATCTCTGAGTGAGATAAAGCAAGTTAGGGTATGGGAAAACAGCTTGGGTTGATCTGACGTTTAGGTGGATGGAAGATGCGAGGGCAGACAGACAAGTAATTAAGTATTTAGATTACATGTCACAGATCTAGGTTTTGGCAGATGAGCCGAGAAAGGATCGTCATGCGATTTATAAAGGTCAAACTTGAAATGCTTTCAGACACAACCCATATACAAACAGTCTAGTTCACCTGCAAAGACGTGACAGGACAGGCTTTAGAATGGTGCTTATAACACCTGCGGGCACAGAAGCACAGCTGCAGAGTTGCTGTCTTATAGCACCAGAGAGCCGGGTTCGATCGTAAATACAGTCTGTATGGAGCTTGCACGTTCTCAGTGTGACCCCATGAATTTTCTCTGGACGCCCGGTTTCCTCCCACATTCCAAAGACGTATAGGTTTGCAGGTTAATTGGCTTCTGTAAATTGCACCTAGCATGTGTGGTGTAGGGGGTAATTGTTGGTCGACGTAGACTTGATGGGCCGAAGGCCGTGTTTCCACTTGTATCGAACTAAACATAAAATAAAGATGTCCAATGTTCACAATATTTGCTATGGGAATGTAAATATCTGCTTATCCAGTAAAGATGGCAAATAAAGTAATGAGAGGAACTGGAAGTGTCAAGTCTAGTGGTGGATGGAAACTGATGTACTATTGAAGCCAAGGTAGAACCATTACATATATTTCAAAGCGGAATAAGTCATCCGTCTGTTATTTTATATAAAAATACATTGCTCATCTGAACGTCTTACCTCCTTGGACAGCCGTGTAAACAAGTCACCTCCCCTGAGAAAATCCAATAGAAGGTAGAGCTTCCCTTCGGTCTGGAAAGCTTTGAAAATATGTTAATTCTTATGAGCAAGTCAAAAACCAGCAGTGAAGACTTGCACTTATGAAGCATTATTCACATCCTCAAAATATCTCAAAACCAAAGCATATTTTTTGAGTGCAGTCACCACTATAAAGCAGGAAATGTGACAGGAAGGCATCATAAACAAAGGACTGAATTTTGTGGCCAGTGATGAAAGCACATTTATTACATTCATAGTTACCTAAAGACTTTCAGCGGGATTAGACCGCCAAGCTATAATAATTACATCTTCCCAGCTGTATCTGATACCTTCTGAGCACGACAACTAACGGAGAAAATTTAGACTGCATAATGTTTACTGCAATAGATTAAGGGACCACAAGCTTTGCTTCAATTTAAAAAAAAAAAAAAAATGAGGAATCAAAACAGGTAAATGTGGTACTGAAAGATAAAAACAACAAAGGAAAATAAAGGAGATACAAGGAACTACAGTTGCAGGTTTACAAAAAAGACAGTGCTGGAGTAAGCAGATCAGGTAGCACCTCTGGAGAACACAAATAGATGACATTTCAGGTTGGGACACTTTTTCAGTCTGATTGTGGTAGGGGTTGGGGGGGGGGGGTGGGAGGAGACTGGATGAGAAGTGGAGGCAGGAAAAAACTTGGCAAGTAATAGATGGATATAAGCAAGGGGAAGGGTTTTGATTGGCAGATGGCTGGATAAATGGCAGCGATGAAAAGACACAGTGTATGATAAGGATAGAAGGGGTGCAATTTGCAACGCCAAAGAAAGAAATCTATGTGGAAGGGGATAGGGGAGGGAAGAAATGGGTGCGAACCTAGGTGGGGCACAGGGAAAGCGGGGAGAAAGTGGGATTGTATGTAGGTTAGTTACCAAAATTGGAGTATTCAATGTTCATACCATTAGATTGTAAGGTACCCGTCCGGAATCCACGGTGCTGTTTGCACGTGGCCTCACTCTGGCAATGGAGGACCAAGGACAGGTCAGTATGGGAATATGAAGGGGAGTTAAAATAGTTAGGAACCAGGATATCCAGCAGGCCTTGGTGGACAAAGCACGTGTGTAGTGAAACATTCGCCAAGTCGCCTAGTCTTTGCTTGGTCTCGCCGATGTAAAGGATGCTACATTGGGAACACCGAATACACTTGATGAAGTTTGAGGAGATGCACATGAACCATCACACCTAGAATTACCACTGGCATCCTTTTTCCAAAGACGCTATCTCAATTTCTCCATCTCTGCCCCCAAGTTGAGTCTTTCCATTCTAGGATAATCTGATTATTCACTGGAATTGAGAAGGACGAGAGGGGATCTAAAGAAACATATAAAATTATTGTGGGATTGGACAGGCTAGATGCAGGAAAAATGTCCCCGATGTTGTGGGAGTCCAGAACCAGGGGTCATAGTTTAAGAATAAGGGGTATGCCACTTGGGACTGAGATGAGGAAATACTTTTTCACCTGGAGAGTTGTGAATCTGTGGAATTCTATGCCACAGAAGGCAGTGGAGACCAATTCACTGGATGTTTTCAAGAGAAAGTTAGGTATAGCTCTCAGGGCTAACGGAATCAAGGAATATGGGGAGAAAACAGGAATGGGGTACTGACAGCCATGATCATATTGAATGGCGATGCTGGCTCGAAGGGCCAAATGGCATACTCCTGCACCTATTTTCTACATACAACCCTCCACCCCCTCACCTTTCTGTGCCCCACACAGATTTTCACCCATTACTCCCCTTTGGCCTCGCCTTCCACCTATATTCTTTGCTCTGGCTTCACAATTCACACTTCTACCCCATCTATCTCAGATTTCTTGCATTTTATCTCCAGCCCTTATCCAATTCTCTGCCCCCTTCCCTGTCTGCACCTATCACTTGCCAAGGTTGGTCCAGCCCCCACTGCTCTTCCAGTTTTCTGTACCCTAACGCAATAAGCCTGAAGGAGGTTCTTGGCCCATAAAAACACCTACTCACATTCTCCACAGATGTTGCCTGACCCATAGTTACTCCAGCACTATGCATCTTTTAAAGTAAATATATATTTTGCTTTAATATCCAATAATAATTCAAAATCTGAAGGCAGCACATATGCAAGAATTAATTTTCAATACCAATTCAAAGTTCAAGTCTTGAACTTAAAAATGTAATAACACTTAAATAAACAAGGCTCACCATTTTCTGGCAAATTTATTGGAAAACTACTGGATATCCTATGTGTAAATACTTCACCTACGTAGCCTTTAAGGGTTTTCATGTCAGTTCTATCAAAGTATCAGATTGCAGCAGGATATTTGAGACAGCAACTGTGGAAATTTGATATTTACTGTGTAATGTGCAACTGCATAATGTATAATGTGTAATTGTTGGTTCAAATGTAAATTTTATTTTAGATTGGCTCAACATGTTAATACTTCACAATCTAAGCCAATATGATAAAAATCTGAAATTCTTTTGATATTCAACTCAGCTACCAGACCTGGCATGGATTTCACTTGCCACTGCACTGTACACACATAAACCATTATACATCTGATTCTAGATAGCCAAAGTGTTAGAAATGGAAACCAACCCAACTTCCAAAAAATACTTCTGAAAGATATAAAAACAACTATTTACAGTAACTGATGATACTTAGTTATCACTTAATAAGCTTTCACCAATATATACCAGGGTTATTGCAATAATTGGAATCTTTGCGATTATTTAAAGAAAAGAAATCAACTCACCATAGTGTAACTTGACGATGAATGGATGATTCACTTCAACCAAAATGTCACGTTCCATTTTAGTCCGAACTCGATCTCTTACTGTCATGAAGGTGCAAAATAAGTTCTTCAATAAGCATAGTTGATAAAAGTAATAAATAGTGTGCCATTGGTATCAGAATGTGTCTACCAAATAAATGCAGAATGCTATAAACAAAATTAAAATATAAGACTGTAAAACTCAAATATTACACAAGCTATCTTTTCAGAGATTGATTGAGTTACATTCTTGTAAATGCAATGCATATGAATGCAAGTAATATTTACCATTACAAAGCAAATACACAATATTAATTTCTACGCAAATTAACCTAACAATATTAGGTTTTTCAAAATGTAAATGAATCGGGATAACAAGAGCTTTACTTATTTTGAAAATAATTAAATCAGTCCATCAAAAAGGGTTTACATGGGAGAATTATCAAATGGGAGAATTTAAGGGAGATGTGCTGGGGCAACTTTGTGTTTTACAGAGTGGTAGATGCCTGGAACACTGCCGGGGTGGTGGTGAATGCAGATATGAGAACAGTGTTATGCTCCTAGATATGCAGGGAAAGGAGGATATTAGGTAAGGAGGTAGAGATTAGTTTAACTTGGCGCAGATATTTTAAGCCAAAGGGTCTATTCTGTGCTGTGCTTTCCATGTTCTGTCCACTTTACTATGTGTATCATTCTTTTCTCTCAAATATTCACTAAAAATATTTAGAAATTATTTAATTTTAATAAGCACATATAGGCTCGCCTTATTTATTTCTAAATAAAATTGTTCCTGTCTCATATTGCCTATGTAACTGGCAAGGTCTATATTTATTCTCACACCTTAAATTCACAGAAGAGGTTGGTGATGATCCACTGTAGTGTAGTTTCACTAATGCACTGGATTTAGAACTATTTCTACGATTATATAGGCGTATGGAACTAGAAGGGAAACTTGATCGTGGTGACATTCCCCTATGCTGACCGTCATTGTCCAGTATGAAAGATCCCAAGCCCCGGAGGTTGATTGGATTACCGTGTCAATTTTTACCCCATTTCTTTCTTGAATAGTGATACTGCATTAATAGCCCTCCAGCTCTGACACTACCCCAGAATCTAAAATGAAGACCGTATCAGCTTGCAAATTTTGTTTTAGATTGAATCCTACCCAGAGAAAATCTTTTCACAATGTTTAGTAAAGCTATCCAGTATTTTTGCTTTATGAATTCTCATACAACCTGCAAATATTTCTTCAGAATATTACACAAAATTAAAAAAATCGAAATTTGAATTTGGTGTGCCAGGTTCCGATGTCATTTTGTTCATGCAATGCCTCTTATCAACCTACAACATAGCATGCCCTTAGTCCTGTGAGTAATATCACAGTTTTGTGATTCATAAATCATACTGAATTTATCCCATCTATTCACTTTGTCTGATAAGAACACTATCAAAGATACGAATTGGAAATGTTCCAACATCAACTGGAAATAAAAACTGAAAAACGGTGAAAATCAATGTTATGAATATTGGTCTCTCAACAATTACATTAAATTGCAAAGCTAAAATACTTCCCGAACTCGGCGATAAAAGCATTGAAAATGCTATACATGGCATACAGGGCAAAGCATTGCTACTTAAATGGGTAGACTTGACACACGGTTGAGCAATTTAGAGGTTTATTCATTCCCCATGGATGCTGGATATACAGGACTTTACTGTACATTCTCCAAATATTATCAAGTGGCAACTTTCATCGTTTGGTGTAATCTTCATGCTATATAGTACTTTACCGCAAAACGCGAAGCATTACGTGCAATACTCGCTGTCTCAAAATGAACTTTCATTTGGGTCCTCAAAAGGCATCTCTTTTTGTTTTTATCCCAGCTAACCTGTAACATTTGCCAATGTATTTCTAGTTACCAACAGTGTTTTGTCCCTGATGCATATCAAAAGTTTCCTGTTCCTCGTTTTATCTGAACATTTATTTCCTGTGTCCGAGAATATTGGCTTTAGATGCGCTTGTTTGTATCAAAATTACTCCCGTAGCTACTCAACCTTGAAATGCCTTTGCATTGCAGTACTACCTGACATTGCCATAAACGTATCCTTGGCCATTCTACTATTTAATCATGATTCTACTATTTTTCGTGATCTTTATCCCTTCATTAGTGTTTTCACAAGTTGTTTTGTTTCTTGGTTAATTCATTCTTTCTTCCCCATCCACGGCAAAAATCCTGACAATGCACACAGCAGCAACCTGTCACTGCATTGCTAAACCAATAATTAAAAAAAATAAGGAGCAAATGTTCATATCTTTTTTTACCTCTTGGTGGATCCAAAGCCAGTTCTATACGCTAGTATTTTTAATCAAAAAACCCTGCACAGAAAGCAATCTTGGCAAGATGCAGCAAAATGTTTCGTTTTGTATGCACCCTCTGGACAGCTGGGTGCTTCTGTGTAAATTTCTCCAAAAATCAAGATGTAAATTGGTAACTTCTAACCAACTTAAAATATATTGAGACTACTCACATTTTTTGAGATTTTAAACACGTAATTTCACTCACGTTAGCATTCTTCAGCTCCATTGGAAAGCACTATGCAATCATTTACTCAGAGCAGGGTGAGGGAGTTATCACATCAGAATATTCAGTTAAGATATGTGAACAGAGTGCTGCTACACAATAAGATTAAAGGGCCTGTCCCACTTAGGCTATTTTAGGCGACTGTCATAGTCGTAGCAGGCGACTGGACCCTTCCTTTGACATAAAATTTGAAACAGCACCGGCGTTAACCTACGTTAACCTGGAAACAACTACGACAGCACCTACGCCAGAAGAAGTCAAGCTACGCTCATTGGCGTCAAACCCACTGTTGCCGACTGTCTCCTAAAATTTTTCAACATGTTGAAAATCCAGCGGCGACCAGAAAGATGCTACAACTCTTTGGGCGACTGAGGAGACTACTCCCGACCATACAGCCCGGACACCCCTACGACCATGTGGCGACAACCTAGTCGCCTGAAAAATAGCATAAGTGGGACAGGTCCTTCACACTGAATAACAAGTTCTTGGTAAAATCTTTTTAAAAAAAGAAATATTCACCTTTTAATGTTGCCTTTTTAAGTACCTTCATAGCATACAGATGCTCAGCATCGCTACCTTTGGTCTTTCTAACCAGAAACACCTAATTATAGGAAACAAATACAACTTAACAACTCATTTATATAACATTGTTACTGCAGGCAAAGAAAACAAAGATAGAGGTATAACTAGATAAAGATTGACAAAATCATTGTAAACAATGAGACACCAAAGTTTATTCAGAGATTAGGTCATCTTAAAGATGGAGCGGTTTAGGCAGGGAATTCCCGAACTTGAGACCTACATTTCAAAGTGCACAGCGAAATTGGCAGGTGACAGGAGTTGGAAAAATCCATTCAGAAATGAATGATGAACAACATAACCTATATATAACATATTCAAAAACATACAGATGCTGGATATCCAAAATAAAAAAGAGGAAATACTGGAAACACTCGGGTTGGGCTGCATCTGTGAGAAGAGAAACGGCTAACAACGATTCTTTGTCAGACCTTGGGGATAAGCTATAAACAATGATAAACAAACTCTGGCCAATGAGTGAATGGAGTAATTGAAGAGGGAATATAAAAATAATGTTGGAACAGCAAAGTGCAGAGCAAGGGAATATGCCCAGCAGGTTGGGCATGACCTCCCGGAAGAAGATAAAAAAACATAAATGCTGTTTACAATAAAGTGCTATCTACAGGGCACCTTAAGCTTTTTGTTGCCTGCCACTCAATTATTCATCCCACTTCGACAGGAGTGTGATGGTACATGCTTTACTTGTCTGAATGAGTGTAACTCCAACAACACTCAACATATTCAGGTAGTCCAATGGGACTCGTTCTGCAAACTTGAAAAATATTCAAACTTTTCTGCTATTTGTGCAATATGTCAGATATTGTAGGTTTAAAAAAAAATAAGCAGGGCTGTACCATTGCACAACAGGAAAAAAAAAATCACAAGTTTCAAAATTTTAGAAATATAATAATAATATATTTTATTGTCATTACACTCAAGGGCAACGAGATTTGGTTTGCAACTTCCATCCGATGTCATAACTTAATCGACAAATAAAATTTAGGTTTAAATACCCCGAGAACAAGGTTTGTAAAAACGAACATTTGACCAGTAACATCAACACAGACTAAAGTGCGAGGCTGGGGGAGACAGTCTATGGGGGTGGGGGGGTACTCAGCAGGGCCGGTTCAGAGCCGCTATAGCTCTGGGAATGAAGCTGTTCCAGAGTCTGGTAGTGCAGGCGTAGAAGGCCTTGTAATGTCTGCCGGAAGGGAGTAGTTCGAACAGCCCATTACAAGGGTGAGAGGAGTCTTTATGTACGCTGACGGCCTTCCTGAGGCACCGTGTGTGGTAGATGCCCTCCAAGGCTGGTAGCAGTGTCCCAATAACCTGTTGCGCTCTGTGGACAACACGCTGAAGAGCTCTCCTCTCCGCCTCCGTGCAGCTGAGATACCACAGAGATGCCATCTCGTGACAATCATGTGGAATAAACTTCACACTAGATAAGATCAATAAGCACTCGGAAAAATATCCAATGCACTGAAGTTATCATATCGTGGAAATTAGTAGCATCATTTACAACCTAATCTGATGATAATGCAACTACATTAAGAAAAAATAGATAATTTGGGTGTGCTGGCTTGTCTTTTTGGCCTTGTTTAAAGCTTTAACGATTCAAAGCAATTTTAGTGAGATATGCCATTTTCAATCTATAATCTAATAAGTAGTCCGGTATTTTGGACTGCACAAGATTTTTTTCCCCATTCAGAAAGCTGTGATTCTTTAGAATGTTCTACCCTGTGGGGTTTAGACTGATTTATTAAGACCAAAGACTATTATTCCTTGTTTTCATAATGTACAAATTCATCCTCCATTTTCAAGTTCCAAGTTCAGTCTGAAGAGTCTCGACCCGAAACGTTACCCATTCATAGAAACATAGAAATTAGGTGCAGGAATAGGCCATTCGGCCCTTCGAGCCTGCACCGCCATTCAATATGATCATGGCTGATCATCCAACTCAGTATCCCGTACCTGCCTTCTCTCCATACCCTCTGATCCCCTTAGCCACAAGGGCCACATCTAACTCCCTCTTAAATATATCCAATGAACCGGCATCAACTACCCTAGGTGGCAGAGAATTCCAGAGACCCACCACTCTCTGTGTGAAAAAATTCCTTCTCATCTCGGTCCTAAAGGATTTCCTTCTATCCAGAGATGCTGCCTGTCCCGCTGAGTTACTCCAGCATTTTGTGTCCACCTTTGATTTAAACCAGCATCTGCAGTTCTTTCCTACACAATTTATCCTCCATTCTTTTCCAACTGTAGTTTCAATCCAGTTCTAAAAAAAACGTTAAAAGTCTCTTACTTTTTCTGCAGATAAGGATACAAGATGTAGACAAAGGTAATTTCAACTTGCTTTTCCATTCACACACTGACCTATCCTCTGCCTTTCCACTCCACAGTAAAGCCAAACACAAATTAGAACAGCACCCCATTCCACATGGATATAGCCCAATCTACCTGGGGTTTCTCGCCCTCGATTTACCCTTACAATCCCCTCCCCAATCTACATCCATCTACCCATCATTCCTATCCTTCTCTGGTTCCAATGCATCAGCATCTGTCTCTCCTACTTGGGTTAATTTGCCCATCACCCAATCCCCTCAACTGGTCCAGCCTTTGCCTCATCCCAACCTCTCACATACACACTGGCTCGTTTCCCTCTATACTCTGATCTGATGAAGCAATTTAACCAGACACATTGACCATCCCTTTGCACTTAACCTGCAGAGCCCTTCAACTGGACCAAATGCAGACCTGCGGCGTCACACACACTAACCACCCCGCACACGCACTAACTACCCCTCGCACACACTCCAACTACCCCACTTGATATTATATATTTATATTAATTTGCTCCTTTTACCCCATAACCGCCTTATCCACTGACGTACAGCCCCCAACTTGCAGGCGTGTCTGGGGGGGGGGGGGGGGGGGGGGGGTGAGAATGAAGGGGGAGAGACAGATAGAGGGGCAGAGACAGAAGGGCAAGAGACAGAGGGAGAGGGGGGTGGAGGGGCGGGAGGGGGGGGTGGAGGGGGGGGAAGAGGGGGAGGGGGAAGAGGGGGGAAGAGGGGGGAGGGGGAAGAGGGGGGAAGAGGGGGGAGGAAGAGGGAGGGGGAGGAAGAGGGGGGAGGGGGAGGAAGAGGGGGGAGGGGGAGGAAGAGGGGGGAGGGGGGAGGAAGAGGGGGGAGGGGGGAGGAAGAGGGGGGAGGGGGGAGGAAGAGGGGGGAGGGGGGAGGAAGAGGGGGGAGGGGGAGGAAGAGGGGGGAGGGGGGAGGAAGAGGGGGGAGGGGGGAGGAAGAGGGGGGAGGAAGAGGGGGGAGGGGGGAGGAAGAGGGGGGAGGGGGGAGGAAGAGGGGGGAGGGGGGAGGAAGAGGGGGGAGGAAGAGGGGGGAGGGGGGAGGAAGAGGGGGGAGGGGGGAGAAAGAGGGGGGAGGGGGGAGGAAGAGGGGGGAGGGGGGAGGAAGAGGGGGGAGGGGGGAGGAAGAGGGGGGAGGGGGAGGAAGAGGGGGGAGGGGGGAGGAAGAGGGGGGAGGGGGGAGGAAGAGGGGGGAGGGGGGAGGAAGAGGGGGGAGGAAGAGGGGGGAGGGGGGAGGAAGAGGGGGGAGGAAGAGGGGGGAGGGGGGAGGAAGAGGGGGGAGGGGGGAGGAAGAGGGGGGAGGGGGGAGGAAGGGGGGGAGGGGGGAGGAAGGGGGGGAGGGGGGAGGAAGGGGGGGGAGTTGGGGGCGGAAGGGGGGGGGAAGGGGGGCAGGGGGGCGGAAGGGGGGGAGGGGGGCGGAAGGGGGGGAGGGGGGCGGAAGGGGGGGAGGGGGGCGGGGGGGGCGGAAGGGGGGGAGGGGGGCGGAAGGGGGGGAGGGGGGCGGAAGGGGGGGAGGGGGGCGGAAGGGGGGGAGGGGGGCGGAAGGGGGGGAGGGGGGCGGAAGGGGGGGAGGGGGCGGAAGGGGGGGAGGGGGGCGGAAGGGGGGGAGGGGGGCGGAAGGGGGGGAGGGGGGCGGAAGGGGGGGAGGGGGGCGGAAGGGGGGGAGGGGGGCGGAAGGGGGGGAGGGGGGCGGAAGGGGGGGAGGGGGGCGGAAGGGGGGGAGGGGGGCGGAAGGGGGGGAGGGGGGCGGAAGGGGGGGAGGGGGGCGGAAGGGGGGGAGGGGGGCGGAAGGGGGGGAGGGGGGCGGAAGGGGGGGAGGGGGGCGGAAGGGGGGGAGGGGGGCGGAAGGGGGGGAGGGGGGCGGAAGGGGGGGAGGGGGGCGGAAGGGGGGGGAGGGGGGCGGAAGGGGGGGAGGGGGGCGGAAGGGGGGGAGGGGGGCGGAAGGGGGGGAGGGGGGCGGAAGGGGGGGAGGGGGGCGGAAGGGGGGGAGGGGGGCGGAAGGGGGGGAGGGGGGCGGAAGGGGGGGAGGGGGGCGGAAGGGGGGGAGGGGGGCGGAAGGGGGGGAGGGGGGCGGAAGGGGGGGGGAGGGGGGCGGAAGGGGGGGAGGGGGGCGGAAGGGGGGGGAGGGGGGCGGAAGGGGGGGGAGGGGGGCGGGAGGGGGGCGGAAGGGGGGGAGGGGGGCGGAAGGGGGGGAGGGGGGCGGAAGGGGGGGAGGGGGGGCGGAAGGGGGGGAGGGGGGGCGGAAGGGGGGGGCGGAAGAGGGGGAGGGGGTGCCTTTCTGCGCCTTTTGAAGAACCGGGGGGGGGTGTGGGGCTACCGTACCTCGTGGAAAAGACAGCAGCTGCATTACTCCAGAGCGGCGGGGGGGCACGAGGAAAGGCATTGTGAAGTCAGCAGCTGGGCAACATTTATATATTTTTTTAATGTCAGATTGGTGATAAATTTTAGTAAATATCTCGGGAAATAATGGACCAAATTTATAGAGGATTAGATTTTTGAAATCATAAGGAAAATTTCTACCAGATGATGTAAAAATGTCACTGTTATTATAACGTCAGCAGCTGGGCAGCGGTCAGATTTTTTTAAAAAAGTCAGATTGTCAACAATTTTAATAAAAAAGTCAAGAAAATAATGTACCAAACGTATAGAGCAGTGGATTTCTAAAATCACGAGGAAAATCTCTACTGAAATTTCCTCGTTTCAGTATCTGGTTTTCGAGGAGATACATTTCAAAGGCAAAATGACACACTCTCACACACAGATTTAATAGATTATATGATATGATGATATGTTTCAATAAGATCCCTCTCATCCTTCTAAACTAAAGTATGCAAGCCCAGCCGCTCCATTCTCTCAGCATATGACAGTTCCGCCATCCTGGGAATCAACCTTGTAAACATGCCTTTCGCTTTTTACTGCCTGCTGTACCTGCATGCTTACTTTCATTGACTGATGAACAAGGAGCCCCAGATCACCCCCAGCCTCCCTGTTTTTGCTACCAAAGTGGATAACCTCACATTTATCCACATTAAACTGCATCTGCCATGCATCTGCCCACTCACCCAACCTGTCCAAGTCACCCTGCATTCTCATAGCATCCTCCTCACAGTTCACACTGCCACCCAGCTTTGTCATTGCAAATTTGCTAATGAGGCTGGGACTATCCCATTGTTTAAGAAACAGTTAGACAGGTACATGGTTAGGACAGGTTTGGAGGGATATGGTCCAAGCGCAGGCAAGTGGCACTAGTGTAGCTGGGACATTGTTGGCCAGTTCAGGCAAGATAGGTCGAAGGGCCTGTTTCCACACTGTATCACTCTAACCAAAGATTTAATAATAGGCCTAGTGATGTTCCCTTAAATCGCTTAAGAGGCAACTCAACAGCAAATGGTTTTGCAGCTTTCTAAGAACTGCAGTGACCCAGTTTTAATTTTGACCACTAACAATGTTTCCCATGACTGCATGGATTCCTCTGGCTGATCTGATTTCCCCCAAAATTTATGGACAAAATGGCATTCTCCCTCACTGTGAGAAACATAATACAAATTACTATATTAAAAATTAAAAGACAAACAGAAAACTACATCTATAATAAACAAAAACAATTGATGATTTCAGATTTTAAAAAATCTGGATATTGACCAATTATATATTTTCAGATTAATCTCAATTCCTTGAACATACCTTTCCAAAGGATCCTTGCCCCAAAACTTTAAGAATCTCAAACTGTGCTGGGTCAGCCTTTTCGCAGCCTTCTTTAACAAGGCATGTAATTGCTATCTCCTGTTCATTTTCTTCATCTTGCTGGAGAGGAGAAACACAAACATTCAACTGCATGCCTGATGTATACAACAAGAGCATCCCATCCCCAGATTACGAATACCTAATTTACGGATACCCTTACATACAAACAACTACCATATTATTAAATTAAATAGTTCACATATGTAATTTGTTTCTTCCCACTAATGTCCCCACTCTCACTTCCAGTAATTGTTGTTTTGTTTATCATGTGACTTTGAAGCTATTCATTACAATACTGTGGAGGTATGGTTACCATATCTCGCGTTTTTTGTGTATTTTCTAATGGGCAAAAATTGACATGGACATCAGTAAAAATGGAACCCGGTTCACTACCTGGAGACAGCTTCTAAATATAATATCCAAGGACCTTTTTTCTTAAAGAATATTCCTCAAATTACACATAAATTGTAATTACATAAATGTGAATAATAACAGACAAATACGGCATCAGCAAATTTCTTCCTCTGGCAAAAAATTAAGGTTAATTTCAACTTTTGAAGTTTAAATCATATTTATTCCCCTGTAGGAAATACCATAGAAACATAGAAAAATAGGTGCAGGAGTAGGCCATTCGGCCCTTCGAGCCTGCACCACCATTCAATGTGATCATGGCTGATCATCCAACTCAGTATCCCGTACCTGCCTTCTCTCCATACCCCCTGATCCCTTTAGCCACAAGTGCCATATCTAACGCCCTCTTAAATATAGCCAATAAACTGGCCTCAACTACCTTCTGTGGCAGAGAATTCCAGAGACTCACCACTCTCTGTGTAAAGAATGTTTTCCTCATCTCGGTCCTAAAGGAATTCCCCCTTATCCTTAGACTGTGACCCCTTGTTCTGGACTCCCCCAACATTGGGAACAATCTTTCAGCATCTAGCTTGTCCAACCCCTTAAGAATTTTGTAAGTTTCTGTAAGATCCCCCCTCAATCTTCTAAATTCCAGCGAGTACAAGTCGAGTCTATCCAATCTTTCCTCATATGAAAGTCTGACATCCCAGGAATCAGTCTGGCCATGAAATGTATTGTTGTGGAATCCTGTTGTAAATACCATGAAATACACCAGTTGTTGCAGAATCCTGATACCTTGCACAATGTCTTATTGGGACATAATGAGAAAAATCCACCATTTGTATCCAGGTTAGTTTTACATGACACCATGTCCTTGCTATCAACACCAGGTTGACTCGAATCATATTAAATTGTCCCAACCCATTAATGCTGTTAAATCTAAGCCATCTCCTTGCACAATAAATGCTACCACTCCCATTCATGTTTACAATCTGCAAAGTTTAATAAATTAAAATTGTACACTATTGGAAGTGCCAGCTCAGGTTAAGATTTGTCCAAAGGGATGATGCCCAACCAAAGGAATAATTATGGGTGGCAATTCCATGTGGGGATTTTGACTGTAATGTCTATTCACATATGATGTTTGTAAATTTTGCTTTCAATTAAAAGCATGAATGAAAGGAGAGCACAAGCTTGTAGGAATGAAGACTGAAAATACGTCTTTAAACAGTCCGGTTTAAGCATTTACATAGGACAAATAACACGGGAAATTTTGGTCCATTACAACTTGCTTCTGTGTTGGTGCAGCGAGTTTAAATTTTCAATTTAATAAGCACTTTCCGATCTTTTTAAATCTGTGGTGCCAGATTAAGAAAGCTCAAATCTTTACGTGTTTAAAAAAAACAACCAATAGGGACATAGAAACATAGAAACATAGAAAATAGGTGCAGGAGTAGGCCATTCGGCCCTTCGAGCCTGCACCGCCATTCAATGTGATCATGGCTGATCATCCAACTCAGTATCCCGTACCTGCCTTCTCTCCATACCCCCTGATCCCTTTAGCCACAAGTGCCACATCTAACGCCCTCTTAAATATAGCCAATGAACTGGCCTCAACTACCTTCTGTGGCAGAGAATTCCAGAGACTCACCACTCTCTGTGTAAAGAATGTTTTCCTCATTTCGGTCCTAAAGGAATTCCCCCTTATCCTTAGACTGTGACCCCTTGTTCTGGACTCCCCCAACATCGGGAACAATCTTCCAGCATCTAGCTTGTCCAACCCCTTAAGAATTTTGTAGGTTTCTATAAGATCCCCCCTCAATCTTCTAAATTCCATCGAATACAAACCGAGTCTATCCAATCTTTCCTCATATGAAAGTCCTGACATCCCAGGAATCAGTCTGGTGAATCTTCTCTGTACCCCCTCTATGGCAAGGATGTCTTTCCTCAGATTTGGAGACCAAAACTGTACGCAGTACTCCAGGTGTGGCCTCACCAAAACCCTGTACAACTGCAGTAGAACCTCCCTGCTCCTATACTCAAATCCTTTTGCTATGAATGCTAACATACCATTTGCTTTCTTCACTGCCTGCTGCACCTGCATGCCTACTTTCAATGACTGGTGTACCATGACACCCAGGTCTCGTTGCATCTCCCCCTTACCTAATCTGCCACCATTCAGATAATAGTCTACCCTCATGTTTTTGCCACCAAAGTGGATAACCTCACATTTATCCACATTGTACTGCATCTGCCATGCATCTGCCCATTCACTCAGCCTATCCAAATCACCCTGCAGCCTCCAAGCATCCTCCTCACACCTAACTATACCCCCCAGCTTGGTATCATCTGCAAATTTGGAGATGTTGCATTGAATTCCCTCGTCCAAATCATTAATATATATTGTAAATAGCTGGGGTCCCAGCACTGAGCCTTGCGGCACCCCACTAGTCACTGCCTGCCATTCTGAAAAGGACCCGTTTACTCCTACCCTTTGCCTCCTGTCTGCTAGCCAGTTCTCTATCCACATCAATACTGAACCCCCAATACCGTGTGCTTTAAGTTTGTATGCTAATCTCTTATGCGGGACCTTGTCGAAAGCCTTCTGAAAGTCTAGATATAACACATCCACTGGTTCTCCCTTATCCACTCTACTAGTTACATCCTCGAAAAATTCTATCAGATTTGTCAGACATGATTTACCTTTCGTAAATCCATGCTGACTTTGTCCAATGATTTCACCACTTTCCAAATGCGCTGCTATCCCATCTTTAATAACTGACTCTAGCAGTTTCCCCACTACCGATGTTAGACTAACTGGTCTGTAATTCCCCGCTTTCTCTCTCCCTCCTTTTTTAAAAAGTGGGGTTACATTAGCTACCCTCCAATCCTCAGGAACTACTCCAGAATCTAAGGAATTTTGAAAAATTATCACTAATGCATCCACTATTTCTGTGGCTACCTCCTTGAGTACTCTGGGATGCAGACTATCTGGCCCTGGGGATTTATCGGCCTTCAATCCGTTCAATTTACCCAACACCACCTCCCGGCTAACCTGGATTTCACTCAGTTCCTCCATCTTATTTGACCCCCGTTCCACTGCTATTTCCGGCAGATTATTTATGTCTTCCTTAGTGAAGACAGAACCAAAGTAGTTATTCAATTGGTCTGCCATGTCCTTGTTCCCCATGATCAATTCACCTGTTTCTGACTGCAAGGGACCAACATTTGTTTTAACTAGTCTCTTTCTCTTTACATATCTATAAAAACTTTTGCAGTCAGTTTTTATGTTCCCTGCCAGTTTCCTTTCATAATCTATTTTCCCTTTCCTAATTAAGCCCTTTGTCCTCCTCTGCTGGATTCTGAATTTCTCCCAGTCCTCCGGTAGGCTGCTTTTTCTGGCAAATTTGTATGCCTCATCTTTTGTTTTTATACTATCCCTGATTTCCCTTGTTATCCATGGATGCACCACCTTCCCCGATTTATTCTTTTGCCAAACTGGTATGAACAACTTTTGTACTTCATCCATGCAGTCTTTAAATACCTTCCATTGCACATCCACTGTCAACCCTTTAAGAATCACCTGCCAGTCTATCTTGGCCAATTCACATCTCATACCTTCAAAGTTACCTTTGTTCAAGTTCAGAACCCTTGTTTCTGACTTAATTTTGTCACTCTCCATCCTAATGAAGAACTCAACCATATTATGGTCACTCTTGCCCAAGGGGCCACGCACAACAAGACTGCTAACTAACCCTTCCTCATTACTCAATACCCAGTCTAGAATAGCCTGCTCTCTCGTTGGTTCCTCCACATGTTGGTTGAGAAAACTATCCCGCATACATTCCAGGAAATCCTCTTCCTCAGCACCCCTGCCAATTTGATTCACTATTGCGAAACTATATTGCGGGACTATTGCGAAAGATTAATGTATTTTATGAAAGTGCTCAAAAAATGTAAAGCTTTTCAAAAACACTGAACCTCAGTCTTCCCAATGTTAAGTGATAGGAAGAGTATCACGTGCAATTTGTTGTTCATTCCTCATCTGTTTACCACCTTCTAAATGCCATGCAATTCCCCGCAATGGCAGCAAGACTGTGGATCAACTATAATCTAAGGGGCTAATATCTATCCATTGATAGCATACAGCAAGATTTATGGTTATCTTCATCTCTGCAAGCTTGCACTTTATGAGAACTATTAACCTAGTCTGTCATGTTGAGAACCACAATCATCCAGCCCACAAAGGGTTAGAAGTAGTCAAATTATCTGATTCACCTTTTAATTATTTGCCAAACATTAATAAATATCAATGAGAATGAAATGTAAATAAACCAATGGCAAGGTGGAATGGTACATATTCCTGCTGCATATTTTAATTAGACATTTTGGTCAGATTTGGTCTGAACAACTCACAGCTGGTCTTGATACATTATTCTGAAGCCCTAATATAATAAATAAGAATATCCCACTGCATTACAGCTTTTCCAAAGTTTAGACAATGATATTATCGATAATATTCTTTTAAAACAAAATCCTAAGAGGGCTTGGCAGGAAAGACGCTGACAGGAAATTCCCTTTGAGACTGCACACCGCGTAGGTTTCTCCACCAGTGTAGAGTTTAGCATTTAAAATTGAGGATGTTTTTTTTACCTCCTGGATTGTGAATCCATGGAATAGATAAGAGTTATTTCAATGTAAAGATGTGACAGCATTTAAAGCTGTTTTAATTCACTAAATCATGTTTGACTAATCTTCTGGAATTTTTTGAGGATGTGACAAGTAAAATGGATGAAGGGGTGCCAGTGGATGTAGTGTATCTAGACTTTCAGAAAGCCTTTGATAATGTCCCGATGGGAGACTGGTGACTAAAATTAGAGCACATGGTATTGGGGGTAGGGTGTTGACATGCATAGAAAATTGGTTGGCAGACCGGGTAGGAGAGAACGGGTCCTTTTCAGAATGGCAGACAGTGGCGAGTGGAGTGCCGCAAGGGTCGGTGTTGGGGACGCAACTGTTTACCATATATATTAATGATTTGGAAGAGGGAATTAGGAGCAAGTTTGCGAATGACACAAAGCTGGGTGGCAGTGTGAACTGTGAAGAGGATGTTAGGAAGTTGCAGGGTGACCTGGACAGGTTGTGTGAGTGGGCAGATGCGTGGCAGATGCAGTATAATACAGATAATTGTGAGGTTATCCACTTTGGCGGCAAAAATAAGGGGGCAGATTATTATCTCAATGGGGTTAGGTTAGGTACAGCGAGACCTGGGTGTCCTTGTACACCGGTCACTGAAAGTTGGCGTGCAGGTACAGCAGGAATTGAAGAAAGCTAATGGAATGTTGGCCTTCATAACAAGAGGATATCAGTATAGGAGTAAAGAGATTCTTCTGCAGTTGTATAGGGCTCTGGTGAGACCACATCTGGAGTATTGTGTACAGTTTTGGTCTCCTAATTTGAGAAAGGACATCCTTGTGATTGAGGCAGTGCAGCGTAGGTTCACGAGATTGATCCCTGGGATGGCGGGACTGTCATATGAGGAAAGATTGAAAATACTAGGCTTGTATTCACTGAGGTTTAGAAGGATGAGGGGGAATCTTATAGAAACATATACAATTATAAAAGGACTGGACAAGCTAGATGCAGGAAAAATGTTCCCAATGTTGGGCGAGTCCAGAACCAGGGGCCACATCTTAGAATAAGGGGGAGATCATTTAAGACTAAGGTGAGAAAAAACAGTTTCACCCAGAGAGTTGTGAATTTATGGAATTCCCTGCCACAGAGGGCAGTGGAGGCCAAATGACTGGATGGATTTAAGAGAGAGTTAGATAGAGCTCTAGGGGCTAGTGGAGTCAAGGGATATGGGTAGAAGGCAGGCACAGGTTATTGATAGGGGACGATCAGCCATGATCACAATGAATGGCGGTGCTGGCTTGAAGGGCCAAATGGCCTCCTCCTGCACCTATTTTCTATGTTTCTAAATAACAAATATAAATAATGTAAAATAAAATAAATTTCAGGAGCAGAGTTCAACCCGTTGAGTGGCTTCAAGCCAAGGCCCAAGAAATGTGCCCACTGTTTGGACCGCTTTCTGCTTCACGGAACATCCTTTCGGCAGAATGTTGACTCGCCCCGGCCTGCAAACACAGAACTGTCTAACACAGTCTATGTCAGCTCATGCAAGTCTGTCTTACAACAACATCATTACTGAAATAGAATGCAACAGTTTTCCTGAAACCCACAGACCTTCCTCAGACCTTTGTCTCGGTCACTGCCATCTGCCTGATGCACCTCAAGCAATAGTCCTTTATGGTTTCAGCCTAGTCAAGACAATAACCACCTGGCCTTGGACCAACTACATATAAATTTGATAATAATTTTAAACGACTGCAAAATACAAATGCAAATTGTGGGCGTCCGTCACGAATTTTGTCCGCCTCACCTTAATGCGATTGTCTATGGACCTTATCTGCTCCATAAAAATAAACTAAATCTCACTAAATCGGGACTGACATATGTTCAAAGAATGTGTCAACTGGGCTTGTATTCACTGGAATTTAGAAGGATGAAAGAGAACCTTATAGAAACATATAAAATTCTTAAAGGATTGGACAGGCTAGTAGCAGGAAAAATGTTCCCGGTGTTGGGAGAGTCCAGAACCAGGGGGTCACAGTTTAAGAATAAGGAGTAGGCTATTTTGGACTGAGATGTCAAGGGATATGGAAAAACAGCAGGAACGTGGTACTGATTTTGGATGATCAGCCATGATCGCATTGAATGGTGGTGCTGGCTCGAAGGGCCGAATGGCTTACTCCCACACCTATCTTCTATGTTTCTTTATTTACAAATACTTAAAGCAAGCATTTGATTATTTACTACAAATCAACCTTTCTGACAGATAAAAAGTCTGGGGTATCATTCATTGGAACGCAAGTGTACAATCAGTATTGAGCCTCTCACATCATGGCTCTTCGGTCTTTTCAACCTAGTTTGCATTCATACCCCTTATTTTGATTTGATCCATTGATCTCAAATTTAAAATTAGTAAACCACCAGTTTCTGTTTTAAAGGGGGATTCCCTCCACGTAAAGTAAAGAAGAATCTTCCAACCTCACTGTCTGAGTAGGATATCAAGATTATTTTGTTCAAACTTCAACTAAAGTAAAATATTCAAGCATACTTTAAGCTATCACAAGTTGATGCCAGGTGGCTTAGCTGGGAGTTACTGTTGCACAAATCCAGCCATCCAGAGTTCAATTCTGATTTCTGGTGTCTGTGTGGAGTTTGAACCATCCGAGCAAGCCACTCAGTACAAGGGATGGGTAATAGGTGTGGCTGTCCACATTCGATCAATAAAACCGATCAAAATAAGTATATTCTGATCCTGTTACAGACGGAACAAATCCATCATCCATCAAATTAAACAGAAAAGTGAATAACCAGTCACCATGTATGATTTTGCACGTTATTATTCATTTGTTACCTTAAGCAGATCAACCACATGGGAAGAAACAACTTTAAACCAGGGCTAATTTGCTACAGCATTTGCTATTACATAGCCTTTTCTATGATCAAGACAGGACATTCAATCAAGCAAATTCGGCCTCGTGAGATATTCAACAGTTGCCAAGCACCATTCAGAAGCATTACAGGCTGACAACAGGTTTTACATTTACAATTTTGCATGCAATTGAGAATGCAGTAGGTTCACAGATGCACATCTCATGAAGATTTTCACACATTTCCTGTCCATATCTTAACTTCCTGCTGCCACACATTTTTGATCAATATCTAATAACATTGAAAAATTAGACTAAGCAAACAATTCTCTATAGTCCGACACTAATCCAGAATTTTAACAGAGCCTTTTGAACTCTAAACTCTTGGGAAATAATTCTCCACTTCAAACATTATCCAATTTTAAATATATGTGGAATACATCTTTCAATTAAGCTCTTGTTCCATGATCTTAACCAAATACAAAAGATGGATACTCATTTTTCTTTCTAAGTCACTACAAATACAAAAGATGGATACTCATTTTTGTTTCTATGTGACTGCATAGCTTTCTAATTTAATGAATAAATTCAAGAAGTAGCATGGTCACATAGCAAAATGTCAAGATAAACTCCTGTGTGCAAGCAGCCGTTTGGGACTGGAACATAATTAATGCTGATGCGTCCATTCATACTGGCGCTGATATATTTGCTGGGACATAAATCATTACATGAAGATTTTGTTTGCCGTCAAGATGAATGAAAGCAACTATGCTTTACAAATAAAAGGCAGTTCTCCCAAAGTTCCCCCAGTTTACTCTACTCAAATAATCCTAAATGATCTCTACACTCCTGCAATACCTGCTTCTTTAGGGCCTGCCCCACTAATGCGACTTTTCAGCGACTGTCTTCGACCTTCAAGCTCGAGGGCACTCGCCTGAAAAACCTCGAGCTGGATCAACCGTCGGCGATGAAACCGCGAGCTGGATCGACCGTCGACACACACACATCGCAAAGGCGGGGCCAGGGAAAGCAGGGGAGCACTGTCTGAAATTCACACCCGTGATGAACGGGAAGGTAAAAGACGGCTGGCACAGTGTACGGTAAGTCCTTTAGAGAGCGCGGAGGAGGTGGGGGAGAGAAGGGGGTGGGGGAGAGAAGGGGGGGGGGGGGGGAGGGGGAGGAAGACACCTTTAAGAAGCCAGACAACTTTTAATGACGTTTAACGGGCATTTAACATCACCGGGCGGTTTTCCTTGGTTCTGAAAACTCCAATGAGCCAATTAAAATGCCCGGTCAGCACAGGAGATTGCCTACGGATACCTCGACTGCCTAGCGACCACCATCATAGAAACATAGAAATTAGGTGCAGGAGTAGGCCATTTGGCCCTTCGAGCCTGCACCGCCATTCAATACGAGCATGGCTGATCATCCAACTCAGTATCCCGTACCTGCCTTCTCTCCATACCCTCTGATCCCCTTAGTCACAAGGGCCACATCTAACTCCCTCTTAAATATAGCCAATGAACTGGCCTCAACTACCCTCTGTGGCAGAGAGTTCCAGAGACCCACCACTCTCTGTGTGAAAAAAGTCCTCCTCATCTCGGTCCTAAAGGATTTCCCCCTTATCCTTAAGGTGTGACCCCTTGTCCTGGACCTCCCCAACATCGGGAGCAATCTTCCTGCATCTAGCCTGTCCAACCCCTTAAGAATTTTGTACGTTTCTATAAGATCCCCTCTCAATCTCCTAAATTCTAGAGAGTATAAACCGAGTCTATGCAGTCTTTGTTCATAAGACAGTCCTGACATCCCAGGAATCAGTCTGGTGAACCTTCTCTGCACTCCCTCTATGGCAATAATGTCCTTCCTCAGATTTGGAGACCAGAACTGTACGCAATACTCCAGGTGTGGTCTCACCAAGACCCTATACAACTGAAGTAGAACCTCCCTGCTTCTATACTCAAATCCTTTTGCTATGAAAGCTAATATACCATTCGCTTTCTTCACTGCCTGCTGCACCTGCATGCCTACTTTCAATGACTGGTGTACCATGACACCCAGGTCGTGCTGCATCTCCCCTTTTCCTAATCGGCCTCCATTTAGATAATAGTCTGTTTTCCTATTTTTGCCACCAAAGTGGATAACTTCACATTTATCCACAATATACTGCATGTGCCAAACATTTGCCCACTCACCCAGCCTATCCAAGTCACCTTGCAGTCTCCTAGCATCCTCCTCACAGCTAACACTGTCCTCCAGCTTAGTGTCATCTGCAAACTTGGAGATATTGCCTTCAATTCCCTCATCCAGATCATTAATGTATATTGTAAATAGCTGGAGTCCCAGCACTGAGCCTTGCAGTACCACACTAGTCAATGCCTGCCATTGTGAAAACGACCCGTTTACTCCTACTCTTTGCTTCCTGTTTGCCAGCCAGTTCTCTATCCACATCAATACTGAACCCCCAATGCCCTATGCTTTAAGTTTATATACTAATCTCTTATGTGGGACCTTGTCGAAAGCCTTCTGGAAGTCCAGATACACCACATCCACTGGTTCTCCCCTATTCAACCACGCTACTAGTTACATCTTCGAAAAATTCCACAAGATTCGTCAGACATGATTTACCTTTCGTAAATCCATGCTAACTTTGTCCAATGATTTCACCACTTTCCAAATGTGCTGCTATCCCATCTTTAATAACTGACTCTAGCAGTTTCCCCACTACCGATGTTAGACTATCCACTACACTACGAGTTCAAAAGAACCATGGCGACCAATATTTACTCGGGAAAGAATTTTCAGCATGCTGAAAATTTTTCCTCGACCAAACTGAGGCCTCGAGTATGCGGGATCTTCCCTCGAGCATGAAGGAGAGTTACAGTGGCCTCCTAGGACCACGTGTTAGGTCGCCACAGTGGGTCAGGCCCTTTAATGCATCATTTGTCAATCACTAGTGGCTGTGCCTTTAAGCTGTCCAAATCGTAACCTTAAATTCTCTCAATGCTCCAAGATGTTTAAAGTTTACCACTTTGGCCAAGGACCTAATGCACAATCTTCAAAGCTTTAAGGAAACAGTAAATCTGTATTAAATTATGTTTAATAAAGCACCTGCTTGTAACATGCATTATACAATATTGATCTCAATTTGTTTTCAGTTCCCTTAAATAAAGCTGTATTCCTTAAGAGACTGTATCATGTGACTTTGTGGGTCTACATTGCAATGTTTAGTATAAATATTCTTCATTTCACAGTAAGAAATGCCAACCTGATCTGATTTATTCCCCCCATTTAAAGTACGCACCTTGTTTATTTTCAGAATCATCTTCCAGAATATAACCATATAACATATAACCATATAACAATTACAGCACGGAAACAGGCCATCTCGGCCCTTCAAGTCCGTGCCGAACAACTTTTTTCCCTGGAGGGATCTTAGAAGGACTCGCACTGCTGAGAGATCGAGAGCAAGGAGGGTCCTGTGCCACTGAGAGCGAGTAGGGAATGTGAGGACTGTCGCAAGCAACCGCAGAGTGTCTATGGGAACCCACGCTAACAAGAGCGAGGTGGACTGCTGAGAGTCTAGGAGGACTTGCTCCACTGAGAGCAACTCAGCGGGAGACAGCCGAGAACGAAGGGGAAGAGGGGGGGGCTGACGGAGGGCCACCTGTAGCCATGTGCAGCGGCAGGCCTGATTGGCTGCTGCGAGCAGAAGATAAGACCGTTCAATGAACTTTTTGTAAATTTGTCAGCCCCAGAAACACTGCGACTCTTTGTGTACTGCCTAGGTGAGGTCTGTTGAATGATTTTACTGGATTGTATGGAAAACAAAGAATTTTACTGTACCTAACTAGGTACATGTGAATATAAAGTATAATTGAATTGAATCATTGAGATGCTATGACACTTCTGCCAATTAAGTGTTAAACTCATTTTAATGCAGCACTGAATTGCATAAACTGCAGACTATTTTGCCAGCAGCGCAATAGAACACAATCCGATAGTTTTTCACAGCTTACCTGGATGAAAGAAACCAGCGCTGTGATGCACAAGCTGCTGGTGCATTTAAAAGCACTAGCGATATTGCGATCTCCTGCAGCTGCGGGAGTTGCCGACTGTAAGCGAACCCTCGATCGCTGGAGAATCTCCTACCCAGCTGAGGATTGCAGGTACTGTTCCTGGAAACATCGGGGAGACTTCCATGGAGCCCGGAATCGTGGCCCGATCCAACGAGCAGGATCTCCCAGCAGCAACGGAGCTAGAGCTGCCGACGGTAAGGGAATCCCTGCCCCAGCGCAGGCTTCACCTACTCCTCCTCCTGGCGCACCCGGCCGCCCTGATAACGGCCGCTGCTTTCAAAACAAACCCTCCCGAACGGCGAGGCCGGGAGGGAGGAGAGGCCCCCTTCTGCCGTCTGAAGCGCTCGGTCCTGCACCTTCCTGTTGGCTGGCGGAGATGGGGAGGCGGTTGGCGAGGAGATCCCAATTGCCTCCCCCTTTGGCGGCGGCACTTGGCGGTGGACAGGGACGGCCAAGGCAGCGGGGCGATGATGACTGTCCGGTGAGCGTTGACCTTCCTTCCTCCCATCTCCCCCCCACCCTCTCTCGTAACTCCTCCTCCACCCCCTTATCCTGAGACAGCTCCTCTACATCTCGCACCGATCCCCATTCCCGCCTCTTTTCAGTCCTCACTGACACCCCCTGTGCTCCCCTCCCCATCAACCACCCCCTCCCCCATCTATTCATCCTGCACTGCTCCCTATCCACCTCACATTGATTCTCCTGCCACCCCCCACCCATCCTACACTGGTCCCCCCTCCCATCCATCCTGTACCCACCCCCCTTCCCATCCATCCTGTACTGATCCCCCCCCCCCCCATTCATCCTGCACTACTCCCCTATCCATCCCGTACTGATCCCCCCCCATTCATCCCGTACTGACCCACCCTCCATTTACCCTGCACCAATCCCCCCCCCATCCATCCTGTAGTGATCTCCCCATCCATCCTGCAGTGATCTTGCCATTCATCTTTTACTGATCCCCCCCCCCCATTCATCCTGTACCAAACCCCCCCAGTCATCCTATACTGATCCCCTCACTCCTGTACTGATCCCCCATTCATCTTTTACTGATCTCCATTCATCCTGTACTGAGCCCCCCCCATTCATCTTGCGCTGGTCCCCGCCCCATCCATCCTGTACTGATACTCCCATTCTTCTTGAACAGTCTGCAGAAGGGTCTCGACCCGAAATGTTGCCCATTTCCTTCGCTCCATAGATGCTGCATCACCCGCTGAGTTTCTCCAGCACTTTTGTCTACCCCCATGCATCCTGTACTGATTCATCCCATACTGATCCCCCCCATCCTTCCTGCGCAGATCCCCCCATTCAACACCACTGACATCCCCCGTGCTCTCCCCTCCACTTTTACATATTCCAACCAACACGTACTAAATCACCTGCCTCAATCCTTCCATTCCGCACCGATTGCCTTCTCAACCCCCTCCCCTCCCCCATCTATCCATCCCGCAATGATTCACATCCCCCCCCCCCCCCGACCCTATTGTGCTGGAAATGTCTTCAGAGCGAACATTGACTATGTTTGATAACTGAATGCAATCAAATTTGTTTTAATTCCCAATGTTATTATTTGTTTTAAAGATAAAGATGGATTAATTAAATTGTGAACGTGAAACATTAAATCCGCAGTGTTCGATTGTCACTGCTGCCGTTGACACATTATTACAGAATTCATTTTAACAGCAAATCAATGCTCTTAATATGGAGTATCAGTACTGTAGTTATTTAATGAGCAACATTCACAACTATATGTTGGATGTATCCAGGTTTTACTTCTACAGTCGGTCATATACATGACAAATTGGTCAGGAGATATTTCAGTTGAAATTTTAACGTTAATTCTGGAGTGGGAATGATGGAAACAGCGTTTATCAATAATTTTTTTAAAATCTGGTGTGTACAAACTGGGTATCTTCATTGCTGTTCACAACACATACATCTAATCTGAATGTCCAGTAATGTGGTGTTTTGACACCTTTAAACATATTACCAAAAGAACATTTGCTGCAGTTATGTCCTTTGGCCATCTCTTGTCAGTTAGTGTAATGTTTAACCTGTCAGATGGGTATAGTCAGTTTTAACAGCTATTATCATAAAATCCCTTTAGAAATGTCCTTGCAACCTGTATATTTTGTTATGGATAAATTATGTGGGAAGCAAGAGTGTTTCTGTGTCAATAGCAATAACGACCCATGCTGTGGCCATGTCATGATAATTTTCGGTCCTTCATAATCCAACCACATTTTTGTTTGGAAGTGGAAAGCACTTGCCTGTGCTTGGTCCATAGCCCTCCAAACCTGTCCTATCCATGTCTGGGCTCTCACTTTGGAAGTGGAAAGAACTAATAGAAATTGCATTCATTGCAATGTGTAAAAAGAGTTGAGATAATGTATTATAATTTTGCTGCATGTCATTGTGGTATACATCATGTCTTGATTGATGAATATGTTTAGTTTGTGACTTTATTTGAACCAGAAATAGTATGTGAATGCTTCATTGAGCATAATTCCGACTGGTAACTACGCACTTCGTCGAGCACATTATCACACGAGTCATGCAAGCTGTCCTAAATGACCACCTAAACTGCCATTTGGCAACCTGAAAAGCTGCCTGGGTTGCCTGGCAGGCAAAGTGAAAAAAAGTTAAGTGAGAGCCCTGACATGGATAGGACAGGTTTGGAGGGCTATGACCAAGCGCAGGCAAGTGGGACGTGTAGCTGGGACATTGTTGGCCGGTGTGGGCGAGTTGGGCCGAAAGGCCTGTTTCCACACTATATCAATCCAAAGATCAGTTGGCATTATACATGGCAACACGGTCATGCAAGTCCAGAGAATTTTGTGATTAGATGCATGTGGTTTCACATCAAGGATCGTTTGTATATTTAAGTTTGGCCAAAAAGTGAAAACCAAAAGTCATAAAACAGTGAACATTCCACAGCAACACATCACCAAATCCTCTACAATCAAATCCCTAATTCAAATATTCAATGTTTGAAAGTATTTCAGGCAAAACTCCCCTTGATTGACACACCACTGAGGAATTACATCTTTCACTGTCAACACACTATAGCTGCAGTATACACAAATGGCATTTTAACACTCTTATTATTTTTTTCTAATGGTGTCAGAAGTTGAGAATCTGGATCCTTGAAAAATCTGAGACTTCTTCAAAATCTCCCAAATTTGCAACTTCTGCATCATCCTCACTTGGTAATATCCTTTTCCTCTACTGTCACTTAGATTTAAAGCTTTAATCAACAGCACGTGGGAGCAAAAGCAGCAACTCACCATCTCTCAAAAGATAATTTGCAATGGACACTGTATATACTTATCATGAAAATGAAATGACAGGAATGTCAAAGCGAGCTCAACCTTTTTCATGAGCTTTAATTGTTTGAAAGAAACTATTCACGAAAAGCTCAAATATGAAATACGTTTTTTTTTAATGCAAAGAATGTGTCAGACTACAGTAAATAGTGATAGTACAGTCTGGAAACAAATCCCAAGCACCATCAATGCTATGAAGGGCTGCTTCACCACACCCACTAACCAAGCAGACCAATCTCATTTTGGTTTAACTCTTAAGGACAGGGAACACAACACAAGAGGACCAGTTAACTGAAGTTAAAGTACAATTCCAGTTGGCCATGGTATATTGGGTTGTATTGCACTTCATGCTAATTGTTCCAGAACATGGGGGGTTTACATGGCTGGTGTAAATGCCCTTAAGGCAACACCCAAATGTACAATGCAATTGATAGCTCTCTCTAAAAAGATTTTTCAGAATACGCTGCATTCATAGCGTATTCTGAAAAATAGCAATTTGTGCCACTGAATGCCATTCTTGTAAGGTTTAAGTAATAAAACTATAACTATTGTCCTGATGCTATACTAAATTCAGTAAATGAATGCTGTGTATTTTGTTGCAGTACAGATTCAATGCATATCCCTACTATGGAAACTAATACAGCAACTAATCAAGATAAGCCACAAATAATTTGACATAATCTAACAGAGCATAACGATAATAATAATAATAATCTTTATTGTCATTGTGCAAGACAACAAAATTTTGTTGGAGCAGTCCTCCAGCTGCACAGGTAAAAATACGTTAAAAAGACTATAAACATATAGGATTATGGGCGGGTGTGTGAGAGAGAAGGGGGGGGGGGGGGGGAATCAGTGTGGGAGGGGGGTAAAGTTCAGTAGTGTCTCAGCTCTATGGTAGAAGCTGTTTTTTAGTCTTGTCGTGCGGGGCACTCAGTGTCCTGTATCGTCTTCCTGAGGGCGGGTGGGGGGGGGGCGGGGGTAAAGAGGCAGAATCCAGGGTGTGTGCTGTCTCTAATGATGCCCTTCACCCTCCGGATGCAGCGGGTCCGGTATATGTCCTCAAGTCTGGGGAGCTGGGTGCCAGTGATCCTCTCAGCAGTCTTAATGACGCGTTGGAGAACTTTCCTGTTCTCTGCGGTGCAGGCCAGAGTACCATACTGTGATGCAGTATGTGAGAACTGACTCGATGGCTGACCTGTAGAAGCTCACCAGCAGCTGTTGTGGGAGACGTGCCCTCTTCAAGCACCTCAGGAAGTGAAGCCTTGGAGTCCAATCTTGGCCGTCGCCGTGATATTGACGGTCCAGGTCAGGTCAAGAATGATGTTGACCCCGAGGTACCTGATGTTCTGCACAGCCTCCACAAAGATTATAGAGGAGCAAGATGCGCCACTCAGCGAAAAAAGCGTAGTATCACATGTGTGATAGTCGACGCCATATTAGCGGACCAGAGATGGCGTCGACTATGGCGTCTATATCTAAATCTTCATCTTACTGCGCGGCTGTTAATCTTTCTTTAGGTTCCCCCCCCAAAAAAGAAAGGTGACAAATATATTATTATTCTGAACTGAAATGTTATTTTCTGTTCTCCCATCAACGGTCATGGAAATCTAGGCTCCTCTATAATCTTTGGTCGGGACATTAGAAAGAATTATTTTGAATAGATCTTTACTTACCACAGTAATAAAGTAAATAATTTTAACACTTCTGAACGTTTTTGGTTTTGTTCTTGTAAGGCAGGGGTCTCCAAAATATGGCCCAGTGACCACGAGATTTTTCCAGCTCGGATTCGAGTCCGGGAACGCGACGGCTGTTACCGGTTATGTCCTCGAATTGTCGAGACTTCACAAGCAAAGATCACAAGCCCGTCGTGAAGAAGGGTGCAATCAAAGATTATAGAACTCCGCTCTATAATCTTTGGGTGCAAATGTGGGGCGGGGGGTTCGGCGGCGGCGGTCGGATCAAAGATGCCAGAAGAGCTCTATATAATATCTTTGGTCGGAATGGGAAAGGTGCGCGTTATAACGTGCCAT